>OZ025293.1:273756109-273989109 GCA_964019185.1 Maratus speculifer | reverse complement strand
GAAATTAACTTTATAAAAAAAATCTGCAACCAAAATCGAAAATGTAATCAAGGAGAGATCTTGAGAGGGACCTTACTTATGCAGTGCAAAAAAAAAAAAAAAAAAAAATTAAAATGTCAAAATGCGACAGAGTTATTACAAAAATGCCTCTCCAAAAGAACACTATAAAAAATTGACCCATTTGATGCAGCGTCACTCCACAGCTTTTATAGAATATGTCTTTTATGACCAATGATAATGCTCCATAACGCAATAAAGTAGCCATTTTCTATAAAAGCGGCGGAGTGAATGACGCTGCAGCAAATGGGTCAAATTTTTTTACAGTGAATAGCTTTAGCTTGCGAGTTTCTTCGCGGGCAGGGACAGAGGGTTTACAGAATGGCAAATTCACAGATTGTGTTTTTTATTATAGCTTTCAAATTGCCTGCAGTGCCATCTGTTGTTGAAAATTTTAAGTGTATGTTCAGGTATGTAAAGTGTAAGTTCAGGTATTAAAGGTTGTATACCTGAAAATTTACTATTGTCCCAATCATATTGCAACAAACGGTATATTTCTAACGCTGCCCATTTAAATTTTATTGATTTTTCAAATATACCGGTCATTTTTGTGACTCTCTGCATCGTCACCAACACTGTTAAAATTTGAAACTTTTGCTGAATCGTCACTCGATGTTATTATAGAATATCTCTGTTTTGACCGATGAGAATGCTCCATAATACAGTGAAGTAATCATTTTCTATAAAAGCGGAGGTGTGATGATGCAGCAAAGGTTTCAAATTTTTAACAGTGTAGTTTTAAAATACGATGCATAAAATATTCTTTAAATCATGCCATAAGAAAGTAATTTTATCCGGGCAAATAAAACTTTATAAATGTAAAATATCCTGCAAACTCAAATACTGTTTGCGAAATTTATACCCATTTCTGAACGCTGCATTCCACTATCGAAGAATCTGTTACATCCATGGCAAAAATGCATTTCATTGAAATCAAATCGAATGAGACGCACTCCATATCCTTAATCTCCTTCCTTTTTATCAATGCTGAGTGAGCTCAGTTTCGGCTTCGACTGAGCGCCATCTATTGTTTGGTTTCCGAACTAAAATCAAAAATCACGGAGATAAAACTTATGGCATTATACATAACCCTCCTGCAAAAATTTTTTTAATAGCTGTCCCCGTTTTTATGTTATTGAATTTAAAAATCTACCGGTTATTTTTGGAACACCCGGTATGAATATGATAAGACAATGTATCAAACCACAGTGTGTAACTATTTTCCGTTTTTTAATATAATTCTGCATTTACAAAATCCTTTGGATGCACTGCCCACGCATACAATTTAGTAAATGTTTCATTTTCATACTCTTTAATCTTTAGAAATCTACAAAGAAAACATTCATTGTTGTATAATGTACTCACAAAAAATAAAATCGAAAAATTCCGTAGCGCGTTGTTTATTTTTTATCTCGTTTTTCACGCGGGTAAAAACTTTGAATTTGAGAAAATGGCATCGATTAAGTAAAAAAAAAATCGATAATGATTATCTGGATTTCAGTTGCTGCAACGACCGTCCCCCAAAATGATGCCGGGCTTAGATTTCACAAAAAAAAAAAAAAAAAAAAAAAAAAAAAAAAAAAAAATGTGATGCTAGTGAGTCAAAGTTGAATAAATTTTGCTTTTTATCATTTTGGAATACTAGCATTAGAACTTTAATTAATAACTTTATCATAATAACATATCTTTATTATTTTTTACTGCTTACATATACGATTAAAGTTTAATTTTAACAATTTCTACAACTGCGTTTTATAGAAATAGTATTTTGTTAGTTTGACGATAAATATCGTTTGTTTAAGACTTAGACGTACCAATATAAAATGCATTTTTTACTATAATTAATTTTGTAGGTTTATTATAATTTAATGAAACAGTTCCTTCTTAAACATTTTCTTTCGTCAAAATTTGACGGGTTCTGCCTTGTCTATATTAATATTATAAAGAGGAAAGATTTATTTGATTGTTTGTTTGTTTGAATTGAATAGGCTCCAAAACTATTTGACGGATTTGAAAAATTCTTTCACCGTCTGAAAGCTGCACTATTTCCGGTGAACATAGGCTATATTATATTTAAAAAAAAAAAAAAAAAAAAAAAAAAAAAAAGGGATCCTATGCAACCCAAGGTGTAGAAAAATGACCTTAAAATTAACTTACATCGCGTCCGCTGCGAATACTATTGGTTATCTATACTAATATTATAAAGAGTAAAGATTTGATTGTTTGTTTGTTTGACTTGAATAGGCTCCGAAACTACTTGACGGATTTGAAAAATTCTTTCACCGTTCTTGTTGACAATACGTAGTTTTTAGTAGATTTAGTTAACGATGAAATATCACTTGGAAACTAGAATGTTTGAAAATTAGAAAAATAAAAAATGTCAATTTATACACGTGGGATAAAAAAAAAAAAAATTATTGAAAGCCAATAATTGTTTCATGTTATGGGGGTTGGAAAGGATATATTAAGAAAGTAGGAAAAGGGTATTTTCATTTGTTTTGCTTTTGAATTTTCATCTTTTTTATTTATTTTTATTTTTATTTTATTTTTGTGTGTGTGTTCAATGAAAACTTCTTTTTTTCAATTTGTCATATAACTTTAAACATATTAAGCAAAAAAGCATGATTAAGGTTAAGTTTATTATAAGATTACAACAAAAATATCTTCAATTATTTGGTGTAGGGTACATTAAATTTATTTTGTAGTGTAAATCCGCTACATTTTAACACATTTGCAGCATAAGTTTTATTTATAAAGGCATAAAATTAGCAGATATTTTGGATTTTGGTTATTCAGTCTAAAAAAATAAAGCTGTGATTGTGTCTTATAAGCTTTTTTTCCAATCTAAAAAAGTCACTTTTCGGCATAATCGTGAAATAATTTTATTTATATAGATATTTGCAGGTATTTAGACTATAAGAAATCAAACAGCATTTTACATTTTTCTGTAGCAGAAAAATTATCTGTCAAAAAATGATGGCAGATTTGACATCGGTTGATTTTTATGGCATTTAATGACAAAATGCTCGACGTCGTGTAGTAAATGATTATAACTCGTGATATATGGCCATAGCTGCCAACGTTTACGCATTTTTGCTACCACTAAAATTGTACAGAAATTTTCTATTTGTTTAATCATAAGATTTCGAATATTAAATAAGAAAATATTTATTATGAAATTTTTTTGGTAGGAAAAATGCGTAAAAGTCGGCAGCTATGTATATGGCATTTATAAGAAAACGGGAAACAGTATTCAATTCTTAGGCGTCTGTATGTGAGAAGATGAAATTTTTAAACAAATGGTAAGAAAATCATTTCTTGCATGCATCATGAATATTCTCATTATTGGGTGAAAGAAAAATATTTTTTAAGATCAATTGAAATGGTAAAACACTTAATAATAAACAGTCATTTTACATTTAATGAAAGTTGTTCACTTTAGAGATCTGCACGGGCCGGGTTCGGGCCGATTTCCATTAACAGCATTCGGGCCGGGTTCGGGCCTTGCTTCTGAAGATTCGGGCCGGGCCGGCCGGGCCTAGTCACTAATCTTTTCGGGCCGGGCTCGGGCCTTCATTTTTTTCCCTGGAGTATCGGGCCGGGCCGAGCCTAACTTATTTTTTCCGTACGAAGCCGAGACTGATTTCGTTCTTCCTGGTCTTCACGGACCAAAATAATTAGTTCCTGTTGAATTTTCCCGTATCAAAATACTTTTTTGACGTGGAAAAATCTGTTCATAAATTAGTAAAGTTTGGCTTGGTCCAAAAATTTTGGCAAAATAGGCATATACTTTTAAGTCGTCATTATTCTACAATTAAACATTTGAATTTTTTCTTTTTAAAGAATCGTAGATCACTAGGCGTGTTAAAATAGAATTAACCGGATTAAACTCATAAGAAAAAAAAAAAAAAAAAAAAAAAAACATTATTGTAACGGAATTCTAGTTTAAACTGAAAAATGCAAATTTCTTTTAAAATGTTCATTCATGCAAAATGGATGAACATTTTAAAAGAATGAACAACGCGAGAAAAAAAAATACATTAAAGATTTACATCTGTTAAGAAGGAAACATATTTTTTTCTTTTCAATGTCTTAGAAGATTTTATATTTTTAGAAATTTTTTAAATGTATTAATAATACTAATGATAACTGAAACATTTACATACAACAAACAAAGGTTCATTAAAAACGTAAATATCGCAGCCTATGACACTTCAGCATAAATAGAGATTATAAATGTGAAAGAAAAAAAAAGACTAAGATAAATTTTTGTGGTCTGAACTCTTCCGTTAGAGTAAAGATCAATGTTCTATAGAAAATCACCCGAGCCGGGCTGGGTTCAGGCCGATTTTTTAACTTTTTTTCCGGACCGGGCCGAGCTCGGGCCGAAATTTTAACTTTCTGGCCGGGCCGGATCGGGCCAATATTTTTTTCGTTCGGGCCGGGCCGGACCGGACCGGGACAATATTTTTTTCGTTCGGGCCGGCCCGGGCTCGGGCCTGGAAATTTCGGCCCGTGCAGACCTCTAGTTCACATATTTCGAAAATCGGTGTTTATGTCAGTGTGCTTTACTTTGATTTGTTTTTACATGACGTTGGACAAATTTTAGGAAAAACAAGTAAAACGTATGAGGCAAAAAACAGCATTGAATAATATAAAATTAAAATCACAATCACAATCTTTTTTTTTTTTTTTTTTTTTTTTTTTTTTTTAAACAAAACTGTTATTAATCCCTTGGGGACGAGCGACCCATGTATATGACGCCAAAAAGTGCTCAGAATCCTTGTTTATATCCACCAGTAAAATTTGCCTTATTAAATCCGAGCACTTTCACTATTTCATAAGGCACAAATTTGTTTTTTAAAAAGCGGTGACAAAACATTAAAAAAATTTTTAAAGGCTCCTGTCCCTAAGGGTCAAAGTCAAGTTATGTTTCAAAAATATTAAATTAATATATATTTGAAATAATGATTCATGTTTGAAACTATATAATTATACACAGAATTGTAAATTTAATTATTGTGAATTGTTAAGTAGTTGGTTTTATAAATCCTATTTTTAATAAAATAAGGTCAGGCAAGATTAGTTTTAAAGAGAAACTTATATCATCACTAAATTAAATCGTATTTAGAACAGCCGTGACTTTAAAATGATCTAATAATTCAGCAGAAAACTAAATATTAATAAAATTAAATAAACCACGACTTACTGTTAGTTAAAAATATTTAACATATGAAATTAAAATAAGAATAATAAATTCAGTTTCATTAAGTCTGTAATTTAAACCAAAACAATCATGCAAAAACTGTTAACTTTTAAAACTAAAAATGAAATATATATGTATGTATATTCTTTTACTAAAAAATAAAACCGACTTCAAAAACTATTGCAATATTTATATTATATATTATCAACTCTGACATAGAATCTCATATTTTAAAATCTATGTATTTTTTTTTTTTTTTTTTTTTTTTTTTTTTTTTTTTTTTTTTTTGCTATATTTTTTCTATAATGGCCAATGTGAACACACTATTTGATATTAAACATAGCTATAGTTGCTAATCTTACTTGAAAATAAACATTTATAACATGAGAAAAAATGCTACAAAAATGGTAAAATTAAATTTTTTAAACTAAATATTAAATCGTAAAAAATCTCATAGATAATTGGATGGGTATCTGTTGGATACTTATATTGAACTTAGCTTCACTTGCATGGACACCAAAAAAGTCAAATTAACGTACATAAATATAATACGCATGGTAAATAGGCATGCTCTTAATTTCTTATTAATTATTATGTAAAAATATTTTTTTAATTTGCAATAGTTTTTGAAAAAGTTTTTATTTGTAATAAAAAATAATATATATATATATATATATATATATATATATATATAGGTTTCACTTTAGACAGGTTCCGCCATAGACAGTTCCATTTTATCAGTTTTTGCTATATTTAGTTTTCTTAAGATATGGATTGTTAAAATATGTTAGCCCCCAGAAAAATTTCAGAGCCCCCCCCCCCCCCCCCCCCCCCCCCCGCTTGACTCGCGGGTTACGGCTCTGGTGGCACTTTCTAGGCCACATTGAGAAAAATGAATGTTAACAGAAAATAATCATTAAAAACTGTAGGTATGTTAAATGTTAAAGCGATAAATTGTTGAAATCTTTTGTTCGAAATCTTTTTTATGCCAGGAGTAAACATGGATCAAGGCTCCCCCCTCCCCCCGCTCCTCACACACAATAAATTTTACCGACCGCAAGTATTTTATACAAAAAAGGGAAAAAATATCTATGAAAAATAATAATTAAAATCCTAGTAAGAAATACGTTAACAACAATCCATATGATTAACATTAGCTTGAGCAGTCACCTGAAGAAATTGGAACGCTAATGTTAAATGTATGGGAACGGGTTTTACTTTTTTTTTTTTTTTCTCACATGCATATTAATAGTTTTAAATGACTTTTTTAATCTTGCTTAGAATAGCTGAGATTGAATTATAACCGGGATAGAGTTTAATTTTTCAATTTTAATTGCAGATTTTTTTTTTCTTTTTGCATAGAAGATTTGTGAAGATGCATAACCTGTTAATATATTTTATCGTAATAGTAAATTTAGAAATATAGATATACAGAACATTCAGTTATCACTCCATTTTGTTTATGGTTGAAAGCGTTATAGATGTAAATGCGAATTTGCGAAACAGGGAAAATCCAAAAGTAAATGTATACTATAGAAATCTTCACAAACACATGCAGATGCAAATAACAACAATAATATTTCGCTCCAAAAATTGGTAAAAATACTTCTCATAAAGTTTGAGATATTTTCAACCTTCGACGCACAATCATGGGGAAAAAAAGTAAACATCCCCTATCAACCGTGCAATGAATTATTTTAGAAGAAAGTTGCTGTTACCAAAAGATTATAAATAAAATCTACTTTTGAATGATGTATGTAAAAATCGCTTAGGAAGTCATTTTCACATAAAATTCTTTAATTCAATACCAATGCACAAGTTTGCCGCCATAAATAGATTTTACTCCCTTCAATTATCCTAAATTCAAATTTTTATAAATTCCGTACAACTATTTTCCGAGAAATTAATTATTTTAAAACGAGCGTAATTTATAGATTGTATTTAAATTAAAGTTCTGTACTTGATTATTAAATGCTACAGAATAAATATATCTCTTCTATTAATGCATATTATTTTTTTACCAATAAGACCCTTTCAGTGGCTTAATAGGATTCGACTATTGCCATCCCAAATGTTTCTTAAATTGAGTAAAATATACATTTTTTTCTAGGCATAAATTGAGCCAAAGATTTAAAATATGTTGTTAAATTTGGCTATTGCCATTGAAAAAAAAAAAAAAAGTTTCTGTTCATTTTAATATGTAGATGCCCACCCACCTAAGCAAATTTTATATGCATGATTTAAAAGTAGACTTTATTTCCAATCCTTTGGTACCAATAACTTTCTTCTACGATAATTTATTGAAGCGTAAGTAGGTGTGTTTACTTTTTGTTTTCATTTCCCATGACTGTATACTATTCTTTTCACCCAAACCATGAAATTTTCAGCTTATACAGTTTTTCACTATGCACACATCCTTCTTTAACTTATTTTAGTATTTAATATTACATAATAATTTAATTGTAAAGTACCTCCTCAAAATGCACGTAAAATATAACAGTTTATAAAAATGTTAGCTCTTCATTGAGCCTTAAAAACAAATTCATATCACTTGCCCTGGTTAAAAAAAAAAAAGAAAAAAAAAAAAAAAAAAAAAACCCGCAGTAATTTAGAACTGAAGGATATTCAAGTGATTTGGGATCGAATATATTTTTCTTTTTTCTAATCTTGAATCATAAGTAATTGTTGCATCATAACGACGAATCTCATGCATTTGAGACTAAATATAAATTCAAAAATAAATTCTAAGAAATCGGCACTTTTCGATTTCGAACAACCGTAATAAAAAATAGTTTTACTTGTAGCTTATCTGGCTAAAATTCGTTATTACAGAAGTATTTTTTATTAAAATCCAGGCATTCAGAATACGAATGAAGATTCAATCTGACAAATAAATGCCAAATAACTTTTTATTACTAATCAGAGTGTAAACAGTGCTTTTAGTGATGTTTCCAAAGCAATATTGAACATCCCAAATACATTGCAATTTACAATAATTATTATTAACCAATTTTCATAATACAATATGATTTTTTTTAGCTTAAACTTTCACAACGGGATAAGAAATCTTTAAACAGTTTAAAGATTTCAAATTTCTACTTTTAATTATTATTAAATTTTAATTTTACCAAAAATCTTATAGTATCCTATCTTATATATAAATATTTTTCATAATTTAGCAAATGCAAAATCTGTTTTAGTATTTTTTTAATCATTAAAATATGTGTCTAAAATATTTAATGAAATCATATGAGTATATTCAAATTGATTTTGCGCAATATTAATAGCTCAGTAATATAGTTCAGCACAATAGCTTTAAATCGAAATCACAACTTTTCAGATTACTGCGTATCCTTTGACTTCTCTGCCTTAAAGAAATGATTTGGAAAAAATTGTCCGTTTATAAAATAAATTACATGTTTGGAATAAAATTCTAAATAATGCAACATCACGAGGTAGAGAAAATAAAATAATAATAATAATAATAGTAATACTTTATAATAATAATAACAATGATAATATGTACAGACATTTAGTGACCTATCTTACATGAATCCCATTTGTTTTGAAATAAAAATGGCATGTGGGAGCATATATCATGAGGTCGTAAATTAGGAATTCTTGCGAAAAAACAAATGTGTTCCTAGCACTGATTTAAATTTCAATCTACTGTGACGTCATCAAAATGGCCCACCGGGATATATATCATAGGGATGTTAATCAGGATTTCGTCGAAAGTAAAATGCTTTAGCACCAGAGCTGCTAGAGCGTACCAACTTAATGCTGGAATCTGTCGTAAGCAAAAGGCGGGGTCAAGGCATATGCCATCTAGCGGCAGGGGTGCATAACTAGAGGATGACGTGGGTTTGACGTCATATATGCGCAGATGTTATTATCTCCATATCTTTTGCGCATATTTTCTGAATTTTCTCTCAGTCATGACAAATTAATCAAGTCTACGAGGTTTATTGCAAAACATAAAAAAATAGTCACAATATCATTTTAATTTTATTTTGGGAGAAAAAGTACTAATTAGTACTCATAAGTACCATATCATGCTAAGAAAAATATTGACTTTTACCCTAAAATTAAAATAATAATGAGACTTTTTTTAAATACACATATTTTTAATTAAAAAGATCTGTGTTTTTTTAAAAAAGTCTCATTGTCATTTTAATTTTAGGGTAAAAGTCAATATTTTTCGTAGCATTATATGGTACTTATGACTACTAAGTTAGTACTTTTTCTCCCAAAATTAAAATGATATTGTGACTATTTTTTTAAATGTACATGACTTTACCGAAACAAACTATAGCAAAAATATTTTGCAATAAACCTCGTAGACTTGATTAATCTGTCATGATTGAGAGAATAGCTTGAAATTTATGAATGAATTTTTAATATGAACTCTCAAAATGGCTTTGTCTGTTAAAAAAAAAAAAAAAAAAAAAAAAAAAAAAAGTCTAAGCAACGATTTTAGGAAAATTATTGTCTAGAACGTTAAATATTTAAACAAATAAATTAACAATATTTCTTTGTTTAACAAAACAACATTTAATACATACATTTAAAATTAAAGTTATTCCGAATATACGTATAATAAAATTGGTTTTTAAATTAAAAGAATGAAAAGTTTGCAAGTTAAATAATAAAAGTCGATACGACCAAGAAAACATTGGATTTTTATCGTCTGAAATTGGTAAATAAAAAATGCAGCTTGTTGTAAATAAAAGTTGAATATTTTATTTAGTATTAAATTCTATACATTTATAAATATTGATAAATATTATATTATCATATGAAATACTACGGTGTATATCATTTTGTATAATTTAGTTCATCAAAAAATTACTAAAATGTGACACTATTTCAAAATTCTGCATTTATATAATAAGTACTTACAAAATTTAATGAGTCATCTTTCATTACATTAAAAGCGTAATTAAAATCGAACATATTTTAATCAGCGATATTTGTATCGCATAGTTAAATGATATTTCATCTTAGTATATTTTATGTTAATATTTAGTCGTACTCAGAGCTGCTAGAGCGTACCAACTTAATGCTGGAATCTGTCGTAAGCAAAAGGCGGGGTCAAGGCATATGCCATCTAGCGGCAGGGGTGCATAACTAGAGGATGACGTGGGTTTGACGTCATATATGCGCAGATGTTATTATCTCCATATCTTTTGCGCATATTTTCTGAATTTTCTCTCAGTCATGACAAATTAATCAAGTCTACGAGGTTTATTGCAAAACATAAAAAAATAGTCACAATATCATTTTAATTTTATTTTGGGAGAAAAAGTACTAATTAGTACTCATAAGTACCATATCATGCTAAGAAAAATATTGACTTTTACCCTAAAATTAAAATAATAATGAGACTTTTTTTAAATACACATATTTTTAATTAAAAAGATCTGTGTTTTTTTAAAAAAGTCTCATTGTCATTTTAATTTTAGGGTAAAAGTCAATATTTTTCGTAGCATTATATGGTACTTATGACTACTAAGTTAGTACTTTTTCTCCCAAAATTAAAATGATATTGTGACTATTTTTTTAAATGTACATGACTTTACCGAAACAAACTATAGCAAAAATATTTTGCAATAAACCTCGTAGACTTGATTAATCTGTCATGATTGAGAGAATAGCTTGAAATTTATGAATGAATTTTTAATATGAACTCTCAAAATGGCTTTGTCTGTTAAAAAAAAAAAAAAAAAAAAAAAAAAAAAAGTCTAAGCAACGATTTTAGGAAAATTATTGTCTAGAACGTTAAATATTTAAACAAATAAATTAACAATATTTCTTTGTTTAACAAAACAACATTTAATACATACATTTAAAATTAAAGTTATTCCGAATATACGTATAATAAAATTGGTTTTTAAATTAAAAGAATGAAAAGTTTGCAAGTTAAATAATAAAAGTCGATACGACCAAGAAAACATTGGATTTTTATCGTCTGAAATTGGTAAATAAAAAATGCAGCTTGTTGTAAATAAAAGTTGAATATTTTATTTAGTATTAAATTCTATACATTTATAAATATTGATAAATATTATATTATCATATGAAATACTACGGTGTATATCATTTTGTATAATTTAGTTCATCAAAAAATTACTAAAATGTGACACTATTTCAAAATTCTGCATTTATATAATAAGTACTTACAAAATTTAATGAGTCATCTTTCATTACATTAAAAGCGTAATTAAAATCGAACATATTTTAATCAGCGATATTTGTATCGCATAGTTAAATGATATTTCATCTTAGTATATTTTATGTTAATATTTAGTCGTACTCAGAGCTGCTAGAGCGTACCAACTTAATGCTGGAATCTGTCGTAAGCAAAAGGCGGGGTCAAGGCATATGCCATCTAGCGGCAGGGGTGCATAACTAGAGGATGACGTGGGTTTGACGTCATATATGCGCAGATGTTATTATCTCCATATCTTTTGCGCATATTTTCTGAATTTTCTCTCAGTCATGACAAATTAATCAAGTCTACGAGGTTTATTGCAAAACATAAAAAAATAGTCACAATATCATTTTAATTTTATTTTGGGAGAAAAAGTACTAATTAGTACTCATAAGTACCATATCATGCTAAGAAAAATATTGACTTTTACCCTAAAATTAAAATAATAATGAGACTTTTTTTAAATACACATATTTTTAATTAAAAAGATCTGTGTTTTTTTAAAAAAGTCTCATTGTCATTTTAATTTTAGGGTAAAAGTCAATATTTTTCGTAGCATTATATGGTACTTATGACTACTAAGTTAGTACTTTTTCTCCCAAAATTAAAATGATATTGTGACTATTTTTTTAAATGTACATGACTTTACCGAAACAAACTATAGCAAAAATATTTTGCAATAAACCTCGTAGACTTGATTAATCTGTCATGATTGAGAGAATAGCTTGAAATTTATGAATGAATTTTTAATATGAACTCTCAAAATGGCTTTGTCTGTTAAAAAAAAAAAAAAAAAAAAAAAAAAAAAAAAGTCTAAGCAACGATTTTAGGAAAATTATTGTCTAGAACGTTAAATATTTAAACAAATAAATTAACAATATTTCTTTGTTTAACAAAACAACATTTAATACATACATTTAAAATTAAAGTTATTCCGAATATACGTATAATAAAATTGGTTTTTAAATTAAAAGAATGAAAAGTTTGCAAGTTAAATAATAAAAGTCGATACGACCAAGAAAACATTGGATTTTTATCGTCTGAAATTGGTAAATAAAAAATGCAGCTTGTTGTAAATAAAAGTTGAATATTTTATTTAGTATTAAATTCTATACATTTATAAATATTGATAAATATTATATTATCATATGAAATACTACGGTGTATATCATTTTGTATAATTTAGTTCATCAAAAAATTACTAAAATGTGACACTATTTCAAAATTCTGCATTTATATAATAAGTACTTACAAAATTTAATGAGTCATCTTTCATTACATTAAAAGCGTAATTAAAATCGAACATATTTTAATCAGCGATATTTGTATCGCATAGTTAAATGATATTTCATCTTAGTATATTTTATGTTAATATTTAGTCGTACTGCACTTATTTATTCTATATTTATTTACAATATTTCAAACCTAAAACTTATTCTACGAAATATTTTGAAGTAACATTTTATAGAAACAAAAAAGTTTTGTTGCCATTCACACAAAAGAAACTGCCATAATCCTCTACTTAATAATCCTCTAGTTATGCACCCCTGCCGCTAGATGGCATATGCCTTGACCCCGCCTTTAATCTTGAGGACAGCTCTTCCATAGGAGTTGGAACGCTTGAAATATATGCAGTTTTGGTCGTACTGCACTTATTTATTCTATATTTATTTACAATATTTCAAACCTAAAACTTATTCTACGAAATATTTTGAAGTAACATTTTATAGAAACAAAAAAGTTTTGTTGCCATTCACACAAAAGAAACTGCCATAATCCTCTACTTAATAATCCTCTAGTTATGCACCCCTGCCGCTAGATGGCATATGCCTTGACCCCGCCTTTAATCTTGAGGACAGCTCTTCCATAGGAGTTGGAACGCTTGAAATATATGCAGTTTTGTTTAGCACTGGATTTAAGTCCCCCTGATTTAAGTCCCATCTACTCTGACGTCAGCAAAATGACGTATAGCGGGATCTTAATCAGTGGGACCTTAATCAGGGTCTCGACGAAAGTAAAATTCTCTGTGACTGGATTTAGGTCCCGGTCTGATAGCGGGATGTATATCAGTGGGACGTTAATCAGGGTTTCGTGAAAAGTGAAATGCTCAAGCACTGGATTTATATCCCGGTTTCTTGTGACGTCAAAATGACGTATAGGGGATCTTAATCAGTGGGACCTTAATCAGGGTCTCGACGAAAGTAAAATTCTCTGTGACTGGATTTAGGTCCCGGTCTGATAGCGGGATGTATATCAGTGGGACGTTAATCAGGGTTTCGTGAAAAGTGAAATGCTCAAGCACTGGATTTATATCCCGGTTTCTTGTGACGTCAAAATGACGTACCGGGACCTTAATCAGTGGGACCTTAATCAGCGCCCCCAATTTAAGAGGAGTTATCCCCCTCTTTTATACTTAACAATTAAGCTTACAAATCTATTCAGAGATTTGAACGAAATCTGCATGAAAAACCCATTTATACACTATATTGCCATTGATTATGGGACACTTGCGATTTTAGACATTTTACTAAATATCTAGAAAAATACATGAGGAATCATCTCTAAACTCTTAGTGTATAAATATAATAGTATACGTCATACATCTCCGTGAAGATTTTTTACCGAAACGCCATAGGGGACCGTCAACAAATTAAAAAAGAATGAATATCTTTTGAATAACCTTGTCAAAACTAATGTAGCAAAAGCGCTCAAACTCTAGATTATGATTGAATGCCTTATTGTAATATACTGTGTTCATTTTTATGCAAATAGCATGCACACTCGCAGAGTAATTAAGGTTTTTATAAAAATGGTCCCAAATTTTTCCAAGTTTTTCCATTATAATTTTCAGAGTTTTTAATATAAAATAATATTTTTTTCAGAAAATGTGACAAACAACAATGCACACAATACCCTGTAATCAGAATTAAAAAATAATAAAAATTGTATGAAAAATGAGTAGGTTTACTATATAATTTTTTACTGCGCATGCGTCAAAGATATCAAAATTTCAATTATTTAGTAAACCAACTCATTTTTTATATAATTTTCATTATTTTTTAATTCTGATTACAGGGTACTGTGTGCAATGTTTTTTGTCATATTTTCTGAAAAAAATAATATTTTATATTAAGAACTCTGAAAATTATAAGGAAAAAACTTGGAAAAATTTGGGATCATTTTTATAAAAACCTTAATTACTCTGCGAGTATGCATGCTATTTGCATAAAAATGAACACAGTATATTACAATAAGGCATTCAATCACAGTCTAGAGTTTGAGCGCTTTTGCTACATTAGTTTTGACAAGGTTATTCAAAAGATATTCATTCTTTTTTAATTTGTTGACGGTCCCCTTTGGAGTTTCGGGAAAAAATCTTCACGGGGATGTATGACGTATACTATTATATTTATACACTAAGAGTTTCGAGATGATTCCTCATGTATTTTTCTAGATATTTAGTAAAATGTCTAAAATCGCAAGTGTCCCATAATCAATGGCAATATAGTGTATAAATTAAACGGAGGAGCATTAGAACCCCCGTTCTCACTGAATATACTTATCCAATAAACACCTAATACCAATCACGGAGGTGCCCAACCAGAATGATCCAATATCTAAAACTGACAATTCTGCATGAAAACTGATAATTCTGCATCAAAAACTCATTTATATCAATTAAAAGAGGGGTATGACTTCCCTTCCCCCTGTTATACATATCGAATGAACTCCAAAAACAAATCAGGGAAGCGTCTTATCAGAATATACCCATATACAAAATTTCATGTGGATCGGATATTTTTATCGTGAGTTATCGCGTTACGCACGTACATACGCGCAGAAGAACGCGAAATTTTAAAATGGAAGGCCAAAATCACAGTCAGGTGTGATCCAGCGACCTCATTGGTCGTGTGGTATAGGTGAAAATCACGAACATGTTTCTCCATTTGAAAAAGAGTGAGGGGTAAAGTAATTTTGAAGCAATTGTTACCGTCTGTTCTTATTTACGATAAACCATCGAAATTAACTCAATTAAGATATTTTGATGCCATTATATAAAATGAGAGTGAAAATAGATTATAAATGAAAACAGATAAGATTTACATTAAAATTGACGCTACGATTTTTTCGAAAAAAGTAGTAAGGCGACATTTCGCCTACCGTTAAGAGATTGTTCTCTGAAAAGGACGCGTCTCAATGACCAATGAGATGTTTGGATTTCACCGGACTGTGATTTTGGCCCTCCATTTTAAAATTTCGCATACAGAACGGGCGGGCACATAAGCTCTCAGGCTACGATAGCCTGTGAGCTAAAAATTACAGAATGTTCTTAAAAAAAAAAAAAAAAAAAAAAAAAAAAAAAAATCGACGAAACTTTGATATTTAGCATCTGTAAAAAAATAATGAAAATTTCATTATTTGGCGATTTTTCGTCGGTTGGCGATGAAATACAATTTTAAGATTTGGTTGGTTTGGTTTATTTTTGTCGTCCGATTATCTAAACTAATGGGATATAGGACCAGGGGGGAGTGCCCTTCGTGGGGGTCTTTCTAAGGGAACCTAACCCGTATTTACGCAAGGTTCGAAGAAAACCACGAAAACTCCGAACGGTTAGGCCGACAACCGCGATTGGGTTCGAACCCAGCACCTGCCGTCTACCAGTTGAGAGGTCTGAACCTCTCGGCCACTGGTGGGGCTACAATTTTAAGAAATACTTTTTTTATGTCAAATGCACGTTAGGGAAAACATGTTTCATGTTGAACTTGTTTAAATAAATTTAATTTAAATAACTTTAGTTTGTTTCAACCTTAATTTTGCCATATCGATATTTATATTGAAATTTAACTATTAAAAATTACGATTTAAGACTAATTTCAAAATTTAAATTAATTAAAATTGTTTCAAGCTCAAAATTAAGTTAATTCAGCATTATCAATTCAATTTTGTTGTTATGGAAGTACTTTTGGCTTTTATTTTTGAACACGCTTAAATGTATTTAAAACAAATCAGTATGAATTTAATTTATATGTGAGAATATTTTTCAGTCATAAATAACTGCAGAAACAAGCAATACATATATGTAATATATTAACTCTCTCATTTTAAGATTAAATTTATTAAATGTCATTTACACGTATTTTAAAAGTAAATTAGCAAACTATTTTCAGTTATTAAAATCGCTTGCTTTTGGCGAGGAAAAGTGCTGCTCGTCAAATTCCGTGATGCTTTCATCTTTTCATGCCAAAAATTCGAAAGTATTTTATTTTTTTACAGACTTTCTACTATATTTCCGCCGCTAAATTTGTCTGATCCTTTGTATTGCATACATGAGTAGTTTAATTTGTATTTTCTCTTTCAAAATATTCCGAGTATGCTCAGTATGGAGATCCTTATTAGATTTTATACAAGTGAATAATATGGATTTCGGAAATATGGCCTTGTTTCTTTAAATCAGACTTTTATTCTCCTGTCAAATATTTGCATACTCCGAGTGATATCTTTATTGATAATACTTCTCCCGGCTCGTTCCTCTGGTCGTTATTGGTGGTAGTTTTTTTAGAACAGCGACCCGACCTCGCTATTCATTAATGCATGGCTGTCGATCTCAAAGTTTTTAATTCATAAAAATTGCTATTTTTCTTTCTCCAGTACGTTCGAAGTGTAAAAGCGAAGGGAATGAGGAAAAGGACTTGCATGCTGGATAGCTGAAGATACCATATTTCCAAATGCCGAATTTTCGAGGTTATACTGTATTTTAATTTTCTTAACAAATTGTCCATTTTAAATATTCAACTTCTCCTCTGAAGTTATTTAGGCCGTTGATGCTGTGAACTTTTCTGATGAGCCCTCAGTCCTGCCAGCTGAGAATATGCGCTATGACAAGTGTTGCATTTGTATGGTTTTTCCCCTAGAATAAAAAGAAAAACTGAATTTAAACTCTGATAAAAATTAGAATAATACACAAAATGATATTTACTATGGAAAATTACAGGTTTTCCAATAGGTTTTAGATAACAGGATAGGTGCTGTGCTTCAATTTTTGCAAACGGTAAAAAAAAAAAAAAAAAAAAAAAAAAAAAAGACATTCAGATGTATTTTAGATTTTGCAATTATCTACCGAGAATAACAACCATTTTCCCCAATAGTTAAAAAATTGTAATTTAAGAAATTACAACGACTATTTGGAAAATAATATTTTCAAAGAGTATAATTTTTGACTTCTAAATAATTTCTATATTTAAAATAATAATCTCTATAAATAAAAGGAATTCTGAGGATAATTAATTGAATAATTGAATAATTATTTGAGGCACAGATAGGCTCTCATCCTCTATACCTTTTATTTATAGAGATTTTACACAGCTTAGGTAAACGCAGAAGAAATATAAAACAGATAATGTATTTATCACAAAAAATCGTCTGCTAAGAAAATCTTTTTTCATTTTGAACTCTATAAATAAAAGGAATAAAGCAGAAGAAATATAAAACAGATAATGTATTTATCACAAAAAATCGTCTGCTAAGAAAATCTTTTTTCATTTTGAACTTCTATAAATAAAAGGACAGATAGGCTCTCAAACAGTGAATCGTCGAATATAATTGAAGAACAAATGGAAGAACAAATGGAAGAACAAATGGAAGAACAAATGGAAGAACAGATGGAAGAACAGAAAGAAGAACAGATGGAAGAACAAATGGAAGACCTCTTCATTAACAATAAAAAAAGATATGCAAACGAAACCCCAGAACACCGAGAAGAAATTGTGGGGTTGTAGAACTGGCATTCAGATAGTCTTCGGGCTACTGAGGGCGGGCAACCGTCTAGTAATAATAATAATAATAATAATAATAATAATAATAATATCAATTTTATGATGATCAAAAAGTAGCTTACGTAATAACAGAGTTATATTAATATGCCTGGAAATTTAGAATCACGTTAATATTCCTAGGCCAATCATAAACAAATATTAAATGAAATTTCAGTTTAACAATTTTCGGTACTGTAAATTTTGAAATTTCTAAACATCGCACATTTTTAATTTTTACACCGTTGTATACAGAAAAAAAAATTACTTTTAAATGCAATTTGTTTGAAATTTGTATTTAAACTTGTTATTGAGTTATTAATTCTTTTGTAGCTTTTAATCCTTTTTTTTTTTTTTTTTTGGTCATCGTCCATTTCTAGACATTAAGCGTGGACCAATCAGAAAACGAATGAAATAAAAAAAGGAATATATATATATATATATATATAAAGTTGCTAATTTAGCGACTGATGTTATATATATTAATATATATATATTATACACTAATAGGAAAAAATTCATTAATCTTCCTTAATTAAGATATTGAGTTCAGCCTAGCATAGTCAAAATAAATGTTATCGATTTAAATAATCATAGGGTACACTATGGTGTATAGTTTAATTTTTCTATATGACATTATTCTGCTTTAAATTAATTATTAATTTAATATTATGATGTGTACGATAAATCGTTTTTTGTTTTTATTATTATATTATCTCCATTTTTCTGTCATATGATATATGAATACTTCAAGATTTAATATACCACGTGCGGTATCAGGATTATGGTCGTGCATTTGGGATTCATTCTACTTAATAGCTCATCACTGTTTTACATTCTCCATATTCACGATAGATTACTTGGTATTTCTTTAATTAATCTTGGTTTCATATGTGTTGGTAGTCCCAAATTCGTATTGTTTTGCTTTTTCATGGCAAATAAGAAGATGAAACCACACACTCCATTTGTAGTTCCAAAGTATTTGGGACCTGATGATTCTGCTTTGGTTCTACAAATTCCATTTGTATTCATTTTATTCTTTTTTTCCTTTAATATTCAGTGTGATATAAGTTATTAAATTTAATGGTTAATATTGTTTACTATTAATGGTCTTATATATATATATATATATATATATATATATATATATATATATATATAATAATTATAACTATTAATTTAAAAAGTCTGCTTTTGGTTAAATGTTTTAAATTGGATTTTTGCTTAGCAAAAATTCGGTAGCATCAACATCTACTCTATAAAAAGGTCAGTTTCCAGAAATACAGCTCATATTCAAAATATTAGAATAATTGAGAAAAAGTAATAAGAAAAAATTATTTGTCATTTATTTATTTTTTATACTAAGTAAATGCAATTAAATTTCTTATAAATTAAATCTGGAATGTTTAGATAAGATTTTAACATTTATAAAATATAAAATACAGCACAATAAATTAGGTATACAGCTTCCTTAAACACACCAGAATATTAGAATAAAATTTAGATTGATTCAAAATATTAGAATATTTTATTTTGCGCAACAATATTACCTTATGAATATGAAGTAAATGGTAGTTAATATTTTGTAGCATCCCCTTTAGCTTTCATAACAGCGTACAATCGATCGTGCATACTATATACAAGGTGTTTACAAACATTTCTATCAATATTAGCCCAAATAGACTTTATACGTGCCACTAACTCAGTTTTACTTGAAGGAGGATTTTCTTGAAGTTTTTTCTTCAATATACACCATAAGATTTCGATGGGATTAAGATCTGGTGAATTTGGTGGCCAAGGAAGTACCTTAATGTTGCGCTGGCGGAACCAATTCTTAGTTGACACCGAGGTATGCGGGGACGCTAAATCTTGTTTAAAGATGAAATCATCTTCAAATAAATCTTCTGATGATGGAATCATGTAATATTCTAAAATTTCTTGATATATCAGAGAGTTAACCTTTTCTAGACGATGCATAACTTTCCAGGTCCTTCTGCACTCATACAACCCCAAACCATGACACTAGCAGCAAATTTTACGGAACGTTTAAGGCATTCTTTATCAAATGCTTCTTGCTTCATTCTCCAAACTCGAATACCTTGATTACCATATGAAACACAAAACATACTTTCATCACTAAATAATATATTTTTCCAATCTTCATTGCTCCATAAACGTCTTGATTTACACCAATTCAATCTTATACGCTTTTGTCTTGCAGTCATGAGAGGTTTTGTTTTCAGTACACGAGATTCAAATTTAAATTTATGGAGACGTCTTAATGTTGTCGATGTAGAAACTTCAACTCCTTCTTCTTTCCATTTTCGGTTCAAGAATCGCACACTTTTAAAGCGGTTTTTCTAAACTATACGCTTCAGTTTCCTGTCATCTCTAGCAGATGTTTTTGGTTTTCGGCCACCATTTCGGCGATTATTTTGAAATTTTCCAATTTTTGAATATTGTGTTAGTATTTTACTAACGCTCGATTGCGAACAATGTAAATAATTCGCTATAAAACATTGATTTTTACCGTGCCGATACAAATCAACCATACGAAGTTTAGTAGATTCAGGAATATCACTCACTCGGCCCATTTTAAGACGAAAAAGAAACAAACTGCAAAAAAAAGAATACTGATTTTATATAAAATAGTCTGAATTTAATCAATGATGCCACCAGTTAAGAATTGGTAATAATTAAAGGAGAATTAATGTGAAATATTCTAATATTTTGAACCACTTGAATAAATATTCTAATATTTTGACTTTTCAAAATAATTTTTTTTGCAATTAATCTTTTCAAAAATGATATTAAATTTAAGATAACAAGTAAGTTTAATCAACAATAAGTTCTTAATAAAAATATCGTTTGCATATTTTCATTTAAAGACATTAAATTACCAAACGATATTTTCAATTTCTAAAAAAAAGTTAATTATTCTAATATTTTGAATATGAGCTGTATTGTTTTTTCAACTGCAACACTTGGGTGGATCAAATTTAAGAAAACAGATGCCATAGAATGCAATTAAATAGTGTATTTCAAATGAAATCTAAAGCTACACAAGTCTGTGTCACGTATATAACTTTGGTTGATAATGGTACTAGTTACGAACATTCTCCCTGAAAAAAATTGGTTAAATTCTATGCATATCTTCATACACTTTTTGATGGTACAATGGCGACATAAGGACACACACCCCGACAGACAGACATTTTGTAAAAACATGTCTTTTGGAATCACTGACCTTTAAAATATGTAAATCCGTCGGAAACCGGTAGTCGAAAAAAATATCGGTTACAATACTTTCTTCTATTGAAGATAGAAGAAAGTAGTAATGATGAAATGCAAAATAAATTAAAATAATATTAATATGCTTATGATTTGAAAACGGTTGCAACATGAAAGATAATTTGTGATAAATCATTTTTTTTTTAAATCAAATCATAAACATTGAAGCTATGCATTCATATGCGTTAGTGCCAAACTGCTTTCGCTAACTTGCAAAATCTGTCTAGGTCCCGACCTTTGTTCAGTCCAGATTTTGCACTTTGAAGAAAAAAGATCTCGTATCTGTGTAAGAGTAATAGTTTCTTCTGATAGTATTACATTTTTCGTATTTTTTTTGTGACTGTTAAGTCTATTATCTATGTTTATTTATTTAATTTTAATCCTCTCATATTTAATTGTTGTGACACGTTTTGTATATAATGTAACATGAAACGAAATTGTATTTTTTAATGTTTCAATATATTTTATTGAAAAGAATGAACGTTCAATGACCGCCCAAAAGAATGAATGTCCAATTAAAATTGGACGATTTCTTCAAAAAGAATTTGAATTTTTAAAGTTTTTATTTTTAAAAAGTTCTAATCATCAGAATTTAATGAAATTAAAATGGAACCACAAGGGTACCTTATACTTTCAAACAAAAAATGAATTATCAAAATCAGTTCATATTTTAAAAAAGTTAGGTCGAATTTATAACCTCCTCCTTTGAAGTCGGATAAAAATAAATAAATAAAAAGTATAAACTGTAACTCGCCTGTGTGTAACCTTACGTGATTCCTTAAAGTAGAAGACTGGCTGAATTGTCTCTGGCAAGTGCTGCATTTGAAAGGTTTTCTGTTGGTGTGCGTCCTCATGTGAGAGCGCAAATTGCTCCTCGAATTGAATCCTTTATGGCACAAGACGCAACTGACCTTCTTCCTTTCGTCATCAGGATGTGGAAGGGTGCAAACTTCTTGACTGTCTGGAAAATAAAGTTCAACAAATTATCGAACTACTAGACGTAAAGCATAACAGCAGTGAATTATCCGTCCCGTAGAAAAATTTCTAAATTAAAAATGGGGTGTCATTCCAATTAGTGAATGGGTATTTGATGTTCTAGGGCAAAGAAGATATAAAACGCTCCAAATTTTCCGTTTATCCTTAAGAGGAGCTCTGTACTCTTTGATTATCATTATTAATATTATTTAAGTATTTCTAAGTGCATTTTTGGTGTAATAATAAAGGACTCAACACTGAAAAAAATGAGTACTCAAAATCGAATAAAAATAACTCAATTTTAAATACGTCACATACTCAAAATAGCTCTGATCTAAATGCACTCAACATTGAAAAACACATGTATTCATTTTTAATTTCACTGTTGTGCTCAAATACGAATCGTATGTATTTCCCCCACAACATACAAATTAAATAAAAAAAATGTACTGACATTTATTTACTTTTCAAAATTACTAACATTCAACGTTTAATTGATTATTAAGAAAAATTGCAAAATTATTAGCAATATATCCAAATCGAATACTTTTATGACAAGAATATTATTTGCAAGGACTTTTATAATTACTTTAAAATCTAAGCATTACTTAATATTTGCATTAATAAACATCTTTTGTGCTTCCATAAATTAAATAAATCATTACAGAATACAATATTGTCGATTTTTTGCGCTTGATAACATGTAATGTTTCAAAATTGAGAAAGCCTATTGTTCACTTTTGATCCAAACATACCTAATTTGATCACAGTACTCATATACTCATTTTTGAGTACATGATTTTTTTTCCAGTGAATGAAGGAAAGTGATAGTGTAACAAAATATTGCTCGATTTTCCTGGCAATATTAGGAAAATTAAAAAAATTTCAAAAACTTGAACAAATTAAAAAATGCATCTTCTCTTACAATTTTGAACATTTTGGCCTAATTTGTTTTTGAAACTATTCGCAGAAACTTGCTGTGGAATTTAGAGTATCGGATTTATGATAAATTAATTAGTTTTAAAATAAAAGGATTAAATACGCGTAAAATTACAGTAAAAACTGAATTTGTTTTACATTTTTATATGCTAAAAAAAAGTTTTTTATTTTATTGTAAATTATATACTTAGTTTTATCGAATGAAACATAAAAAACATTTAAAAAATCGAGTCAATTGAACAATACGCATAAAAATTTTATTGCTTTGAGCATACCTATTCATCGAAAAAACACAAACTGGGAGAAATCGGTATTTGTTATATGTATTTTTATTGAAATTTAACTATCAAAAATTACGATTTAAAATTTAGATTAATTGTCTGAGCGAAGCGAAGTCTTTATACTCAGAGATACGTAACGATATTAAAATTCAAAAAAATTCTTTCGTCAAGCAAATCTCAAAAAGTACTTGTCGGATTTTGATTCTGTTTGTACCAATAGGTACCTATGAAGGTAATCTGGTGAATGCACTACATACAAAAAATTAGTTCCAAATAGTTTAAAAGTTATATTAAAAAAACTGATAAAAAAGCACAATTTATTTGCATACGTCACAGAAACTTGGTGTGCGTGATTTTCACCGTCTTGATATTTTCGTAGATAACTGAATCAGTACATGGAGTAAATTTTATTGCATTCAATATTTCTGAGTGCGTAAATGATTACTATTTACTCCATGTACTGATTCAGTTATCTACGAAAATATCAAGACGGTGAAAATCACGCACACCAAGTTTCTGTGACGTATGCAAATAAATTGTGCTTTTTTATCAGTTTTTTTAATATAACTTTTAAACTATTTGGAACTAATTTTTTGTATGTAGTGCATTCACCAGATTACCTTCATAGGTACCTATTGGTACAAACAGAATCAAAATCCGACAAGTACTTTTTGAGATTTGCTTGACGAAAGAATTTTTTTGAATTTTAATATCGTTACGTATCTCTGAGTATAAAGACTTCGCTTCGCTCAGACAATCATTTACGCACTCAGAAATATTGAATGCAATAAAATTTAATCATGCAGGAAAATAAAAGTGTTATTTTTTTATATTAAAAAAATGTCATAAAAACTTTGATTTTGAGATTTTGTGATAATCTCTTAATAGCATTTTTTGATCGCTAAAAGAATGTTTTATATATTTCGCGTGTGAAAATTAGAAAAATTACGTTTTTAAATAAAAAGTTTCTTTTATGACATCATTTTCCCTTTATATTTATTTTTATTGCATGTTTTCTTTTAACTTATATTTTGTTTGTGTGTGGAAGTCAATTCTGGTCACTAATTTTTCGGCACGGATACCACAAGCGCATCAGATTAGGCGCAATTTTTTTCAAAGCCCATTTGGTGAAAACTCCGTTTTCAAATAACGCTTACATACACATTTTTAAATTATTTTCTATTTTCAAAAAGAACTTACAGTAAATAAAATAATAATTAATAACTATAAAAAGAAATATTTTATATAATTAAAAAAAGGAAATGAAAGTAAATAAACATTTTATGAGTAAATAAACAAATAATAAATAAATAAAGCCGGGTTACCATCTCCGGTAAAATAATGCCATTTTGACGCCAATTATGTACTCTGGTGCATATATGACATCTTTTCTCATTTTACATCCATTTCCTGTTGGCATACAACTTTGAAATTTAGAATACCTGGGAGCAATACTGGAATTAGACATTGATTTTTTTAAAAATTCGATCCAAAAAGGGGCAACGGGGGCTATTTTTTTTTAAAGATTTATGCAATTTATACTGCATAAAGGAGCCACTTACCTATTTTTATATACAAGAAGAAGTAAGTGGTATGTAAAAAAAATTATAGTATACATAAATAAAATACTTGAGGTAATATACAAGAGATATAAGCACCGGATTTGGCGAGATTTTTTATGCCAATTAGGCGAAAACATTGTTTTGATTACCAGATACATATAGCATGCTATAATAACACGTTATTTATTTATTTCAAAATGTAAAAAAGAAATAAACGAAACATTTTCTGTTATTAAAAAAAAAAAAAAAAAAAGAAATAACAATCAATAAATTATAATATTTTTAGAACAAACAATTTATTATAACATTTATATGATAACCAGCATGTTAAGCAACTGAACGCCATTTTGGCACCAGTTAGTTACCTCGGTGTGTATAGGGCATATATGTGTCATATTTATTTGTAAAAATGAGTATGAACGTTTATCAAGTGTGTTTTCATAGTCGCTTATATCTTTTTGCAACATAGCGCACCTTTCGAAGCCAAAACTGCACAAAAGAAAAAAAAAATCGATATTTGCAGTATATATATGTATATACATTTTTTAATGTAATGCACATTTCGTAATCAGTAGGCTCGATAATCAGACCTCGTTTTTTTTTGCTTTAAAAGATGATATTTCATACGACGTCTTGATTCGTCGTTTTTCCATATTTGATAGTATGCGTCTGCTCATTTTGTAACTTTCTTCTTTATTAACAGCAACATTTGGATTTCCTATTTAAATAAAAATTCTTCTAAATACAAAGAATTTTGTTAAAATAAATAAATAAATGAAATGCGGACATCTATTGCTCAAAGCACAAAATTTTTCATATTGACTTAATAAAAATCAGTAAAAACATAATTTTTATGATAATAAAAAGGTGACTTATGTAATAACAGAGTCATATATTATGTACGTTATGGATTAAGTATGAATATTTCTCCACCATTTATAAATAATAATAATAATAAAATAAAATACGGACAGACCAAAGTCTATATTTGACTGAAAACAACAACCATTTTCTAAATGCTTTTTTAAAAAAAATGGCCAATGAAAAGTATTATGAAATTAGTTAAAAACCATTTATTTTAAACTAAATGAATAAAATATTTATATTTTTATTGAAATAAATGGGATTTGAAAAATTATTGGAAATTTATCACCATAGATTATCAATATTATAATCAGTACCTTGTATGCAAAATGGAACAATTAGCAATACTTTTTGTACCCGAAAAATGGTCGTTGCTTTTTTTAAGGTTGAAAAGTAGATTACGAAATATTCCTATACAGAGATGCCAAGCCCCCGCTTATTGCATAGCAGAATTTTCTTATAGGAAAAGTTATTTTTCAAATCCGCAGAATGTTCCAATTTAATAAAGCATTTTCTGTATTAAAATACCGGTATCCAAAATGCCGGAGACTTGGTAGCTCTGCCTATAACATTTTAATTAATCACGGTACTTTTTAAAATCGGATTCAAATTTAGTGAAGACAACGTGTTTTGGCCAAAAGCAGCTTTTTTCCACATGTGTAACTACGATACAATTCCTTGATGCTGAAATAAAATGTTTTGACTTATGCTATTATTGCTTCCTCTTATTTATTTATTTGAATTTTAAATAAGATGACTCAAAATCGTGTTTTTTAAATGTACGGAAAAAATGCATTTCGAGAGAGGGCGAAAAGAGCAATATTTGGCGATTTATTACCTGCGTTTGGCTAAGTGTCTTACTACCTTGTATTTAATACTCTTCACAATACTTCGCTGTTATAGGGACTTAGGCGCTTTTATAAAAAGTTTGACATAATTCGGGCTTAAGAAAGTGAGTTTTTTACTGAATAATACAAATAAATGAAAAATGAATACTAAGAAATACTAATAAAATAAAAATGAAGCATTATATTGATCTATGTATATTTAAAAATGCATCTGCTAGCACTAATTAGATAATTTATGTGTATACAATAGGAGATAAATAGCTTTTGATTCTGTATTTCTATGCTATAAAGCATTAACTTTTGTGTGTTTTTCGTTATCATTGGGAGTATCTAGCCGATTTAAAAAATAATGTGGGCAAAAAATGTTGGTAACCATCTTTGCTGCAAAATATACTAGGAACATTTTTCGTAGGAACAATAATTACCATCAAAGCACGAACAAAAAAAGTTCTAAAATTGAGAATTCTTTGATGTTGATATGACTAAAAATTTAATTTTTTTTTTTTTTGTGGCAACTTTTAAGATATAATTTTTTTATTATGAACGATTTCTAAAACATTCGACAATTTAATTTCACAAATTAAACATTTTTTTTTCTAGAAAAAGTTTTAAACCCAATTAATTGAGAATATTGCAATTTCTAGGATACTGTTGGGGTCAGAAACTACAACTTTTGCATCACAGTAACTTATAAGATGTAAGTGCTCGTTTAGGACAAATTTAAAAAAAAGGATTCCTTAACTCTTATCGACAACCTCATTGCATCTATGGCAAAGAGATATTCAACATTATAAACTATTCGGACGGATTTCACACCATATAAAATACACTCCATTCTCTTCGAACATAATAGTTTATGTTATTTATATTGATATACCATTGATGCAAGGTCTTCATTTGGCAGAATGCCCAGCCGATTCCATTCAGACTTTAGGGGGATTAGCCTATGAGGCGGAGATTACTTTTAGGTACTTTTCATTTTTGTTCTGAATAAAATTTTATTTTAAATTAAATAGATTGTTCTCCTTCTATCAATTCTCGGAATAAGCCTTTCCAAAGTATATATTTCCCCCGACATTTTTAGGAATTTTAATAAAAACATGTCTGTTTTTTTTTTTCTCTTTTACATTTATATTTATGGCTAAAATGCAGATTTAACAATTGCTTGGCATCTGACTTGGCGGCTATTCGAGAAATTCGCCAATTCTAACAACTTAAATATTCAGGGCACATGTATGTCATATACTCACTGGGATTTACTTGGTGCCAAAATGGCGTTATTTTGCCTAATATGGTAACCCTGTTATTCTTGTTTATATTTTGATAAACTGTTTATTTACATTAAATTATCTTTTTTCAAATTATATAAATGTTTTTTGTTCTATAGTTATTAGTTTTTTAAAATTTAATATAATTAAAAAAAATTTTATTTATTGTTATTTTTTTAAATAATAGAAAAATAATTTAAAAATGTATATGTAACTCGTATACGAAAATGTGGTTTTCGCCAAATTGATGTTGGAAAAAATTGTACTAAACCCTGTGCGTATATGATATCTGCGCCATATTCATATCCAATACATGCAAATAATATAAATAAATAATATACACTATAATATAAAAAAATAATTTTAAAAAACCGCCAATCTGTTGAATTTGAAGTTTTGATTTTTGAAGTTTGAAGTTTGAATTTGAAGTTTTAAAATCACGCCATGCAGCCGCTATTTCTAAAAAGATTAAGTTACGCTATGTTGCGAGGGAAAAATTATTAAGCTAAGTTTAATAATCACACCTTTAAATCATCTTTTTTATTATATTTGACTTTTTATAACTTATTTTAATGTAACAGAATTACAATATAATATTTAAAAACATATAATTCAATTACAGCAACAAAAAGATATTCGTAAAAAAAAATTCGACATATCTAGGGTGTTTAATAAACAAACTCATCTCGAGATTGTACGAATCTACCCATTTTCGACATGGACTCGCGCTTTTCGCCCATGCGCAGTTCTGTCCAGGTTCCTATCAAACGTGGTCCATCAGTAGTTTCTCAAATCGGTGCGAAACTTCTGTTTATGCTCATGACATCATTTCAAAGAGTTATATTTACAATATAGGAAAATTTGGTATTTTATTTTCTGTATTACTTTTAACATTTTGCATATTTCCAATTTTATATCCATGCATGGTTTGCTTTTCTTTTATAAAAATAGTATATGCAACTTTATATATAAGATTTTGTAATTCTATGATTCAATATTCTTATTTTCATCATATTTTATCACAATGAATGACCAATTAAAGGTAACATCTTATTTTCTTTACTTATCGCAAGTTATTAAATGTGTATTCTCAGCAATATCGCTCAGACTTATCCCTCTGAGGGAAGTCCTAGTTAAAATTGTTTAAAGCTCAAAATTAAGTCCAATTAAACATTGTCCATTCACTTTTTAGCACTTTCCAACAAACTTGAAAAGTGCTTATGCATTCGGTTTGTCTGTCCGTCTGTCCGCGCTCTAACTCTCGTAAATATACTCCGATTATCGTGAATTTTTTTTTTACGTAAAGACGTTTACCCGAGCACGAGCCTTATTGAAAATGAAGTTTCTGCTCTTATTAGTTTATCTACAGGGAAAGTCAAAAGTTTTCCATTACATTACGGCCTATGGGAAAAAATCAGTTCAAATGAATTTTCAAGATGTTACACCCTGTCAAACATCTTCAAATTTATATGCAACTACAAAGTGCATTAAAATATGCAATGAAAAAAAAAATAGTTATTTTAATTATTTACAGGCACACACAAAAGAATTCCAATACATCTTATACTATAATGCAAGTAAAAATTGTAGGTGGCTGTGTGTGTGTAAATTTTATCTCAAAAACGGCTCTAACGATTTTCGCAAAAATTTGGATTTTACCATTTTCGGGCACGACAAGACCATTGGGTTAGGTCACATGTTCGAGAAAATTTGATTATTGGTCATAATGGGTCAGGATCAAGCTATTTATATCTAGAGAACGGCTGGATCGATTTTAAGGAAATTTTGTATCCAATCGTTTTTTGGCACGAGAAAACTATTGGACTGGGTCACATGTTCGAAAAATTTCGATTAGAGGGTCATTTTTGGGTCATTATGGGTCAAGTCATTTTTATCTAAAAAACGGCTCTAACGATTTTGACCAAATTTTATATTTTATCGTTTTAGATTACAAGAAGACCGTTAGGTTAGGTAACATGTCGAGAAAATTCGGTTAGTGGGTCATTTTTGGGTTCATTGTGGGTCATGCTATTTTTATCTAGAGATTTTCTCACGCAATTTTGACTAAAAATTGCATTCTAAGGTTTTCGGGCACGAGAAAAACATTGGGTTAGGTTACATGTTCGTGAAAAAATTTTAATCGGTCATTAAGGGTCTGGGTCAAGCTATTTATAGTTAAAAAACGGTAGAATCATTTTCATCGAAATTTTGCCTGTAACAGTTTTTTGACACGAGAAAGCTAATGGGCTAAGTCACACGATCGAGAGATTTTGATTATAAGAGTCATTTGTGGGTCATGATGGGTCATGGTCAAGCAATATCTAAAGAACAGGTGGATCGATTTTAACGAAATTTTGTATACAACATTTTTTGGTCTGAGAAAACTATTAGGCTAGGTCTCATGTTCGAGAAATTTCGATTAATCGGTCATTTTGGGTCATAAAGGGTCTGGGTCTAGGTATATATAATTAAAGAACTGTAGGATCGATTTTAATGAAATTTTGTATGTAACAATTTTTAGACACGTGAAAGATAATGGGCTAAGTCACATGTTTGATAGATTTTGATTGTAAGGGTCATTTGTAGGTCATGATGGATTATAATGGGTCATGGTCAAGCTATATCTAAAGAACGGATGGGTCAATTTTACCGAAATTTTATATACAACATATTTTGGCCAGAAAAAACTATTGGACTAGGTCACATATTTGAAAAATTTTGATTAATGGGTCACTTTTGGGTCATTTTGGGTCAAACCAATTTTATCTAAAAAATGGTTCGAATGACTTTGAACAAGTTTCGAATTTTACCGTTTTGGATTAGAAGAAGATTCTTGAGTTAAGTCACCTCTTAAAGAGAATTCGTTTAGTGGGTGTTTTGGGTCATTGTGGGTCATGCTAATTTTATCTAGACAGTGTCTAAATTTTGTATTCTAGGGTTTCAGGTACAAGAAAATCATTGGGTTAGGTCAGATGTTCGATATGAGTCATTTTGGGTCAGGATGAGTCAGGATAAAACTAATTATATCTAAAAAAGGCTCAATCGATTTTATTTAAATTTTGTATTCAAACGTTTATTCGGCACGAAAAAACTAATGGGCTAGGTCACATGTTCGAGAGATTTTGATTATAAGGGTCATTTGTGGGTCATGATGGGTCATGCTGATTTCATCTAGAAAATGACTCGCATTTTTGACTATACTTTGCATTGTATTGTTTTCGAGCACGAGAAAACCATTGGGCTAGGACACATGCTTGCGAAAAGTCAATTAGTGGGTCATAATGGGTCAGGGTCCTTCTAATTACATGTAACAACGACTCAATCAATTTTACCTAAATTTTGTAACGAAACGTCTTTTGTCACGAGAAGACTATTGGGCTGAGTCGCATGTTAAACAAAATTATATTAGTGGGTCATTTCAGCTTCATTGCCAAATGCTGGCAAGCTAACTTTATCTTAGAAATGGCTTAAACGATTTTGATTCAATGTTATATTCTACTGTTTTTGATTACCTGAAGACCATTGAGCTAAGTCATATGTATGATCAAATTTGAATAGTGGGTCATTTTGGGTAATACGGGTCAGGGTACGAGAAGTATAAAGTTGGTGATATTTGACAAAATAATGGCAACATTTGGCTGAAAAATTGACTATTATTAGATTAGGAAAGCCAAAACACGTTTTTGGCGCCAAATGAAAGAATGTCGCCAAATTCGGCTATATCTGGTAAAAAATATTGTCTTTCAGAATGTGAACTAATTTTTTATACATTCTTGATAGGAATCGAGATGCATCGTCAAATAAATCAGAGTCGAGCTAAAAAAGTGATTTGGATCGATGTCCTTTCGTTGTAAATTTTAAAATAATATAATATTTATGAACATCATGTGCATGCATACATAGTTTTCTTATTGATTGTTTTTATAAATAATACTGTTATAAATAACATGTTTTGTAGTAATAATACAGAGAGAATGATACAGTGAAAATACTATATCAAGTTGAATACAAAGTTAATTTTTACCGAGCTCAGCTCGGTCATCCCTGCTAGTAATAATAAAAGGGGGAATTGTTTGCGACATATTTTAATAATGGTAAACGATTTCATATATATTCAAATTGATATACATTGCTGAGGATTAATATGAGTTAGTTTATGCATAATACGTCATGCAAGGATTTACAGGGACACACAAAATATTTCAAATAGTATATTCTATCCGAAGTGCTGAATATTATGGAAGATGGCTGTTAGATAGATAAAATGCATTTTTAATTATGATATACGCATTTAAGTTTCACTAGATGTGTGGATATTACATGGTTTATGTAAATGCTAATTGTTACATAATTTAGATATGCAGGGTTACACAAAAGATCTCGGAAAGGTTGCTTAATATGAGCGTAATTTACTTTAATGTGTTTTTTAAATACGTTATGCATTTTTACTATGAACTGCATTTAGTTTAATAAGAAATGTTTGAAGAATACAGATAAAATGATATACAGGGTCATGCAAAGAACTGGATACATGGTCGCCTTTGGATGATAATTTCTGGAAATTTGATTTAAGTAGTTTAAAGAGAATTTATTTTTAAACTAAACATTAGCAAAATACTTTCGTGTATTAAAGGTACTATGTATTGTACAGGGATAGATAAAAGTATTCAAGTATGTTTCCATCTATTGGTATAAATTGCTGAAACGAAAATTTCAACCAGATAGGCGTTTTCTTGCTAAACTAAATTTTACCATTATAGTCTGAATATTAACCGACAGATCAAATACAGGGCTTTTCAAAAGTATTATAATACATATTTGGATATGGACAATAATACGTTATTTCCCTGGATAACGAAGTTTTTTTAAAAGATTTTAAGAAGTATTGGAAAGTGTTTCATAATATATACTTAACGCATGATTTTTCTTACTTGTTTTTAATGAAAACGATTTTTTGAATGTACGATATTGAAATGTACGTAAAACTGCAACATTCTTTGCCTGGCTTTAATTTCTAAACACGCTTAGAAGTATGAAAACATCCTTTTAAGTGATAAATAAAGTAACTGCACAACGAGCAATATGCATATATATATATGTTGCGGCCAAAACCCGGAGCCTGGCCAATTCTAGAACTGGCCGGCCAATACCCGAACTGGCCAAGCTTCCCGGCCAATACCCGAAATACATGAAATGAATAGCGTATTTCGGGTTTTGGCCGTCCATTTCGCGAACTGGCCGAGAAGCCTTGGCCAACACCCGAATTGGGGATTTAAGGCTACCCAGTAGATGCGGCGCCGTCATGAAATTCTTTTAGAAATTGTTTCTTATTCAAAGAAGAACGTAATTTGCTACGGTTCCGTTTGATGGCACTGATATGCACACGTGACAGAAAAGGATATTTCCATGCTATTCTGATATGCCACCTTAGTGGTCTAAATTGCCATTTTTTCTAATAGAAATATTATTTTTTATTTGTATAAAAAGGTCTCAGTAAATTTATAGTATTTCGCATTATTTCCAATTCTTTTGAACCTGATTAACTACATTCTGCAGAAGATTCTTTACAAATTAAAATAAACATGAAGGGGGATTTTTTTAAAGTAATAAACGTAACTCATCGACAAATATGCAATTTTAAACTTAAAACAAGAAAGGAAATGAATCACTGTGTAGATTACAAAATATCATGCAACTCTATCGCAATGTTATTAAGAGAATTTACTCCGGTTCTTTTTATGTAAAGAGATATCCACATAAGCATAAAAAAAAAGTAAAATTTCATTTCAGCAATAGGTTTCCGCAACTAGTAATCTATTTATTTTATCTTTCATTAAAGCTTTCTATGATCTACAAATTGCTTTACAAATAAATATTAAAAGTTTATCGCAGCTGGAAATGCACATGAAAAACAATCGGAATATAAATGGTAAATTCCACCTACTCAATAATCTATAGAAAACATGTTGTAGAGCATATTAGAAATGTATAAAGGGTTTATTATGTTTGAAGTTGTGAAATATCAAAAAAAAAAAAAACTCTGTAAAAGTATTTCTCGCATATATCATAATTCCTTATCGGAATACTTTTTTGGAGTCCCTATTAACGATTTATAATGATTTCTTAATCAATATTCTACAAAGAAACCTACTGCTTCTCTCATGAGTGAGGCATATAAATTTTACTATGTTTGAAATATGCCATAATTCTTTATTGGAATTGTTTTGGCGCCCCTATAAATGATCTACAAATGCTACTTAATCAATACGCAACAAAAGACATTGTTTCTCACATCAGTGAGGCTCATGAATTGCATTATGTTTGAAATAGTGTAATATCATTAAAATAACCTATAACAGATTTTTTGGCATACATCATAATTCTATACCGGAATTCTTTTTGGCGTTCCTGTAAACGAACTGTAACGGCTACTTAATCAATACTTTACAAAAAAAGTATCACATGTGCATTATGTTCGAAATCGTGTAACATCATTAAAATGCCTTATAAAAGATTTGTTCGCATGTATTATATTTCCTTATAATGGCTACTTAATCAATATTCTAAAAAAAAATATTGCTACTCACATGAGACAGGCTTGTAAATTGCATTATGTTTGAAATAGTGCAACATCATTAAAATACCCTATAAAAGGTATTTTGGCATACATCATTATTCTTCATCGGAATTCTTTTTGGCGTTCTTATAAACGTACATTAGAATGGCTACTTATTCAATATGCTACAAAAAATTTACATCCCACATATGCATTATGTTGAAATAGTGTAACATCATTAAAATACTTTATGAAAGATTCCTTGCATTTATCATAATTCTTTATCGGAATACTTTTTGCGTCCCTACAAATGAGCTATATTGACTACATAATCAATACTCTACAAAAAAGCATTGCTTCCCACATGAGAAGGGCATATAAACTTCATTATGTATGAAATGTATCATAATTCTTCATTGGAGTCATTTTTGATGTTTCTATTAACGAACTATGATTACTAATTAACCAATACTCTACAAAATATATATTGCTTCCTACATAAGCTAGGGTTGTAAATTGCATTATGTTTCAAATAATGTAACATTATAAAAATGCCCTAAAAAGGATTTTTTGGCAATATCATAATCTTTATCGGAATTCATTTTGGCGTCCCAATAAACGAACTAAAATGGCTACTTAATCAATATACTCTATAAAAAAAGTTCTTCTACACTAGAGAAGCATGTGATTTTCATTAAATTTGAAATAGTGTAACATCATTAAAAGGCACTAAAAAATTCTTTCATCATTTTCTTAGTAATAAAATTTTCAGTGTTTCTGAAAAAATCTAGAATTGCTATATTTCATGCACTGTAATAAATAACTGTTTGTCGTCTTTATTAATGATACATAGGTACCAATTTTATTGTAATGTAACAACATTAAAATGTACCGTAAAAACGATTCTTATTGATTATATTGAAACGAAATATTTTTGTATATCCCAGTAAATTAACAAAAAACAGTACACAATTCCCTATCAGTGCCAAAATAAATTGATAAACGAAATAAGATAACAAATACAAGTCATCCCGAGCCTTTACTCGAGTTAGAGAACGGCCAGGTAGACGACTACACTATTTGAATTCATAGACACTTTCAACTGTGTTAGAAATGATTAAACCGAGTGCCTCTATCTATTTCGGGAATTGGCCAATCACATCTGGCCAGTTCGCGAATTGGCTAATCGCATCTGGCCAGTTCGCGAATTGGCCAGTCATTTTTAAACGTTACTGGCCAGTTCGGGAATTGGCCGGCCAGTTCTAGAATTGGCCGATTTCGGGTTTTGGCCGCAACATATATATATGTGTATGTAATACAATATGTATATATTTATATATGTGTGTAATAGAATATGTATATATATGTGTGTGTGTGTTTTAGAATATATTATTGTTTAAGTCTAAATTCATCAAGTACCATTCAACGCAAAAAAAAAAAAAAAAATAACAAACAATTTTTAATTGCATTAAAATCGTTTGCTTTTGGCGAAGAAAAATGCTGCTCTTCAAATTGAGTGATGTTTTCGTCTTTTCACGTCAAATATTCGAAAGAATTTTATTTTCTTACAGACTTTCTACTGTAATTCCGCTAGTTAACTTCACTGATTCTTTATTGCATACATAAGTAGTTTAATTAACATTTTTTTTTTTCAAAATACTCTGAGTATGCCCAGTAAGAAGACCTTACTTGTGAATCCTCTTTACACTTTGAGATCTAAACCGGAATGTCACTCGGGGTTGCCGTTTTTGGTGAAGCGAACTATATACGCGGTCTCTCACAGCCAAATTTTAACACTCTGAGGTATACAAATATATTGACTATATAGGTTCGCGATCCTTTAAGATATAATCTATAAACCTTTTATTTTGAAAAAAAAAAAAAAAAAAAAAACTTTAACGGCAGCACTAAGCAGAAGAAAATATTTAAAAATGTCTAGAATCAAAGCTTAACTCGAACTTATTATGAAACTTTTCTTTTTCTTTGTGAAAATCCATGCTTTAGAAAGTACCACACGAAAGCCTATTTTACTAAATATTATTTGTATACAAATAAAACCTATTTTCATATATTTGTACAACATTTGGGTAAGTTTTTATTTAAGTCTATGTAAAATTTTATGTTAAAAAAATATGTTTTTTTTATGCGGAACTTTTTTCAAAAATACAAAATGTGCTTTTTTTAATAATTGCTATTTAAATATTAACTAGCTGCACCCGTCGAAATTCGACGGAAAAGAATATATATTAGATAAGTATATTACATTTAAAGCTTATGAATAATAAAAATGAATGACATAAAAGACTAGTCGTTGGAGGCCACCGTAATACTTACCCATCATGCATATGCATGTCATAATGTATGAAAACATATCATATGTAAACAATTTATAAAATGCATTACAATTCCAAAATAAAATATAAACGTATATTTAAGTATTTTTAACACATCATCATGCTCTATTAATGAATTTCTGATGAACCAATTTCGATAAATTGTATGAAACGGCAAACTTTTCAAGTAGCACTGAATTGCATAAAAGAAACATCCTTATAACTCTAAAAATAATTATCATATTCACTAACGGTTTCTTGCATCGAATTAAGTGCATCATTTCCAATTAAAAGATATCTTTGAATTGAAATTTGAATGAAATACAGGGTCATGAAAAATCAAAGAATGTGAAAAACAGGATTAGAAATATCTCAACAACTAACAATCCGATTGACTTCGTTTTTTATGCAAAATTTGTGTTAATTTATTGCCTTTTACGTCCACTCCTTAAAATAAAAAAATTCGAAAATTTTTATATACCTTACATCAGAACGAATTATTCGAGAGTCCGAAAAAAATTGTTCCAGATAATCGAAGTTACTGATATTAAATAGGCTTCGTCCTATTCTTACATACTAAGCACATACAAAATTTCAAGTCTCTATCTCAATTTGTTCGAGAGATAGAGCGGTTACAGACAGACAGACAGACACACAGACGGACGGACGGCAATTTTTTTTTTTTCTAAAAATATGTTTTTCGGAATCTCCACTATCTAAAACGTGTAAATCCGTCCAAAATTTTTTTTTGATTTTCTAAACGATTGCAAGACTTACCCTATACTACGTATGATGGGTAAGTAAAAAGTGTACTTAGAAGAAAATATAAATTTTATTCAGTTTTATCTATAATAAATAGAAAATCAGTTTTCATATTGGTTCAATGATAGGTATTTTATTTTCTTTTTGAGTTAAGATTTAACTTTTCTTTTCGAGTTAAAGTATTTCTTTACATACGACAATAGTTGTTGTGTTGCTTTTTGGAATTGTTTGCACTTTCAAATTTTTAAATGAACGTACTCGAGACATCGCAACATATGCCGTGGTTAAATACTGGCTCGGGTAAATAAATATCAACAGAATCCATTGTTTGCCTTTGTGCTTTATTAAATGTCATGCAAAATGCAACACGAATAATGAAAACCTTCTAAATGAAAAGGGAAGAGTTGTATCTGATGGCATTAAATTCATTCTAGGAATCAAAACTTTTTTTGCAACTCCCTCGCCAGTAGTAACTGCTAGATCCAAAAAATTATCGTACATGTTTCGTACAATTTACCTGGTCTCTTTTAAAAGACTTTCGTGAGGACTTAAATTTCTTAGTAATATTAAAATTGCTTCGATTTTTAATGTGAGAATGTGTGGAGGCAATCTACTTAATTCTAAGCTATTTAAAAATTCCGTTGGAAATTGGAGGATTTCTTTTTCACTTTCAGTTATTAAATTATTTCTACTCATGTATGTTCTGGATGTGCGTGGTATAAAGTTAATAACTTTATGGTTAATTTCACTGCAATGATCGTTTTTCGGGGCTGGAATTGAAACTTTAGCCAATTTGGTGATACTATCTGAAAATGAAATGCATCCCGAAAAATTTGGGATACGATGTCATTTTCTTCCATAATAGACGGTGGTAAACATATTTTATTTGAGTCTCCAGAGAATTCTTCATTCATGCAAGAATTTCTCCATTACCTGTTTTAAGCAAAAATTCCGAAAATTCAGATTCTTCTGGTCTTAATCGCATATTTTTTAACAATTTAAATATTTTAAATTCTGACCAAAGAGTCGAAAACTTAATGCAGTTTTGAACTATGCTTTGTTTTGTTATTTGTTTAGTACCAATTTTGTAATTGTGACAACAGAATCACTGCATTTTCCCTTAAAATTGAAAAAAAAAAAAAGGAAATTAAAATGCGTATACTATTTTAAAAAGTCTGTTAAAAAATCCAGTGAATTTAGGTTATATTTCGTTTAATAATTTGGATAATTGTGTTTTATAATATTTTATTAATATTAGCGTAAAATAATATTGTTTGAGAGTTAGACTGACCAATATAAAATGTATTTTTTACTGTAACTAATTTTCTAGATTTATTACAAGTCAATGAAACTGTTCTTTTTTAAATATTTTCTTTCGTAGAATTTCGACGGGTTCCACCACTAAAACTGCATAACCAACCCAATACACATTTACAGCACTTGCAATAAATTTAATTTATTAGTTTGTTGTCTCCATGAACTTGTCATAATTAATTTTATTGCCATGACAACGAAAAGAAAAACGCTATCTTTGTTATTAAAAAGAATAAAAATTTTGTGTTTGTTATTGAAATGTAGAAAACGTTTTATTTATTTTTATTTTAAATAATAACTTAATACAACGAAATGATTAATTTTTGATATTATGTAAAATATAGAAAAATCGTAATACCGGCAAATCACAGGTTTTATTCTTTTTTTTTTTTTTTCTAATATGACATCAGTTACATGCTCCTGATTGGCGGAAAGTAATAAAGAAAAATAAATTTCTATTATAGTGAGAAAAGCTTAACCTGTTGCCACTGTTTTGAGGAAATGTCACGAAAAAGCTTTTAAAATTAAAAATAAAATATAAAAATGGAAATAAATTAAAAATTAGCCAGAATGGGCACATCTACACATGAACAGCTTTCATAAAAAAAATAATCATCAAAATCGGGCCAGTAGAAAACTCAGGGCTGATGACTAAAAAAACAGCCAGGTGTTTTAAATATATAGATTTTTAGTAAAGTGTCCTGAAGTAATAAGTCAAGTGGTAATATTACGCGTAGTTATGAAGGAATGAAGGAAAATGGCACTATGGCTTCTGCGTTGAAAGGTTCTGAGTCGCAAACAACCGCTAAAATTTAATTTGTTCCATTTGTAGACCTTATCTCTAAAATAATAAGTACGTAAGAGTCAACGCGTGACCAAAAATTTGCAAGATAAGACTATATACTTATGAAGACTATATAATTATTAAGAAATCCTTTGTTTATTACATAGGTTTGTAGTGTATTTTATGTACTTTCAAAGTGTTGTGATAGATTTTGGGTGTGTTCGCGAGGTAGTCTGTAGTTAAAAATATACTGCGCGAAATGTATACCGGTATAATAATGCAATACAATGGTCCTATTACCCCGGTTTATTATTTTCAGTGGCGGAACATTCCTTACATTCTTTATTTAATGCGCGAGAGACCATTACTGCCATTGTTGAAAACTAAGAAAGTTAAAAATAAAATTTGACTCTCCTATAAATGTCGCTATTTTTTTATGTCAGAAAAAAATATTAAATGATTATTAATGCATCTTGATATAACATCGCAATTAATGGTAAGTAAAAGCTATATATCAATTTTTAGAGCTGTAGAGCTTGTATCTTTAGAACTGGACAAAATACATGCCATTATTTCATCTTATTTTATAGTTTAATTTTGCATGGTTATTATTCACACTAGCAGGGGAGACCGAGCTTAGCTCGGTCAAAATTAACTTTGTGTTCAACTCGATGTAGTATTTTCACTGTATCATTAACTCTGTATTATTACTGTAAAACATGTTTATAATAGTATTATTTAGAAAAACAATCAATAAGAAAACTATGTTTTTATGCGCATGTTTATAAATTTTACTTTATTTTAAAATTTACAACGAAAGGACATCGATCTAAATCACTTTTTTAGCTCGACTCTGATTGGTTTAACCATCCATCTCGAATCCTCTTAAGAATGCAGAGCTGCCAAGTCTCCGGCTTTTTGCACACCAGTATTATTTTAGAGAAAATAATCTGTTTTTAAATCGTCCCAATGTTCCAATTACTTAAAACATAATTTTCTGTATAATAATACTGGTATCCAAAAAGCCGGAGACTTGGCAGCTCTGAGAATGTATAAAAAAAATTCTTTACATTCTGAAAGAAAATATTTTTTGCTAGATATAGCCAAATTTGGAGGCATTCTTTCATTTGGCTCCAAATACGTGTTTTGGTTTTCGTAATTTTTATAGTCGATTTTTTGGCCATATGTCGCCAATATTTTCTCAAATATCACCAAGTTATTGGCTTTTGCTATATCCTCGTGACCCTGACCAGTATTACCCAAAATGAGCCACTAATCAAAATTGATCAAGCATGTGACATAGCTTAATCGTCTTCAGGTAATCAAAAACAGTAGAATATAAAATTGAATGAAAATCGTTTAAGCCATTTTTTAGGTAAAATTATCTTGGCAGCATTCAGCAATAAAGCGAAATGACCCACTAATATAATTTTGTTTAACATGCGACTCAGCTCAATAGTCTTCTCGTGACAAAAATCGTTTTGTTTCAAAATTTAGGTAAAATTGATTGAGTCGTTGTTATATATAATAAGAATGACCCTAGCTCATTAAGACCCAAAATGACCCACAAATCGAATTTTCGTGAGCATGTGTCCAAGCTAAATGGTTTTCTCTTGCTCAAAAACGATATAATACAAAGTATAGTCAAAATGGTAAGTACTATTTTCTATATAAAATTAGCATGACCCATCATGACCAACAAATGACCCTTATAATCGAAATCTCTCGAACGTGTAGCCTAGTTCATTAGTTTTAGCATGCCGAAAAACATTAGATACAAAATTTAGATAAAATCGATTGAGCCGCTTTTTAGATATAGTTAGTTTGACCCTGACTCCTTATGATCCAAAATGACCCATTGATCGAATTTTCACAAAAATCTGTCATAACCCAATGATTTTCTTGTGCCCGAAAACGATAAAATATAAAATTTAGTCAAAATTGCGCGAAACGTTGTCTAGATAAAATTAGAATGACCCAAAAGAGGCCCACTAATCGAAATTTCTCGAACATGTGACCTACCCCAATGATTTTCTCATGCCAAAAATATGTTGTATAGAAAATTTCGTTAAAATCGACCCAACCATTCTTTAGATATAGCTTGACCTTGACCCATTAAGACCCACAAATGACCCTTATAATCGAAAGCTCTCGAATATGTGACTTAGTCCATTAGTTTTCTCGTTTCTAAAAATTGTTATATACAGAATTTCGTTAAAATTGATCCTGCCGTTCTTTAATTATATATAGCTTGACCCAGACCCTTTATGATCCAAAATGACCCATTAATCGAAATTTTTCGAACATGTAACCTAGTCCAATGATTTTATCGTGCCAAAAAAATGTTGCAGACGAAATTTCATTAAAATCGATCCACCTGTTCTTTAGATATAGCTTGACCATGACCCATTATGACTCATCATGACCCACAAATGACACTCATAGTCGAAATCTCTCAAACATGTGATTTAGCCCATTAGTTTTCTCATGTCAAAAAACTGTTACATACGAAATTTCGTTATAATCCGTCACGCCGTTCTTTAAATATAAATAGCTTGACCCAGACTCTTAATGACCCAAAATGACCCATTAATCGAAATTTTCCGAACATGTAACCTAGTCCAATGATTTTATCGTGCCAAAAAAATGTTGCATGCAAAATTTCGTTAAAATCGTTCCACCTGTTATTTAGATATAGCTTGACCATGACCCATTATGACTCATCATGACCCACAAATGACCCTCATAGTCGAAATCTCTCAAACATGTGATTTAGCCCATTAGTTTTCTCATGTCAAAAAACTGCTACATACAAAATTTCGTTATAATCCATCACGCCGTTCTTTAAATATAAATAGCTTGACCCAGATCCTTAATGACCCAATATGACCCATTAAATTTTTTTTTCGAACATGTAACCTAGCCCAATGTTTTTCTCGTGCTCAAAAACCATAGAATGCAATTTTTAGTCAAAATTGCGTGAGAAGATCTCTAGATAAAAATAGCATGACCCACAATGACCCCAAAAATTACCCATTAACCGAATTTTCTCGAACTTGTTACCTAATCCAATGGTCTTCTTGTAATCCAAGACAATAAAATATAAAATTTGGTCGAAATCGTTAGAGCCGTTTTTTAAATAAAAATGGCTTGACCCACAATGACCCAAAAATGACCCACTAATCAAAATTTTTCGAACATGTGACCCAGCTCAGTTGTTTTCTCGTGCCAAAAAACGATTGGATACAAAATTTCCTTAAAATCGATCCAGCCGTTCTCTAGATATAAATAGCTTGATCCTGACCCATTATGACCCAAAATGACCCAATAATCGAATTTTCTCGAACATGTGACCTAGCCCAATGGTCTTCTCGTGCCCGAAAATGGTAAAATCCAAATTTTTGCGAAAATCGTTAGAGCCGTTTTTGAGATAAAATTTACCCACACACACACACAATTTTTGCTCGCATTATAGTATAAGATAGATGGGTAATAACCACATTACGCACATAGATGGGTAATTACGCCAAACAGCATTATTCAAGAAATCATGCCATTACATTTTATGAATACATCATATCTGCTAAAATATTTTTTCTTGTATAAATAGTCAGTAAGTTTCTGTATCAAATTCTTTATATACAAGGTGGCCATAATTAAACTGACGGTACTTAGAGTGTTCTGTAGTTTGGATCTAATTACCAGAATTACACCAAATTTTGTAGGAAGATTAGAAGACAGAAGACGAGGGATTCCGCAATAAAAATAGTTCCGAAAGTCACCGCCAGAGGAATATATAGCTCTGTGTATACTCGAAAAAGTGAGTTTCAAAAAATGAAGGATCAATACTGAAAGAAAATTACCGTTTATTTAACGAATTTAGCAATTTAATCCAACCTCAAAATGGTAACAGTTTATAAAAAGCTAAAAATTTACATAAACACTTCTAAAGTTTCTTTATCTGCAATTTTACTTACAGAGCCCCAAAAAAGCAACAGCAGCAGAAGAAGTTCTTTATTAAAATTTCACGTTACATCTTTCGGGTCAGTGCCAGATTGTTTGGCTTTAAAAGGTAATGTGCTACTGTTAGAAGCAATTTCATTGAAATTTATCTTTCATAATGTCTGCTTCTTTAGTCGAGCGAGCTTTACTAGTCAATTTTTTTTACCTCAACCAGTGCAATGCACCAGCCGCTCTTCGTGCTTTTATAAAACACAAAAAATGCATAAAGGTAACGGTCATTTGACAGTTAATGGCTTAAAAGCAATGGTTGAGAAGTTTGAGCAAATAGGTTCTCTAAATGTTCAGTCAGGCAGAGGACGAAAACCCGTATCACATGATACAATCGAAGAAGTGATAACGGCGATTGTCGACAGAGCACCAGACAATATTGCTACCATTTCCAGCGCTCGTGCGATATTTCGGAATTTGGATATGCCTTATTGTACGGTAGGGAAAATCCTACGAAAGATTATCCACTTCAAGATCAGTAGTGTACTAGATCAGTAGTGTACAAAAGTTACGTCACACTAACCATGATAAACTGTTGACTTTTGCTCTTACTTTTCTTGTCAGAATGAAGTTAGATGATGCTTGGCCGTGAAAAATCTTATGGGGAGACGAGGCCCACTTTTACCTGAATGGAACTGTAAGTATGCAGAATTTCCGAATTTGGGATAACAAGTCACCAAGAACATTCAAGGAAATTCCTTTGCATTCACCAAATATAACTTTTTGGTGTGGTTTTACAGCAGATATGATCATAGGTCCATTCTTCTATGAGAACATTACTCAGATAGGACCTGTAACTTGTTTTGATACCAGAGACAAATATCGCCAAATGCTAAACAACTTTGTTATTTCGGCTCTTCAGCAAAGAAAGTGCCTGGAGAAAATCATTTTTATGCAAGATGGTGCCGCTCACATATTGCTTTGCGGGTACAGCAGCTGCTACGCAAAAATTCACAACTGAAAGAATCATTAGCTGCTGTTTTTCAACTGCATGGCCACCTCGATCCTTTGATCTTACACTCTAAGATCTTGGATTACCTAAAATCCAAGTTCTGTCACGAAGATGACCAGGACGGAGGTGACCTGGTTACGTTGCAGGATAATATATCGCGACCTGTACAGGAGATTCCTGCAGACATGTTAATCTCTGCTGTCTAAATTATGTGCACAAAAATGCAATATGTTGTCCACAAAAACAGCGGCCACATCGAACTTGAGTTGGATGTGCTAAATAAGCGGTAATTTTATTTCAGTATTGATTCTCCTTTTTTGAAACTCTTTTTTTTTTAATATACAGCGCCACATATTCCCCTGGCAGTTACTTTTGAAACTAATTTTTTTTCGCGGAATCTTTCGTTTCCCGTTTTGTTTACTCTTCCTACAAAATTTGGCGCCATTCTCCCAATTAGATTGCGCTACAGAACACTCTGAATACCGTCAGTTTAATTATGGCCACCTGGTAGATGTAATAACTAAAATATTTTTAACTAAGGTACCCTGGGGTAATAACGCCACGTTAAGGTTCTATCAATTTTCACAGCTTAGTTTAAGATTGTATTTTTCAAACAAATATAGGATCTCATACAGCAACTCATTGACTATCTATATAAAATAAAATAATTTAACAGATATGTATTCATAAAATGTAATGGTGTTTTTTCTTGACCAATGCTATTTGGCGTTAATACCCACCTATATGGGTAATAACGCCATGCAAACAAAATTATAAAATAAGATGGAATAATGGCATGTAGATTGCCCAATTCTAAAAATGCAAACTCTACAGCTCTAGAAATTGACAGATTGCAATCTAAGCTGTTGAAAATGTACAATTTTTTGTGGCTCTGAAAGAAAAAAGAAAGGTGTGGTGGTAGCGGGGGGAGGAGGCAAAAGAATATCAGATTCTAAGCTACGTTTTGCTTAAAAATGACAATTTAAATAGAATTATTAGAAACATTGCACGGATTATTTGAATCAGTATTTATATTCCCATGTATGCATTCTATGCGATAGAAAATATTGATTTTTTTGTGAAAGTGAAAGAAAAAGGAGTGAGAAGGAGCTTCAACAGAGAATATAACACCCTGTATCTCTCTTTTCTTAAAAAGTCCCGCTTAAATATCATTATAAGAAACACTGCATGGTTTTTACCATTGATAATGTAATATTTTAATCATGTGAAGTTTTATAATAACTAGAGTTATATGTAATACATATTTTTGTTAAACCTTAACTGCTGTTTGCGTCTCACATACCGCTGAGTTTTTCAAGTTTCAGAGTTTAACTTGCAATTTTTAGTTTAACTATAGATACCGGGAAAATTTTGTTTCATTTGGAGCCCTATTACTATCTCTAGAGACTTCTGAATAGCTGAATTTTATTTATAATAGTCCTGTATATAAGGTTCAATACAAAAATAATATTCTAAAAGTTAATTTAACATTTTATTCATCGTTAGATTAAGCGGTCTGACAGGCCGCTAACAGTAAGTTATGCCACAATTTTTGTCACAGCAGTTAAGGGTTAATACTATTATAGTAATCTAGTAAATAATTTTTAACCCATAACTCCACACTAATGCGGATTCTCCAAACCTACAGTTAAATTGTCGACGTTTTAAAGAACATGCTTTAATAAATTTTTAATAAATTGAATAAAATTTTTGATTAAAAAATATTATCCCAAAGAGATCTCTTATTCAATTTTATACATAATTCATATGGTTATATATCATTATCTCTATATTAGCAACAAAATTAACCTTTAACTGCTGTTAGCAATCTGACTGACCCCCCCCCCCCCCAAAAAAAAAGCGTTTAACTTGTATTTTCCAGTTTAACTATAGTTACAACTGAAATTCTCTTTCGTTTGGAGTTCTCGTAATATTATTAGAAATATTTGAATAAATTAAATTTAATTAGAATTAATTCTGTACAAAAAGTTTAGCGCAGGAACAGTATTCTATGATTTTTAATCATGAATCGCCTTTTAACCTTTAACTAATGTTACCGGTCTCGTAGACCACTATTTTTCTTTTAATGTTTTAGTTTAACTTGTAATTTTCAGTTTACTGCAAACACCACCGAAATTTTGTTTCATTTGGAATTTTAGTGCTACCACCAGAGACTAAATAGGTGAATATTAAGTATAATACTCTTGTATAAAAAGTTTAGTACAAAAACGCAACCCTATGAGTTATTCCCGCCTTTTATTCATCTTTCAATTTTGCGGTCTCACAAACCGCATCACATTCATACGTTACAATTTCTGTCACATCAGTTAAAGGTTAAATTTATAAAGTTTTGAAAAACAGAACGCTGAGAAAGCGGACAGTTAAAATTTCGAACTCAATTGAACAATCCAGTAGAAATTTAATAGAAACCTGATTTTGAAGATGTTCGAATTTGAATCTCGAAAACATTTTGATATAGTTTTATTTACAAGAGTTAAAAATTATTTTTTACATTTGTAAAAAAAAAAAATAATAATATAATAAAAAATAAAATAGAGAGATTATTTTTAAGTATTGGGCACCCCCCCCCCCTTATTCTTACCATTTCAACGATGATGATAATGCTGTCCCATATTAATATATAAACCCCCTTCGGATATAGATCGGATACTGTTGGGAATCAACCGGGGTAATAACGCCAATCCCTGGCGTTATTACCCCGGGATACTTATTGCGCAGTAAATCCTAAACTACAAATTATCTCGAGAAGATATCCAAAACCTTCTACAACAATTTGAAAGTACATGAAATACACTACAAATTTATGTAATAAACAAAGTATTTCCGGATAAAAAATATAGTCTTCACATCAAAAACCTTATCTTGCAAATTTTAGATCAAGCGTTAATTTTAGCTGCTTGTAAAAACAATAAGACCTAAAAATGAAACAAATTAACTTGAAACTGTTTTTTGCAATTTATATGACTCAAAACCCTTCTGCGCAGAGCACATGGGTGTCATTTACCTGATTATTTCATAATTATGCAAAATATAAGCACTTGGCGTTATTACCCCTCCTGGCGTTATTACCCCAGTGTACCTTATTTCCATTATGTTGTTTTATAAAGTTTCATCTTTACACATAATTCATTCATATTCATTTTTACATGTCATTTTAATGTATTTTGTGAACTCAATAGAGCTGCATATGATAACGCACCGTACGTTAAACGTATATTTTAAAGAATCATATGTAAAATATGTTTTTACAAATAAAATTTATGGATATATAAATAAAATAGTTACCTTTTTCGTTATTTTTACACTTTTCTCTTTCGAAATCTGGTATTCCCAGACAATGAGGTATGAAAGCATTGTACCAAACTAATAGTTCATCTCCAATCTGAATGTCCTGTAAGAATGTTAAAAATATGTATATGCATGTAAAAGAGTTTATAAATATACACAATATAATAATTGTATGCGTTTTCTAGACTACTAACATATCAGGAAATGTGTGATAAAATAAAATACAAAATTACATCTTTACATGCACGAATAGTGTTGCCAGGTGTCCCGCGTAAATCAAGATTCTAAATTCTCTAGACACCACTATTTTCCAATAGTTTATTTCGTCATCTTTAATTGCAAATACCGTATATACTCGTGAATAAGTCGAGGAATTTCTGACAATTTTTGGCAAGCAAATTGGTAGAGGGTGGAGGAGTCAACTTATACACGAGTCAATTAAAGGAGGAAAAAAAATCGAATATGGCAAAATTTTGGTTTTTTATGTGTATGCACAATAAAGTAATTTATAAAATATATAAATGACATTAATTTATCATTAAAATTCCTTTTCAATGATTTCTCCTTGTTTAATTAGTATTTCTCGCATTTGCAAATGGCGTCTTTGCTTTGATTTTGTAAAAAAATAAAGTAAAAAGTTAGGGGGTCAACTTTTACAAACATGGGCTTTTTTTTTTTTTTTTTTTTTTTTTTTTAGAATTTGCATTCGAAAATTAGAAGCTTGACTTATAACGAGTATAAACAGCAATTCTGTCATTAAATAAGGCAAAGAAAATTACTTTAAAATACTGGAGTGCAAAGCATCTGGAGCCAGGATTACGCGGGACATATGGCAACACTATATGTATACCAAGTTTAGGCAGTTTTATTGTCAAATTCTCAGCTTAACAACGTAAAAGTTTCTGACACATTTTCTGATTAATTTTTAAATGTAAAGACATTAAACTGACTGGCCCTGGCTGTTGAAGCTATTTGAATTCGAAATGAGTTTTCCAGTTTAGATAAACAAATTGTTTATCATTACATTTATAAAAGATTCTTCATTTTAAAGGATCAGTCTCAAAATTTATAATAAAAATACGTGTGGCACTCGGGGACTGCCGCGGTAAAGCTATTGCATAGCATTTTTTATCAACTTATGCAATTTTATTTATTTTTTATTTATGCAGTTTTTTTTTTTTGTCTTTGATATTAATTCAAGTTTTTTCTTTTTCTTTGACATTAGTTCAAGCCATTTATTGCATTCTTACCCAATAAATAATGCCAGTAGGTATGTTAGAAGTCTACACGGACCCGGGCTTGGCCCGTGGCCCATACCCGGGCTTGGCCCGTGGCCCATACCCGGCCCGGCAAAAAAATTGAACGGGCCAAACAGGCCGGGCCGATTAAAAACCTTTTCGGGCCTACCGGCCCGTTCTGAAGATTTCACCTGGAACGATAAAATATGAGCTATTTTCAATGGTTTTAACGAGAATAAGCATAAATGTGCGTCACGAGACATACTAGTTCGGCAGCATCAATATAAAAATGTACAGTTGTAACACGCGCTTTCCAAAGGAATAAAAGAAAAAAAAAACAGACTCACGCGTCACGTGACCTGAGTTTTGCTAAATTAAAAAAAAAATGTAGTTGTAATATTTCTCGTTTAAAAGAAATCTGGCAACACTAGTTCTATTAAAAAATGTTCTTTTCTAAAAGATATTGGAATGTTGGTGGTGAACTGTGGTTCATGTGATGATATGGCGTGCGCCAGAATTTTGTAAAAGCGTTATTTGTATATAATGTGTGTGCGATAATGTTCTATTTGTAAGTGACGTCTTTTTAAGTAATAAAAAGTTTATAAAGAAGCCTGCAGCCCCCCGAGATATCTAAGTTAAGTTATGCTCTTTCTTTCTTCTCTTGTACATTTGTAAGGCGTCTTCTTACAAAATGGCTGCCCAGCCTGGAACCCTTACCTGGAAATAGTTTGATTTGTTCTGACATCTCCTTAATTCTACAAATGTTTGATGCTTTTAATTGCGATATGTTATCTACAAGTAAGAAAGAGGAAAAAGGAAATGGCGCGAAGTCTTTCCAAGGTGTTCCACATCTTTGTGAATCTTCTAAAGCTTGATATATATATTTTTTAAATTGTGAAATATGCACGAAATAAAAATGCATGCATGTTTAATGCAAGAAAATGGCACGAGCAGTCGTTGCTCGTTTGTTTGTGAAATGTGTTCTTCAATGCTGTGAAAAAAATTTCCACGGAATAATCATATGCCAAGCACCATTTTTATTTGTTTGCGATATATGTTCTGGAATTTAATCTTGCTTCGATAACGCCATTTATATTTGTTTGTGAATTCTACGTTTTCTGTGCTTTTAAAAACTTTCAGTTCTTGTGCCTGCATGTGTAACTCAACAATATTTATTTAATCTTCAAGTTACTTTCTTAAAATGGATCCATAATTTTATCAAAAGAATGCATTCTTTCCACAAGTGTCTATTATTTTGTTTTCTATTTGTAAAATTTTTCATATTTTTAGTTTTAATTTATTGATTTATTTTACAGTTCATTTATATATTGTGTAATTCCCCTTCCCTCCCCATGCTTATATTTTTATTTTTTAGTTTAATTTTCATTCTCTGCATGCATGTTTAATTTTTATCTTGATTAAGTAACAACTTTTCTTACTTCGAATAAAAAAGAAAAACAATTAAAAAAAAAGGGTTGATAAATAATAAAATAAGCATTTATTTACGTTGATGTTATTTTTTTTTTTTTTTTTACAAATAGGGAAATAAATTGAGTGAAAAAAGGGAAAAATATATTAAAAAATATTTATACCTTGTATTTCAAGTGTCAAATGGTATGTGTTTATTATTTTTTGTTTGTTTTGTTGTTGGTTTCGCAAGGTAACAGAATTTAATTAGAAATTTTATTTGAGTGTTCTGTTGTTAGTTGTTTTAAGCATTTAATTTAGAATTCTTGATATATTTTGAAATAGCATTGAATACGATTTTTTAAAACAGATTGACAAGTTTTTGCATTTATTTATTTTATTTTTTTATGAAATAAGACTTTCTTTTCTTTTAAAGTTATATTGAAAAAAAAACTATATTACGTAGTCTTGTCATGATAATATGATAATAATATTGATTGACATTTTAATTATTCAGATATGTTTTGACTTATTTAGAACATTGTTTATGAATGTTGCCAACAATTCAGTACTAGTTTTATATCAGTTAAAATAATGTTTTGATTAAATGACACGTAATGACGAACTAGTTTATTTATATCAGCAATAATTTAAAGTATATTTTCTTAAAAAAAAATAGAGTTTAAATTTTAAAGATACTTTTATGAAGTTTTATGAAGTTTAATTAAAGTTTAAAAGTATATTTTGCTAACGTTAAAGTTCACTGTTTTGTTTTATTAATGTCTTGTTTATATTAGTTGTAAAGCAAAGCTCATGTCCGGGGAACAATTTATTTAAATCGAATTTTTAGCATTTGTGGGGTATATATTTTGTTGTTTTGCTAAAGGTAAGAATGTCCGACCTCAATAAAGCACGAAAAGAAAACCTATTTCAGGTCGCTTTAGAAATGAATTTAGATGTACAACCCTCTATGACTGCTGTCACATTGCGTGATAAGATTAAATCCTCTCCCTCGTATGAAGTTGATTTCGTAAATTCGTTAATCAGAAACCAAATTGCGACTCGCTAGGAAAAGCAAAAAGCAGCTGAATTAGAACAGCGTAAATTAGAAGTAGAAGAAAAACATCGTTCGGAAGAACTGGAATTAAAAAAGTTTGAGATGAATTTTGAGCTTGAGAAGCTTAAGTTACAGGCTCAGAGCCAAAGTGTTTCCAGTGGAGTGGTAAGTGGTAATGCGGCAGGGATAATGTCTCATCCAGAGAGTAAAATAGATATCCAGAAGCTGTTGCCTACATTTAAGCCAGATACAGATGATGTAACATTGTTTCTGGTGCTCCTGGAACGACAGTTAAAGCTTTCGAAGGTACCAGAACACCTCTGGGTTTCTTATTTACTAAGTGTTGTACCCTCTTCTATATCTACGCTTATTGCTCGTGAAAAAGAAGAAAACGCTTCAGATTTTTCACATGTTAAAGGTCTACTTCTAAAAAGGTTTAAAATTAGCGCTGAAAGGTTTAGGCAGCTGTTTTTCACGCATTGCAAAGATAAAGAAATTACTTGGAGAGATTATTACTTCGAGTTACGTGCTTACTTTGAAAACTGGCTTAAAGAGTTAAATGTAATGTCTTTTGAAGTTCTTCAGGATCTGATCATAGCGGATCAGATGAAAAGGCGCGTGACTGTCGAATGTCGAATGCAAACAACATATGTTAGATGATTGGGAACATTTAAATTCACCTGTCGACCTTGCCGGAAAATTAGATGCGTATGATACTATCAGGTCTACGTTTTCTAAAAAGGATTCGGTTGCACCCCAGGAGAAAAAAGCGTATTTTCGCCGAGAAAATACATGGAAGCAGAGTAAGCCTCCAAAAGAAGACAGATCTTCTCCTAAGTTTGCTAATAAACGTTTAGAATCCGATATATTTTGCTATGGTTGTGGCAAAGTGGGATTTATAAAGAAGAAATGCCCAAATTGTTCCCCTATGGTTAAAAAACAAACAGTGCAAGCTCATCGTCTTCAGCTATATAGTTTAAATACATCAGCAGTTTCAGCTCCAAATGTGCCTATTACGATCTGCAATAAGAAGGTGTTAGTCTGTGCAGATACAGGAGCCAATCGTTCTATTGCAGGAGAACGAATGTATAAATTATTTTTGAAAACTGGTGTTGCATTGAATCCCCATACTCATGATGTAACCCTGGCTGACGGAATTACGATGGCTAGAGAAACTTTGTCTGCCACTGTGCCAGTAGAAATTGAAGGCCGAGTTTTCAAAACGGAGTTTATTGTTTTACCAAATGCCAAAGGTAATAGAACCCTTTTAGGAATGGATTTCCTTCACAATGCTAACATGGTGCTTGATACCGCTAAAAAGACATGGCATTTTAGTGATAAACCTCATAAAGAGTTTGATTTTGTGGATGAGTATGAAGAAGAAAATAGTACGTCTGCTGGTGCTGTCGAAGTTAGCCCATATGCTTTACGTGAAGACGAAGGCAAAAATTTAAGTCCTGATGAAAGGGAAAGACTTAATGATCTCCTGAAAAAGTATGAAAAGTGTTTTCAACCAGGGGGAGAGACAACCCCATTTGTTGAGCATCGTATCAATACAGGTGATAGTGCTCCTGTTGCTGTACCATCTTATCGAATGACTCCTGCTAAAAAAGAAATTCTTAAGAAGGAATTAGATAATCTTCTAGCTCAAGGAATCATAGAAAAATGTGAATCACCTTATGCTTCGCCTGTGGTCCTCGTACTAAAACCCGATGACAGTGTAAGATTATGCATAGATTATAGAAAATTAAATGAAAACACAGTAGCAGATAAATATCCATTACCTCGAATGGACGACCTTTTACATGAAGCCAAGCATAATCCTTACATGTCAACTATAGATCTTCGTTCTGGGTATCACCAAGTCCAAGTCTACCCACCAGATCAAGATAAAACTGCATTTGTCTGTCCTTATGGAACTTATCGTTTCTTAAAAATGCCTTTTGGACTAAAAAATGCTCCTGCCACGTTTCAAAGATTGATAGATCTATTTAGAAATGGTCTTAAGGATGTATTTGCTTTATCGTACCTAGACGACATCATCGTTTTGTCAGAAACATTTGAGAAACATCTCTTAGATCTTACAGTTGTGTTCGAGAGACTCCTTGAATTTAAGTTAGATGCCAAACGCGAAAAATGCCATTTTTCTTGTGAGAAAGTTAAGTATCTAGGACACTGGATAACTCCAAATGGTTTAGAAGTAGATCCAGACAAAGTATCCGCGATTAAAGCGATACCTCCACCAAAAAATGTTAAAGAAATTCAGTCCTTCTTACAAACCTGTTCTTGGACAGAAGATTTATATCAAATTTTGCTGATATCTCAAGACTTCTTAGCAATCTTACGAAAAAGAAAGCCACTTGGAAATGGGGAAAAGAAGAACAAACAGCCTTTGAAACTCTAAAACATTGTCTCATGACATCTCCAGTACTGAAGCAAGCTGATGGAACCAAACCATTCATTCTACGTACTGATGCTAGCAACTATGCTCTTGGTGCTGTACTTTTACAGGGTACCGACAAGACCTCTGAACACCCCATAGAATATACTAGCCGTCTTCTTACAAGTGCAGAAAGAAATTACTCCACTACTGAACGCGAGGCTTTGGCTGTTGTCTGGGCCTTAGAAAAATTTCGTGGTTATGTGGAAGGCCAAAAAGTGATTGTAGCTACTGATCACCAACCTTTAAAATGGCTTCTCAGTCTTAAGTCACCATCGGGAAAATTAGCCCGTTGGGCACTACAATTGCAATCGTTTTTATTGAAAATAGAATATGAACCTGGAAAATCTAATGTTGTGGCTGACATGCTGTCACGTCCTGTGTGTAATCATCAATCTGCTTTCTGCGAGACATGCAACTTTGTTAGCATAGATATGCCAACAAGAAGCTCAAAAGATATGAGGGAAGCGCAGTTACAAGATGAAATTCTTAAAAAAAATTATAGATTGCTTTGAAGATGAACAGAAAAGTGAAGATTTTGCCAATTGGACTGATAGAGGATTCCTGATGAATCAAGGGGTACTTTATCGTTATGCTCCTGAATCTGATGCCGAGGAAGCGCAACTGGTCATTCCAGTTCAAGAAAGAGAAAATATTTTGAAACTTCATCATGATGACCCCTCAGCTGGACATTATAGTGAAGCAGGAACCTATCAAAGAATTGCTAAGAGATATTATTGGACAGGCATGCAAGCCTTTATTTCTGAATATGTAAAGAAATGTCCAGAGTGTGCTCGCTATAAAGCAACAAATCAGAAACCTGCTGGTTTATTGCGAACACCTGCTTATGCTCAGCGGTTTGAAACCCTCAGTATTGATCTTTTTGGACCACTGCCACCCAGTAAAGATGGACACCGATGGATTTTTATAGTGGAAGATTGTGCCACTAAATGGGTAGAACTATTTGCCTTAACAAATGCAACTGCACAAGAATGTGCGACTACTTTGATAGAAGAGATCTTCCTTCGGTATGGTATTCCAAGAAGACTGATAAGTGATAATGGTCCTCAGTTTGTGAGCGCTGTTCTACAACAAGTTTGTTATATTCTTGGAATAGACCAATCATTGACACCTTTATACCGTCCTCAGGCCAATGCGGTCGAACGCAAAAACCGAGACTTGAAACCTCGAATAGCAATCCTTGTCGGGGATGAACACCGTTCCTGGATAGATAAACTTCCTTTCATTAGATTTGCCATGAACTCTGCCAAATCTGATACAACAGGCCAAACTGCTGCCTATCTACAATTTGGTCGAGAACTAAGAACAATCGATGATGTGGTAAACGATTTCAAAGCTGTTGTCGAAAATGACAATTTCGTTCCTGAAATAACCCCATATCTTAAACGACTTGCAAATATTTCGAAAAGTGTGAAAGAACGTGTTGAAATGAAACAAGATCAGCGAAAGAAATATTATGATAAAAATCGTAGACAAGTATATTTCAAGCCTGGTGAAAAAGTATGGGTTAACCTACACCCAGTGAGCAAGGCAAGTAAAAATAAAACAGCAAAATTTATGCCTAAGAGAGATGGGCCATACATAATTTTGACTCAAAAGTCACTAGTGACATATGACATTGCTAGTCTAGAAAATCCTACTGAACGAATTGGATCTTACCACGTTTCTGCCTTGTTGCCTTTCCAAGAATCTGAAACTATTCCAGTTGCATCCTTGAGAAAAAGAGGAAGACCAAAAAGCATCCTGTTTCCTCTCCGAGCCGTAGATCGGAAACAGAGGGGGAGGATGTAACACGCGCTTTCCAAAGGAATAAAAGAAAAAAAAATAGACTCACGCGTCACGTGATCTGAGTTTTGCTCAATTAAAAAAAATGTAGTTGTAATATTTCTCGTTTAAAAGAAATCTGGCAACACTAGTTCTATTAAAAAATGTTCTTTTCTTAGTGATATTGGAATGTTGGTGGTGAACTGTGGTTCATGTGATGATATGGCGTGCGCCAGAATTATGTAAAAGCGTTATTTGTATATAATGTGTGTGCGATAATGTTCTATTTGTAAATGACGTCTTTTTAAGTAATAAAAAGATTATAAAGAAGCCTGCAGCCCCCCGAGATATCTAAGTTAAGTTATGCTCTTTCTTTCTTCTCTTGTACATTTGTAAGGCGTCTTCTTACACAGTGTAGAATTCAGCATCGGAGAATTACATTGTGTGCAACTCGTTATAATATTTTTTTAGCTGACTCATGCTGGTCCGAGATCAAGCTTGCATTATTTTTCTACATATAGACTGGCCGGACCGAAACTAGACTTAATTGTTCTCTAGATCCGTAGGGCAGAAAATATGATTTGTAAAATTATTAACAGCGATAAAGAACTTATGTTAGCTTTATCTTCGGATATATACTTCTTGATGGTTTTTAAATTAATTTCTCAATAAATCGAAAGTTTGACACATTTTCTGGTTAATTTTAAATTGTAAAAGTATAAAAGTGATAAGCTTAACTATTGAAGGGATTTGGAATCGAATAGCGTTTTTTATTTTTGGTAAATAAAATACTTGTATGACCTTGTTGAGATGTAATAGTTTCTCAAATGATTACAGGTTTTTCTCCCTTCCCATGCTATCGCTTCCGGAAATTCTATTCAAATCGCTAATTATGACAGTATTTTATTTGCTTGTAGTATTCCTAAATTGCTTGTATAAAAAAATGGATAACGCCACTCGATTATATATTTTTGAATAAAGATACCTGCTAATCTTATGCATTTCTGAGAAAAAAGTGAATTTAGAAATGTATTAGAAAGGAGCTTCTTTGAATTTAAGAATAAATTTGGATTTAAAACCTTTAATAAAATGATATAGAAATATTTTTATAAATCTTCTTTTATCAAACATCTTCAAAAGTAACGATGTTTTTAGCTTTCTTTCTTTTTTCTTTTATTCTAAGCCATATTAAATTTTTAATGAATCTTTATTCGAATGTTGAAAACCTAAGAATCTAAGTAATCATTAATGTTGTTAATGTGTATTTCCTCTAAAATGTACTGTAAAATCATTCCATAGATATGTATGCAGTATTTTTAAAAGAAATTTTAATTATATGATAAAAATCTGATATTTTTTAGAAATCGTAGAAATTGTAACGGGCCAAAACGGGCCGGGCCGGGCCTAAAATATAAAAATTTAACCGGGCCGGGCCGGGCCCGGGCCTGGAAATTCCGGCCCGTGCAGACCTCTAAGGTATGTGCTGTAATAGAAATTCTTAATATTCAAATATATGCAAATAGCTATCATTTGACAGGCCCATCTATTAGTGAATTTAGGTATTTAAAATTTTTATTAATATAGAGAAAATTGGGGTGGGGTGACTTTTTACAAAACTTACTAACTTTTTACAAAAGTTAGAAAATGAACTTTGTTTAACTCAAAAACAAAATTTCAAGTTATAGAGTGCAAGGTGAAACACTTTTTAGTCTCCCTGAATAATATATATATATAAACACGCAAAAGGTATTTTATTATTAAAGAAATTGTAAGTTTCAAAATGTGCCCCATACCTCCCCACCAACAGAGTGATTGAAGATTTTTTAGTTTTGATTTTTTCTGCAATAAAATAAAGCTATAAAGGGACAAATAATACAGGGTTTGCTAGATATATAATGAAAAAAGATTGTAGATTGATATAATGTATGTGTCACAAATTAGAATTCCAGGATCTTCTTAACTTAAATGATAACTCAGGATTGTTAGTCATAGATAACATTAAAAAATCACCAGTTCAAATTATTTACATTTCGAAGTAAAGGAATATGTTACCAATGTTATAATTAATTTATTACGCTCTAAATATGTTAGCAATTTACATTCACCTTATTAAAAAGAAAGAAAGACATCCCATTTCTCCCCTTTACTGGCACGTCCCAACTTCCTTGTTTTGTTTTTTCAACTTCTTGAATAAACGAAAATACTGCTTTTAGGCTTATTTTAAAAAATAAATGAGAAGTTTGCCGAAGTGCCGAACTGAAACGACGTTTGCCGGGGTGTTAGGTTTTTTTTCTCGTTACGGAATTTCTAGATTCGGTCGCCTCGCACAAAGCCCGCGATAAAAGCTATGCAATAGCTTAATAATAATGCGACCCTACGAATTGGACAAAACCCTTATGAGTAAATAATCAATTTGGTTATGCATCTGCTTTATGATGTGTATATTGCAATCCTATTTCATAAAAGTGGGGCCATGTTAGATTTCCTACATGTTATGAGGAATATGGAGTATGATAAATCCAGAATCATGCAATGTACCTTCAAAAAATATGGGCATATTCTCACTCCGAATTCTTGAAAGAGTTTGCTAAATGGTGTTTCGGCGTTATTTCGGATTTCTTCATCAATCGCGCCAACCAGAACAGAATATTGAATTTTTCCCCTAAATGCTGCTTTGATTGCATAGATTTTGATGAATTCTCTATCAGAATCTGCAACTTTAGTGAAGATACGCAAGTAAATAAAATTATGAATAAAAGTAAAATATTGCAAAGCTTAGCATAAATTTAAGGGAGACCGAACTGGACACCAGAGGAGGCTAGTAATTTAGATGAATAGGAATTTAACAAATATACATATACATATTTTCCCTCGAGTGTCAAAATAGATCATAAATATGATGAAATAAAAATAAATAAGCGCATTTTTCAGGTGATTTATTTAATCCATTAATTTATGTTATAATTTTTATATCTATTTAAACTTGCGGGCAACAGTTAGAAGAAAAAAAAATAACTGATGATATTAAAAAAGTATTTCAATTAAAATAATTGTATTTTTCAAAATTTTATGATTTAGTGTGTGACCAGAGATATTCAGCTGTAAGTACTCAAAATTTGAACTCTCTGACTTATATAGTTTTTGTGTACGGACTCTATGACAGACAGACAGAAGGCAGACACGAATAAGGTTTCGTCAGATGGACGAAACAATAAATATATCGAGGAATACTATCATGATTAGATGCTGATATTAGCAAAAATAATTGTTAATATAAAATTATAGTCAATGAAAATAAGTAATAGGATGCCAGGGCCGAACGGGTTAAGGTTGCTTTCTTTGTAATTATTACAAAATTACTTCTTAATTTATTTTAAAAGATGTTTTTACCATGCCACTATAAAAAAAAAACCCTGTGATCATGGAAAAAAAAAAAAAAAAAAAAAAAAAATTCTGATTATGGAAAGGGAACGAACAAAATTTACACAGGCACTGTCGATTGAAAATATTAAAAAGCTGTCTTATCTGCATACTTTGTTAAAGCATCAGCAGACAAAATTTATCTTTTAAAATAAAAGTTTTAAAATATTTAACTTAATATTTAACGATTCTGATCGCTATACGTAAAACTATATCTTTATACATACTCATTACATTGCTTTACGTATACTATTTTCATTTTAGTTTAAATTGCAGTTAAAAAACCATCTGCATTCATGATGAAAAAAAAAAAAAAAAAAAAACATACATAGGGTAGATGTGCCAGTAAAGGACCACCTTCCAGTAATGGGCCACTTCGCACTTTTTGGTTTATAAAAAAATAATAAATAATAGTTAAGCTTTTATTATTTTTTTTCTGAACTCCACTTTGCATGCTTTATAAGCTGGATTAATTTTTTACACTTTTTGTCAAAACAATTAGTAAGCAGAAAATAAAGTTTCACAGTTTTTCTGTTTTTCACTGAAAATCTTAATGAACATGCTAAGAACTCACTTTACTTACTTAGTTTATATCTTTTTTATTTTTCCGTAAAAATTGAATGTTTTTGTTTGGTTAGCAATATAAAACATTGAATTTAATATACCAATGGCCATTTGCAAAATTTTATTTATTTTTAAGATTTCAGGAGGGGTGGTCCATTACTGGATTGCTTATTTCGTGATTTTCCAGTAATGGACCACTCAAGTGACCAATACAAAAAGTGTAATTTCAGTAGAGATAAAATATTTTGATTTAACTGAAAACTAAATAATCCAATTTAATACTTAAATTTTACCTATTATAATTTAATAAAGGCAATTTCTTTATAAATAGTTGTTTTTAAAACGTCATCCAAAATTGGTACAAGAAAACAAGCAGAAAATTTGACAAAATCTAGATGTGCCGTTACAAAAGAGGTTGTTTTAAGTTGGTTTAGGAATATAAATCATATTAGGAAGATGATATTATTAATATTTTCTTCCGAATTCTAAATCATACAGAGAGAATTTTCAATGGCGTTAAAACTGGATTTCTTTTGTGCTTTTAAAACAGGGAAAAGTTTGAGACCAAAATCAATTAAAGATGTGTATTATGTAGTACCGAATAACGAAAAAGAACAAATCACTGTTATGGGATGTTTTTCAGCAAATAGTGAGATTGTTCCATTGATGATAATATATCCATATAAGCATAAATTATGGGATCAATCTGTGCTAAAATGATTGACTATATCTGAAAATGGTTGGGTAGTGCAAGAACATTTATCATTAAATGCATTCTAAAATTCCATATTGAATAGTTTGGACTATCAGAAAGGGATGATAAAATTGAAGATTTGTTATTTATATTTCATATTTACACAGCACATCATTTAGATAATGATATGAATGAAGATTGGAGACTTTTTTAATGCCTTATTTTATCTAAACTTGATTTCAGTAAAACATCGTCTTTATCGTATAAATCCTTTAAATTTAAATACTTTGTTTTATATCTTTACAATATAAATCCTTTAATGTAATAAACAGTTAATAATATCATTAATATTTTGTTTTATATCCACATTATAAATCCTTGATTATAATAAATTCATAACTTAAATTTAAATATTTTGTTTTATGTTTTTTTCAATATAAATCCTTTAATTTAATGAATTTCTAACATAAGTTTTAATATTTTGTTTTATTAGTATGCTTTCATTAAGTTCTGGAGCAAAATAGAATTGAAAAATCCATTATCTGTTATTTTTTACAGGGTGGCCCATTACTGGAACATAGGCGGTCCATTACTGGGCTTTTGGGTGTTTAGACATATTTCTATCATTTAAAATTAAATTTTTACTTCTATTGGGAAATGTAACTATGGGATTAGTTAAATATTGTTGAAAGATTAATATAATATGAAAAAAATTGGAATACAATAATTACAACTATTAATAAAAAATTATTTTTCAGAGAAATTCCTTAAGGGGGTCCATTACTGGCACATCTACCCTATATTCATAGTCGATTTTTGGATGTGCTCCAAGTACTTAACTGAAACTTTATCTCCAAGTAAGCATTTATTTGTATAAAAATTACATCTTCAGATTGATCCTTAAATGATAGTAACTTGGCTTTGAACATTACCGATAAAAAAGTAATTTTACAAGGCTTTTTTTCTTCCAATATTTGGATTTACAATGTTAAGATTAATTATTCTTAATACAGAAAATTTTTCTTGTTGAATGAGTTACCAAAGTAAATGACACAAATGTGGAATATTGATATTATTTAATAATTATATATCTCGGTTTCATTTTTTCAATTTAATTGAAAGAAATGTGTTTAACAATTTAATATTGTACTTCAGATGGTTTTTAAGGTTATAGTTTTTAGAAGAAGTATTTCAGAATTTCAGCTCAGAATAAAAATTATGGGCACAAAATTAATGAACTAAATTATATTTAACATTTGCATTTTATTTTATGTTTTAAATTTTAGAATTTCAGCGGATATTTAAAACATTTAACACTTTCCAATATGCGCTATTTAGACATGACTATCTTTGGTAGACAAAAGCTATGTTCTTGCTCTCGAATTTTTTACTACAGACAAAGTTATTTCCATTTTTCAGGTGCGTTCCTAATTATGTAAATACGTAGCACCTATGCTCGTTGTTCAGTCAGTCTGTCCGTCCGCTTATATCAAAGCACAAAACTATCCAGACGAATCGTTTAAAAATTAAAATATATAATTATTACATAATTTTGTGGAGTCATTTAAAATTTTATAAAATTCGGATGTATAATTCAATTATAGAGGCATTCAAAAGTATTCTGTTTCATTACACTCAATTGGAAAAAAATAGCTTCAAGTGCATTTTAATGATGTTACACTCTTTTAAAACCTAATAAAATTCATAAGCATGTTAGAAGTATATACTAAAATATACATTTGCACAATCCGTGGTTCAAAGGATATTTGTTATTTATTTAAAGGACTACACAAAAGTATTCCATTACATGACGATCTAGGGGAAAATATTGTTTAGGATGTATTTTAGTTATATTAAACTATTTCACATTTTATGAAATTGATAATACACGTTGCTGATGTTAATGCAAGTTACCTCCTGTATAATAAAAAGTAAATAGTATTTACAGGGACACACAAAAGATTTCGGATACTATACTGTATCCGAAGTACTGTATACTATTACACCAAAATCTGAATATTTTTAAAACTTCGTTATTGTACGAACGCAACTCGTTTGTTACGTTTGACGTGCAATTCCCGAATAATTTTTATATCAGCATAACAGAACACTTTAAAAATATTTGTAACATTTGACGTTCACCTTTATGGCTCTGTAGTATATGCTTGAATTATCTTGAAACATCTCTAAATTTTGTTCTTCTGGGAACCTTGCACACTGGATCAAGCCCATCCAAGATCCTTCATCAGCATCTAAAGTCTGAAGATAGCTGCTGACGCCGTTTGTTTCGTCCACCAACTACGAAGACATTATACATTAATAGAGTATAATTAACTTCCAGCAAATATATTAATATAATTAGCTCATACCAAAGAAAAATTAATATAATTAACTTGTAGGAAAAAAAAAAAAATCAGCAGCGACAACTACAAAAAAACTTCTACAATCAACTTTTAATAACTATCCTACCATAACATGAAAAACTCAACATAAAGGAAGTGTAAGATAGATTTTTCTTCTATTAATTTAAGAAGTATCTTTTCTGGAAAGGATATACCCAGAGCCCGATTAATATTTTCTGGGGCCCAAGGCTCAATACCTTTTAGGGGCCCCTCACAGCGAAATAGTTGCTATATTTTTGGTGGGAGGAGGAGCTTAGGGGGATATTATTAGCTATTAGGATACAGTTGCAAAGTTAACCAAAATATATTTCGATTTTAGAGAAAGTAACGGAAACTATAATTTTAAGACTTCTTTTTCTAAATCACTTTCTTCAGTTTGGGGCTCCCAGAAGCAGTGGCCCAAGGCCACGGAAAAGTTGTCCTTGCAGTAATCAGGCCCTGGATATACCAAATATTTATCTTATTATTTATATATATTTTCCGATGAATAGAGTTAACCCCTTGGGGACGAACTACACGTATACGTGCCGCAAAAAGGCTTAAGAACCTTTGTTTATCCCCACCAGTATAATTTTACTGTAAAATTTGCCCTATTCAATCGGAGTATTTTCTCGATTTAAGAAAGTACAAATTTCTGTTTTTTAAAACCTTTGACTAAACATTAAAAATTTCTAAAAAGGTTCCTTTCACGAAGGGGTTAATAGATTAAACATCCATGAACAAATATCTTGAGAATTCATGAATGACTAACTGAACTTAAACTGAACTTAAATAATTATCGGATTAATATGATTAAAAATATACATAAAACTTCTGAGTAAACTCTTTAAAATATGTCAATTTATTTATCACCAGTTAGTTATTTCTACAAGTTTTGATTTTTAATAAGTACCTCCATAGACACGCAATGTAAAAATATTTTTTATTCTAGATATTGTCTGAGTTTGGTACCAGCGAGACTAGACCTCAGGCATTTCAGACAATACTATATTTACGACTACTAATGAGATTATTTTATGTTTCTCCCACAGCCAAGTTTAATGCACACAATTGTTTTATGACAGATTTTTTTTAGGAATGATACAGATTTTTCAGAATTAAAAAGGGATTTTGAAGTTTTTATAAGATGTTATTGATATTTTTACTTGAAGTTTTTAGATCTCTTTTTGTATTTTTCGGATTTACGCATGCTGCAAAGAAGTGGAGCATCGATAACCTGGACTAATAAGTTACCGGGATTGTTCTGATATATGAGATTTCGCATAACCGATCATTTATGATAAAACATACTAGTTTGTTCTTTTGTTTTTTGCAGGTCGGGATTGAAAATATTTGATTTCCCAAGAAACTACAATATTCTACACGTCTGATAAGTTATGGGGTTCTGTTGCTAATTAAAAAGAGGGAGCGGGCGATTATCTCCCCCTTCCTGGGGCGTAAATCCCGGGGGGGTATGGGGGGGGGGTGCGGCACCCCCCCTCGAGTGTATCAGTCGGAAAATTTCGTGCTTATCGGTAAAACTATAAACTTAGTCGGGGAAAAAATTGTATTTATCTGTATAAACTTATAAATTGGATAAATGAAAAAAATCAGTCGGGAAAATGTTCATTTAGTTGGAAAAATGTTATTTACTACAAAGACATAGAAATTGGAAAAACGAAAATATCAGTCGGAAAAATCCCCGTTCGACAGAGAAAATGTACGTTTAGTCTTACAAATGGTATTTACCTATAAAGACTTACAAATTGGAAAAATGAAAAAGTCAGTCGGAAAAATTCCCGTTTGATCGGAAAAATGTACGTTTAGTCGAAAATAATATATATATATGCACACCACTCCCCCCCCCCCCCCCCCTAAGAAGAAATCAATCAGAAAATTCCCAGATCGATCTGAAAAAGTTTAGTCGGAAAATATGGTACTGACCTATAAAAACTTATGAACTGGAAAAATGGAAATATCATTCGGAAAATCTCATGTTACATCGGAAAAGGCGTGTTTAGTCGGAAAAGATAGTACTACATATTATCCAATAAAAACTTATAAATTGGAAAACGGAAAAATCAGTCAGAAAAATTCTTGTTCCATCGGAAAAAATGGTATTAATCCATAAAAATTTATAAATTGGAAAAACGAAAATATCATTCGGAAAATTTTCCATTTCCATCGGAAAAGGCATGTTTAGTCGGAAAAAATAGTATTACTTATTAACCTATAAAATTTATAAATTGGAAAAACGAAAAAGTCAGTCGGAAAAAGTCTTGTTCGATCGGGAAAAATGGTATTAACCTATAAAAACTTATAAATTGGAAAAACGAAAATATCATTCGGAAAGTTTTCCGTTTCCATCAGAAAAGGCATGTTTAGTCGAAAAAAATAGTATTGCTTATTAACCTATAAAAAATTATAAATTGTAAAAACGGAAAGTCAGTCGGAAACATTCTTGTTCGATCGGAAAAAAGGAAATTTAGCCGAAAAAAAAAAAGTATTAATCTATAAATATTTATGAATTGGAGAAATATTTTTATAAATAAATAAAAATAAATTTTATAAATTTTTAATTAAATAAGAAAAACAAGTTAGATCGAAGAAACCCTATAAAATTTTATTCGTAATCGGATTTATTTCCACTTGCAGTTTCTAATTAGAAAAATGAAAAACAATTTAGAACGAAGAAAACAAACTTATTCTTAGCCGGAACTATTATTAATTAATTTAACTAACTGGTAATTTACTAATTACTTTAATTTACTAATTAATTAATACAAAGGTTTTTATTTTTCTGATAAAACTATTCAGAAAATTTTTGATTTGACAGATACTGTGTACTCGAAAACCTCGATATGACGAAAAAAAATGTTTATGTACATATTCTAACAATGTTAATGTTATTTGTAACCGTGATATTTTGAATGAAACCTTGATATTTCGATTTTTTTTTTCCTGTGCCTATTGGCTTCGAGATATCGAAATCCACCTGTATTGATTTACTATCGGAAAGCTTTTAGTTTAGTGTCGAAATTTTAAGATATACTGATCAAAGTGAAGAAACTTCTATTTTTTTACTTAAACTTTAAATTTAGTTAGAAATATGTATCACAGAATTTAGGTGGTATCCGATGAAAATTCAACACTGAAATACAAATATTTTGTATTTTTCAGTATCAAAATCTGGATATTTTCCACTCCATACAAATTTTACCTTTAATTGAAAATAATTATGGTTTTAATTATTCCTACTAACTAATTTTGTGTTTTCTTTTTATTATATATATATATATAAATTAAAAATGTGAAATTGCTTTTCATTTTATTTAAAAAAATTAAAAATGTGAAATTATTTTTGTTTACTTTGTTACATAATTTTTGATTGATTTAAAAAGGTGCTTAAGAAATTTATGATACAGGATGAAAATTGAAAATACCCAAATACTTTGAATTTTTATCTCAAAATAATCTGGATATTTTAGTCTATACGAGTTTACTTCTCTCAGAAATAATACGTTCGTTATCTTTTTCCTTAATCAATTGTATTCAATTTTTTAATATTTTTATTAGTACTATTATTTATGTTTAATCTGAAAAATGACGGGTATCACAAAATTGTTACGCTGCTTTAAAGTTTGTAATTTCAATTTTACTTAAAAAAAAAAAAAATAGAGATAGAACATTGTTTTCTCTTCAACGTAACTCTTCAACGCTTGGGTACCTAGACGACTGGGCGCTGGACCTCCCGCTCTATGTGTCAGTTACAAAATTTACAGCTCGAAAATTGCAAAGAAAATACTTCTTATGATGTAAGCGTGCACTAGGATGGAATTTTTGAAATTATCCTTATCCCTCTAAGAGGGAAAAGCGGCGGGGGTGGGGGGGGGGGGGTAAAAAATTCTGGAACAACTTGCCATATCGCAGCAAACATTTAAGGTGGGAGTGTGGAATTTCAGACAATAAATCTACTAAAAAAATCAAACACATAATCCAACGATTTCAGAAATTCCCCATAAGAGGGTTAAAAAAGGAAGGGGGTCGAAAAATTTTGGACATTTGGCGCATCTCAGCATTTTTTTTTTTTAATAACAGTGTGAAACGAAAGAAAATAAAATTATTAAAAACTAATTAAATACGTGTTTCAGCGATATTTTAAAATCCCCCCCCCCCCCGAGGAGGTTAAAGTGGGGTAAACAAATTCCATACTTTTTTGGACCCATCATGTGACCTATCATAGAAAAACCCTCAGATCACTCTTTCATATTATAAATCTTTCTTTCTTCCCGCTGACCCCTCCTATTTCCCTACCGGGGACAATTTTCGATCTTTTTCGAAATTGTAGTGTTTTATCATTTTAGTTCGGGTTTTTTTACGGGGCCCTCCGATCAATATTATTTAGAATATATGAAAATCCGTTAAGAGAAGGATCTATTCTGGTAGGGAGGACAATTTCCTAAACATGGTGTACATCTCTCTTGTGATATATCACGGGCGACTACTTTTCTAAATTTAGCCGGCACCTTTCATGTGATATATCGTTGAAAAGCCCTGTGACTGCTTATTCGTACTAAGCACTACCCGTGGCACTCTCTTGTGGTACGATTATTGTATCCCATCAGGAGACCTTCTAATAAAGGGGAAAATATGTGGTTATATAAGACTAATAATAACATAAGATTATTTGACTAATTCGATACACTAAGTCATAATTATCTTGAGAATTATATATGACTATACAAATATATACAGTCGGCTCTCCTTAATTCGAAATCGGATAAGTCGAATTTTCGCTTAATTCGAACTAAACATGAAGTCCCGATTTTCAATAGCAGAATAACGTTAAAAATTTTCATTTATTCGAACTCATTTTCTCTTGACTTTGTCTAATTCGAACTAATGAAACTCCTATTTTTTCCTTTTTCTTTACTTTCTCCCGGAATTCAGATCTTTGAAATAATTTTCTTTCTTTTGATTTTGTCAGAATTGTTCTGAACAAGTGTACATATAGTCCTACGCATTTGCTATCCTCATATTTAGTGCCCTGTGTGTCCATCAATAACACCTTCACCCTACCTTCGTTTCTGCTTATTCCTAATACTTTAATCAGTTTATGTATTTATATATTTTAATTTAATATTAAATCATATTTTAATGATAACAACCGAAATATATTTTTAAAATATTATAACATTAATTCTTATTAAATAGTATCCCTTTTAACTTTTCTTCTCTTACTTTCCATAATTCGAACATTTCTTGTGGTCCCGAAGAATTCGAATTAACGAGAGCCGACTGTATATATACAGGGTGCTTCGCTACCAGACCGACAAACTTTGAGGGGTGATAGTAGACATGAAGACAAACACTATTAAATAGGAAATCATGGGGCGCAAACGTCTTCCATAGGAGCTAGGGGTCATTAAAGTTTAAGGTCCAAAACTTCAAACGATTATAAAAAACGGAACAAAGAGTGGATTCGTTTGCGGTTTTCGCTAAAATCATTCTTTATATCAAGATTTGTTTGTAAAGATTTTTTAAAGGTTACGTTCAAAAATTGTCGATAGAGGGCGCTTTAGACTTTAGAATAACAAACAACTACTTTTTGCCCTTATTTTGTGCACGGGGTTGAAATTATTCTAAAGTTTAGACTTTAACTTAAATTTTAAGCCCAAAATCGAAAACATTGTTATCGGGTAACTAGCGAAAATTGAACTGTGGACAGAGGGGGGATTTTAAACACTCATAAACATTATACAAACTGGTCGATTATGTTGCGGTTTGCATGTAGGTCATTCACTTGGCAATTATTTTATTCAAAATGACCTATAGCTCTTGTGTCTCCATTTTTTGATAGAGGGCGCTTCCGACACATCTCCGATATTTCAATGGCATTATTCCTGGGTGTTTAACTACCAGACCAACATACTAACAGGAAGTGTTAGGGATGCAAAGTGACTCAGAATCACATAGGAATGTAACGTTGAAAATGCCTTTTTAGCGAGCTGTGGTTAAAGGAAGCAGAGAAAAAAGCAACAGAAACAGTTAGTGAAACAGCAACACGTTAATGTGGAAGAAAACAATTTAGTTAAAGTTTTACTACAAAAGGTGTCCGAAATTACGACCAGAAGTAGTCGGGCATGCTTGACAGCAGCGTCGCATGCAATTACAGTAGAACCCCGATAATTCGGATTAATTGGGACCAGGCCCAATCCGGATTGTCGAAAATCCGGATTATCCGGAGAATGTGTAAAAATGAAATAAAATGATGTATAATATTCAAAGAAAATCACCTTTATATTGAACATAATCAATATTTACAGACAGTAAAAATGTTCACTTTGTAATTATAAAATTTGTCATATTCTACCATTTTTTAGGGCCACATGGTCACGCATTCTCTTGGGCATTCTTCCTCCCTTTGTTTCAATTTTCCGCAAGTGATTTGTAGAAGGGTTTTGGCACGAAGATAAGGAAATAGTCTCAAAAAGATTGTTTCCAAGAGTAGTTGATAGACAGAGGTCATATGGACTGGTTGACAAAGATCGGATCACGATCCCTATCAGTCAGTGCGTCTATAAGAACTATTTTACTTTGCTTTCTTGCAATGCTCTTAGTAAAACTTCATTAAGCAGTGAGCTTAAGGTGACATTCACCGAATGGATTAAATAGAAAAGTGTGAAAATTGGAATTAGCAAAGCTTAAATGATGTATAGTTGTTCCTTTCATAGATAACATTAAAGAGTTTAAATAAGAAAGCTTGAGGTATTCTTCCGAAAAAAATTTCAGAAAATACTTATTTATTCAGACTATGAGGTCGAAATAAATTTATGTTATGGAAATTTGCCGATCACTTCTCAAACTTGAAAAAAATAACTCCACCAAATCGATCCGGATTATCCGGAGATCCGGATTTGCGGGGTTCTACTGTACTCAAGCTTTGAAAGATTCCTGGCATCTCGGATAGCTTTCTGGCAACTACAGAAATTCGAGCTGAAAGGTCTTCCACTGACGGTACGGGAGTCTCATACATTCAACTTTTCATTTGACACCAGCAGAAGTCCATACACATTCAGATTCAGACGGAGCCAGGTGTGTGTGTGTGGGGGGGGGGGGGGCTACTAATTGTTTTGAGCTCAACTAGCCCCACACAGCAATGTTTATTTTAAAAAATACAGAATAATTATACAGTAATAAAATAAAGATAGGTAACAAAAAGTAATTGTTATAATGAAGTAGGTGCGGCGATCTGGCAGGCCAACGAACCGGGCCACCACTACCTATCCACCGCTGTCCATATGTTACGTTGAGGTGTCTGCGAACATCATTGGTAAAATGTGGAGGAGCCCCATCATGATATAGAGTGGTGCAACGAAAGAGGAACACGTGCTTTTACCAGAAGTTCCGACAGAACGTGTTGTAGAAATATCAAGTTGCTTTTTTCTCTGCTTCTTTTAACCCTAACTCGTAAAAAAGTCATTTTCGACGTTATATTATAATATGATTCCGAGTCGTCTTTGCATCCCTAACATTTCCTGGAATATATTGGTCTGGTAGTAAAGCACCTAGGAGTAATGCCATTGAAATTTCGGAGATGTGTCGGAAGCGCCTTCTATCAAAACATGCTGTATGTCATTGTGAATAAAATAATTACCAAGGGAATGACCTGCACGCAAACCGCAACAAAATCTATTAGTTTGTCAAATGTTTATGAGCGTTCAAAATCCCCCCTCTGTCCACAGTTCAATTTTCGCTAGTTACCCGATAACAATGTTTTCGATTTTGGGCTTAAAATTTAAGTTAAAGTCTAAACTTTAGAATAATTTCAACCCCAAGCACAAAATAATGGTAAAAAGTAGTTGTTTGTTATTCTAAAGTCTAAAGCGCCCTCTATCGGCAATTTTTGAACGTAATCTTTAAAAAAAATTTACAAACAAATCGTGATATAAAGAATGATTTTAGCGAAAACTGCAAACGAATCCACCCTTTTTTCCGTTTTTTATAATCGTTTGAAGTTTTGGACTTTAAACTTTAATAGCCTCTAGCTCCTACGGTAGACGTTTGCGCCCCATGGTTTCCTATTTCCCAAATTCCCAATTACCATTCCCAATTTCCTATTTAATAATGTTTATCTTTATGTCTACTATCACCCCGCAAAGTTTGTCGGTCTGGTAGCGAAACACCCTGTATATTAGTCCTAAGGTTGGCCATAGTACTCGGAAATTTTCCTTCTTGGAGTCGGAAAATTATGATCCTACACCCCCCTACGCGACTAGGGTGATTTACGCCCCTGCCCCCTTCCCTACATATTTTTTTTTCACAACTATCCGACGTATTTCAAATTTTGGATATAGGTTCTTTCTGATAAAGTGAATCTCTGAATAGTTTTAAGGGTTTAATGGCTAAGTATAGAAGGGTAAGGGGGGATAGCCCACAACTGATGAGGGATTCGCCTTATCATAATGAACCTACATCCAAAATTGGAAATACATCGGATAAGTGTGCATAAAAAACAATTTATCTAATTTAAGGGGGGGGGATAATCGCCCGATCCCCCCTTTTTAATTAGCAAAATAATCCCATAACTAATCAGCGATACGCTTTGTCAGAATGAACCTACATCCAAAATTTGAAGCAAATCGAATCATTCTGCGTAAAAGCCATTTATTTAATTTAAGGGGTTGTCCCCCGTTCCCCCCTCTATACTTAGTCATTAAACTCTTAAAACTATTCCGAGATTCATTTTATGAGAAAGAATTTATATCCAAAATATGAAATACATCGGATAAGGGTGCATAAAAACAATTTATCTAATTTAAAAGGAGGAGTAATAATCACCACCCTTTTTAATTTGGAAAAGAACCGCATATCTAATCAGGGATACGCCTTATCATAATGAGCTTATAATCCAAAATTTGAAGCAAATCCGATAATTCTGCGTAAAAAGCAATTTATTTAATCTAAAGGGGTTATATTCTATTCCCCTTCTATACTTGGCCATTAAACTCTTGAAACTATTCAGGGATCACCTTATCAGAAAGAACCTACATTTAAAATTTGAAATATATCGGATAATTCTGCATAAAAAACGACTTATCTAATTTGAGGCGAGATAATTGATCGTCCCCCTCTTTCCTAATACGATAAAAAGAAATCCATAACTAATCAGATATAAGTCTTATCATAATGAACTTATATCGAAAATTCCAAGCAAATCGGATAATTTGCGTAAAAAGCTATTAATTTAATTTAAGAAAGATTATTCCCCCTTTCCCCCTCTATGCTTAACCATTAAACTCCCAAGTCTCTTCAGGCATGAATACTGTATATAAGCCTTATCAGAAAGAACCTATATCCAAAATTTGACACACGTTGGATAATTAGGCATAAAACCCCATTTATCTAATTAAGGGGGATGGGAGGGAGGTAATCGTCCTTTCCCAAAACTAATCAGGCAAGCGTCTTTTCAGTATGAACGTATATCTAAAAATTGAACCAAAACAGTTAATTCTGCATGAAAAATCCATTTACCTAAATTATGATTCCCCCCCCCCCCTCCCCGATGCTCCTTTCATGCTTAAACACTGAATCCCAAAAATCAATAATGAATCCCCAAAATCAATTCCTTCTCACTTTTTTTCCGGTAACTTTTTTCCGTGTCACTTTTTTCCGCTTTTGTAGTTTATGTCACTTTTTTTCCGATAACTTTTTTTCCTAGATTCTTTTCGGTTTCCTTTCTTTTCGGTTCATTTACAGAGCCACTCAGAAGAATTCCACTACATTACTGTCTATGGGGAAAAATCGTTTGCGGTGTATTTTAATGACGTTACAGTACTTTAAATATATTGAAATTGATATCTATCACTGAAGTGTATTACAAGGCTCTTGCTGCAGAATATGGTGTGAATAGAACTTATCATTTATTTACCGGGACACACAAAAGAAAATTTGGATAGAACGAAAAGAGCAATAATTGAACTGTTTGAAGCCTATGAACAATAATTGCTGAAAGTAGGATTTTAGTTGTGGTATGTGTTTGTAAGTTAAATTAAAAAATATATTACTTTGTGTGTATAAATTCTATCGATAATATACAGGATAGCAAAAAAGTTCTCAACAATATCGCTTAGTGACGGAAATAGTTGAGTGGAAAATTTCAACAGTGATATGCGACAAACTGAACTGTATTTTAGCATACTATGAAGTGTGCATATATATCTGTAGATCATATACAGGGCTGCAAAAATAGTATATTTTAATGACTATTCGTGGTAATAGCAGAAATCTGGTTTTCAAACGCGTTATGCGCTTTCCAAATTGTTCATTTAGACATCACCTTTTACTGTGAAAGTAAACTGTGAAGTTTTGTTACAGAATGCTCTAAAAACGTGCTTCTAATCTGTGCTGTATGCATGATTTTTCGGTCTTGTTCATAAAAGTTATCCTATTGTTTCAAAAAATGAAAATAAATAGTCATGAAGTTTAATATATTTCAATTTCCATCATAATATATGCCAGATGCTATTAAATTTTAGTGTTTACTTTAGATAAAAAATGCCGCATTTAATTACAAAAATATAAAATATTTCCCCCTCTCCCCCATTTTTGCAGGAAATTAAGGTAAATTCGTCTAATAGATACATAGATTCGTTTAATTTTCGCACGATGATTATGAAGCAATTTTAGTTCATGAAGCAGAATTCTATTTAAATGTAAGTACATGCATGCCGATATTAAAATAATTCCATTACATTACGATCTATCAAGAAAATCTTTTTAGGGTGTAGGTGTATTTTTGTCGTCCGATTATCTACGCTAATGGGATATAGGACCAAGGGGGAGTGCCCTTCGTGGGGGTCTTTCTAAGGGAACCTAACCCGTATTTACGCAAGGTTCGAAGAAAACCACGAAAACTCCGAACGGTTAGGCCGACAGCCGCGATTGGGTTCGAACCCAGCACCTGCCGTCTACCAGTTGAGAGGTCTGAACCTCTCGGCCACTGGTGGGGCAAATCCTTTTAGGGAATTTTAATGATGTTATGCTGTTTCAAACATGCTGAAATTCATAAACAACCCTAAAAGTTTATTACAAGATACCTACTATAGAATACGGTATGAATAGCATTTTAAATTTTCGGATTCAAAATGCATGACCGGAGGTATATATTTACAGAAAATATAAATGCAGTCAATTCCAAAATAAAGTATTGTGACAATTTTTAAATCAGAATGCTTGAAGGGTGCTAAGGACGTCATAAAAAGTTCAAGAGAAGACGCCAACGATTGCGGAGTTTTTAATCACTTTATTTCCTACTAGTCAGTGACATTTATTCAATTTGTAGAATTTTTAGCGTAACATCTTAATGATAGATTGTTTCTCTCGGCAAGATGCTGTCAAAAATAACATATTTTCCAAATTTCCTTTAAAACAAACATTGTTATAATGAAGCACATAATTGTACCCAATTCGTTTCCTGTATTTGCTCAAAAAATTCGTATATTTCCTTTTTCAAAAAAATGATTATAACAACGTGGGCAAAAAGTTTTAATAATGTGAGTCAGAATCAATTCTGATTCGACCGATGAGGAATAGCACTCATCTTCCTCAATAATTATTTTTTCAAATACACATATAGAGAAACAAAAATATTTTTTTTTTAATTCAGGAAAAAAATTGATATTGTCCTTCTAAACACTTGACCCTAAGCAATGTCCAACGAAGGTCTTCCCCTCCGAACAATCACTCGCGTCTCCAATCAGCTTCCATAATGACAGTTTGCCTAAGGTAAAGGTCATCTTAAATTGTTTTTTCTCACCTATTGTTGTCCAGAGTTTGGCGGGAGGAAGCAGGTGAGGAAAATAATTGTTTAAGTTTCTTTTTCTGGCTATTGATATCGCGTGAATTTCGATAATTCCATAAAAGAATAGTGGAGTGGCATCAATAGTCTTGCATTGGTGAACACAATTATTACGTTTGAAGGTCTGGACAGATAATCTTTGAATGGTGAAAAGGAATAAAAGGGAACTAAATAAATATCCATCATGGTTACTGGTTTAAAATTAAACTTTCGTTATGTTTGCAATTTTTTTTTTTTAAAGGTAAATTTTATTGGTCAAACAGAAATAAAATAATTAAACACTGAAAGAAAGAAACGAATAAGAATTTTTTTGTCGAGAAAGGGGAGGAGCTTATTCTTCCATGTATATAAAATTCCGTTTAATCTTTAACAGAGGGTGTATGCACATTTTCTTGACGATTTTTATGATACTTACAAACTTACAGAAATATTAGTCATAAAATATTTGTGTTTTAAATGTTCAGTTTAGTGACCCTAATTCTGAAGTACCTTTCTACACCGCAATTTCTATAACAAAAAAGCCTGTTGTAGTTTCAGTCCAAGAGCCGACAGCACAAAAACCTTAAAGTATCGAGCACAAGAATAAACCTTTATTTTATGGAAGAGTAGAAATAGGGGAATCTAATAGCCCATGTCTGCCGGAAGTGAAGTGGTGCCATAAATTAATACCACTAGTGGTTGCTCTTAGGTTTATTATTGTTTTCTTGATACCAATTTTCCATGTTTTCATACCATTGATTGTAGAACAAACACAATGCTGAACCTACGAGTCAACCACTAGTGCAGGCCCGTAGCCAGGATTTTCTTTCGGGAGGGGCTCAATTTTGGATTTTTTTTTGGTTCTTACAAAAGTATTATAATTTTCAGCAAAAAATTTAAAAATAATCTAGACTTATCCTAATGTGTGTTCCTATATAGGATACTTGTTAACTATGTCAAATATTGTTATTTCATATATAATTCTTTCAATTTCCGTTACAATTTTTAATTTTTAAGCGCACTTCCAATTATCAAATTGGTTTGGAAACCGGAGATTTTTTAGAAAAGACTTTCTGCGAAACATAAAAAAAAAAAAAAAAAAAAAAAAAAACTAATAATGTTTGAGATGAGCCTCATAGTATCTAATAAAAAAAGTTGTAAAATATTGAAATGCAAATAAGTAATATGTATTGATAACACAGGAATAATATTAACGTGCGAAAATCTGACATTACGAGTGTGAGATCTTGAAACTATTGATCCATAAATGAAATTAATTACATGCATTATTTTTTTTTTGTAGAAAAATTAATTGCTACAGTCATATGTAATCATAAAAATTATGTTTGTATTTCACATTCTCTGATTTTAATAACTGTAAATGATATTCTTGCTACAATAAATTTAGCAGTGCAATAGAAGCAATCACCATAATTTCTTCTTAGCCATACTGCTGATTGACATATCAAGATCTACTGCATTATTCCAATGAATGAAAATCATTGAAAAGTTTTTCAGTCTCTCATCGTCCATAACGCTTCGGGTTAAAGATTTAATTATTTTCTTTGCCGAAAAAGATATTTCATCACTAACTGTTGTTACTCGGTTTTCAACCAAACCTGTCAGCAAGTGTTTGATTTTATCATAATACGTCACGTTACAATACTGAAACTTTTAAAAGCTCTGTGTTGGTGTCAACATTAGCAATTTATTTGTACCCTAATTCATATTCATCTTTCACTTGCTACATTGACACTTTATCCTGAAAATACTGCGTTGGATTCTCTAATTTGCCTGCTTTTTCCAGTGAATCACATCCTGGAAGATGTAACTGGGAATCTCTTAGAATGTCTTCATTTTAAATTTTGAATAAGACTTTCTACAAGGGGAAATAAGACCGTGATATTGTAATACTTGTCCGTGGTTGTAAGTTAAGGGTTTGTACCTGTCGTCTGTTTAAATGTTAGTCTTGGTATCTTTATTTCAGTTTGGAAGATGTCTTCCCGAAGTTCTGATTCACTATAAAATCTCACAAAAGATTTCTACTGCATATTTATGTAAAGCAATTAGGGCCTCTTTAGCATGGGTTATTGCCGATATTATATCACAAGATTTTTTTTTTTTTTTGAAGAATTCACTATGACTTTCTCAAACAGAAAACCTTTTGACAAACAGACAGGCTTATGAGAAAATGATTCTTCTCCCTGACTGCCAAAAAAGCTCCAGCTGTTGAATAAATCTTCCATATGTTTTTCGAAATATTTTCTGAGCTAATACAAATGTATTTAAGTAGCTCAACAAAAGTAAATATGCTTTCATGCTTCTCGATAAAATTTGTGTCACATATCCCAAGAAGTCATTTTCTTTTGTTTTCTAGGATGTATGATGCAATTGCTTTTTGAAATGCTAAATTTGCCTTCAGGTGATTTTTAAAAACTTTTGTCGCTAATTTAACACATTCCATGATACTTTCAAATGACAGGAATCAGCATGCTGTTGGACAAGGCAAGATTTAACCAATGGTTTTCACAGAGGACGTATCTAATTTTTGGATACTCTGAAGAATTCTACAATGAACTCCACCAACATGACCAAATTTATCGGTTACTTGATTATACGCCTATGCGACACATTTAAACATGCCAAGACATTGTTCATCACAATTTTGTAATATTACATTTCTTGAATTTTTGGAAGAGAAGACAATTATTGGAATAAAACGTAAAAAAATGTTTCCGAATTATTTGCTTTTGTGGATTTTTTGGTTCACATTTCTAACACAAACGACAAGCTGTTCTGCGCTTATAAATGTCTATAGTTTTATCAGCAATTAAGCTAAAACAAACAAATCGCGATATTTAACTTCGGTAATTGTATCCCAGAATATTTGAATGATTTTATTCTAGTTTCTGGGGTGAAGTAATAGCATTTCTTAGTATATTTTATAATATCTCGTTTCAATTCATTCTCTCCAGACTTTGCTCAAAACTTAAAAGAGCTCTTAGCTAACAGTCTTTTTTATACCATTTTCTCTAACATGAAAGGATCGTCATCGTGGTCAGTGACTATTTTGTTCTGCACAAAATAAGATTGTTTCAAGTTTTTGTCCAAGAGCTGCTCTAATTTCTTCTTTTGGTGGAGTTCTTTGAAAACTCAATAATGAAATAATTCTATTTCTATTTTCCTGAAGAAATCTAAAGTTTGTTTGCCAAAATAACATACGGTTTGTGATAATCTAATTGTATATGTTTTAAGAAGAAAATTAGCCTTTTTCCAATGATTTGAACATGTAGAAAATAGTCTTCCTAATTTTTTGTGACCTTTCTTATGCCATATCCCTATCATACTTATTTTTGATGATAAGAAGTTGCACTTGATCAAATTTTACTGCGCATAAAGACAGTAAAAATTACTTTTAAAAAAGAATTTATGTTTTTAGTGGTACATACCAATTAAAAAAACAATATATCCAAAAAACCGATATAATGAAGGATTACCGTAACTGTGATTGAATAAATGGATATTTTACATTCGGATTTTATTCGGATCATAAATAATATCAAAAATGCAATGGAAGATAAAAACAAACAAAACTTATTTTTAGCTCACAGGCTATCATAGCCTGAGAGCTTATGTGCCCGTCCGTTCTGTATGTATGTTCGTATGTACGTAACGCGATAACTCATGATAAAAATATCCGATCCACTTGAAATTTTGTATGTAGGTATATCCTGACAAGGCGCTTCCCTGATTAGTTTTTGGAGTTCATTCGATATGTATAAGAGGGGGAACGGGGGGCTCATGCCCCCCGTTAGTTGATATAGATGGGATTTTCATGCAGAATTAAGTTTTCAAAATTTAGATTAGGATCATTCTGATGAGGCGATTCCGTGACTGTTATTAGGTGTTCATTGAATAAGTATAAATAGGGGGAACAGGGGTTCTAATGCCCCCCCCCGTTAGTTGATATAAATGGGATTTTAATGCAGAATTAAGTTTTCGTTCAAAATTTAGATTAGGATCATTCTGATGAGGCGATTCCGTGACTGTTATTAGGTGTTCATTGAATAAGTATAAATAGGGGGAACAGGGGTTCTAATGCCCCCCCCCCGTTAGTTGATATAAATGGGATTTTCATGCAGAATTAAGTTTTCGTTCAAAATTTAGATTAGGTTCATTCTGATGAGGCGATTCCGTGACTGTTATTAGGTGTTCATTGAATAAGTATAAATAGGGGGAACAGGGGCTCTAATGCCCCCCCCCGTTAGTTGATATAAATGGGATTTTCATGCAGAATTAATTTTCGTTCAAAATTTAGATTAGGATCATTCTGATGAGGCGATTCCGTGACTGTTATTAGGTGTTCATTGAATAAGTATAAATAAGGGGAACAGGGGTTCTAATGTCCCCCCCCCTTAATTTATACAAATGGGTTTTTCAAGCAGAATTTTCAGATTTCGTTCAAATCTCTGAATAGTTTTGGAAGTTTAATGGTTAAGTATAAAAGACGGGGATAACTCTTTTTAAATTATATAAATGCTAAATGGGTTTTTATTAAGAATTATCTAATTTGCTCTGAATTTTGGATATAGATTTTTTATATGATAAAGCATGTCTTTGATAGTATAGGAGGTTCAATGATTAAGTATAAAAAAAGAGAAAAGGGGAGAGCTGTTTCCCCTTCTTAATTTTTTTTTTCGAACGGAATTAACCCTTGAAAATATAAAGCTTTAATGTGCAATTAGTATTTGTAGCCTGTGAGCTCAATGCCTTCAGTTTAACTGGGCAGTATTCTTTTTTATTTTTATCATACAGATAATTTTGTAAAGTATTTTCAAACTTTCGGGAGGGGCTTCAGCCCCCTTAGCCCCCTCGCTGGCTACGTGCCTGCACTAGTGGTATTAATTTATGGCTTATGCACCACTTCACTTCCGGCAGACATGGACCATAAGATTCTCCTATTTCTATTCTTCCATAAAATAAAAGTTTTTTTCCCTTGTGCTCGATAGATTAGATTTTTGTGCTGTTGGTTCTTGGACTATTTTGGAAGAAGTATTTTGATCCATTCCTCTTGAACATCTATCTAAAGACCATGCAAGAACGGCGTTTGGATAGCACACTTTTTAAAACTCCAAAAGCGGTCCCACTTGTGGTTGAGAGGTTCTGCCTCCAAAACTGGTTGAAAGCAGGTGCTAGGTTCGAGCCCAATCGCGGCCGTCGTCCAAACCGTTCGAAGTTTTCCTTGGTTTTCTTCGAACCTTTGATTTCCTTGCGTAAATACGGGTTAGGTTCCCTTAGAAAGACTCCCACGGAGGGCACCCTACTTTTAGGGCCTATATCCCTCGTGGTGATAATCGGCCGTCATAAATACAAAACAAAACAAACAAACAAAACTCCAAAAGCGCAAAAAATCATTGTTGATATAGCAGAAGATTTAACAGATATATCAGTGAAGGATATAGCCCTGAGACACTTCTAACTTCTATGAAGTTCTTGCACGATTTTATCAAACACATGATATTAAAGTATATATAAACACTTGAATAAAATTTAGTTACATATAATAAATGAGTATATGATGTTAGAGTAAAATTAATGTAAGTAGGCGTGGCATCGCACTTGCGCCTTCCCCTTCACGTTGTTTTTAAATTCAAACTCGCATTTATGCAAAAACGCATTTACGAAATAATTTTTATCTGTTTTCTATACACTAATTTGTGTAAGAAAAAAATAAATAAGCATCCTCTGCAATTTCCGTCTCGTTTAACAGCAGAAAAACAATGTAGATGCCAATCGATTGCGAATAACGACTAATTTTATATGATTACTAAAAATTTTATATGATTACTATGTTTAACTATATTGTGATGTTATGTTGCTTTCGACATTTCCAATCTTTAAAATATGAACGAAAATAATCGTTATATATATGGCCGAAGGTGGCAGGCTACTTGTAATTTTAGACATTTTGTTAAATATATAGAAAAATACATGAGGAATTACCCTGAAACTCTAAGTGCGTAAACATAATAGTACAGGTCATACATTTCCGTGAAAATGTTTTCCAGAAACTCTATAAGGGACCATCAACAAATTCAAAAATAAAACGAATATCTTTTGGATAACCCTGTCAAAACTAATGTAGCAAAAGCATTCAAACTATTGATTATTATCAAGTGTCTTACTGTAAAATGTTGTGTTAATTTTTATGTGGACAGCATGTATACTCATTGAAAAATTAAGGTTTTTCTACAAACAGTCCCAAAATTTTCCAAGTTTTTTTATTATAATTTACTGAGTTCTTAATATAAAACAAGGTTTTTTTTGGAAAACATGACAGACAACAGTGTACATAATATCCTGTAATCAGGATTAAAAAATAATAAATATTGTATGAAAAATGATCATGTTTACTAAATAATTTTTCACTGAGCATGCGTGAACGCTATCAAAATTTCATTCGCATATTGTGTTAGCTAAATGTATAGAGCAACTTTTGTGAAAGTTTCAAAAACATAACTTGAAAATTCTGAAAGTGATCGTCGATAGAATAAGCTCAAAATCCGTTATTCATAAAAAAAGATAGATAAATAAATAAATAAATGCGGAGTTGTATCCAAATATAATAGTATGTGCCATATTGTGTACTCTATATTTGCACTAATCAATGGATAAATGGATACAGCCCCTCATCATTTTGCTTAAATTAGAGAACTATTCTAAGGATTCCGGGTTCGATTCTCGGACTTGGACGATTAACCTTTTTGTATTTTTACAACATATTTCAACTTGGTACACTTTCCTGCTCCGGGTCCCCTTACGTTACGTATAAAAGAGGTGAAAAAAATATTTCAAAAATATTTTCATACGTACCTCCCATGAATGTTCAGCTTCTTTCCTTTCAACAAATTCCACACATCTTCCTAGTAAGGGTCCTATGATAGTTTTTTCTTCTATGTCCGAAGATGCGAACACGCCAACTTGTCTGGAAGACAATGTAGACACATCCAGGAATATTTCAGATGGAATGTTGTCTAAGACACCTGGAATTGAAAATACTTGAGAGAACGAGGTGGAACCCGTCGAAATTCGACGAAAGAAAATCTTTAAGAAAGAATTGTTTCATTGATTTATAATAAATCTACAAAATTAGTTAAAGTAAAAAAAATGCATCTTTTATTGGTCAGTCTAACTCTCAAACACTTATTATTTTAAGATAAAATTAACAAAATCAACAAAACTCCCCCCAATTATCCAAATTATTCAACGAAATAAAAACCGAAATTCACCGAATTTTATAACAGACGATATTTTGGAAATAGTATATGCATTTTAATTACTATTTTTTTCCATTTTAAGAGAAAATGGAGTGATTCTGTTGCCACAATTACAAAACTGGTACAAAAAATTATTTAAAAAATTTATATCTCAAAAATAAATTGAGATATAATTTTGAAACAAATTGTATTTAAAAGTAAATTTTTTTCTCTATACGACGATGGAAAAATTTAAAATTTACGATGTTTAGAAGTGTAAAATTTGCAGTACCGAAAATTGCAAAACCGAAATTGCATGCGAAAGTGTTGCGGATTTTAATTTCTAATTTTCTTTTTTTTTTTTTTTTTTAATTTTAAAAGAAAATGGAATGATTCTGTTGCCACAATTACAATTGGTACTAAAAACTATTAAAAAAAAATAATATCTCAAAAATAAATTGAGATAGAACTTTCAAACAAATTGCATTTAAAAGTAATTTTTACTTTCTTCTATCTTTACAAGAAGAAAGTATTGGATTCATGAAAATTTTCGACTTCCGGTTTTCGACGGATTTATACGTTTTAGAAGGTCCTGAACACGTTTTGACTATTTTTAGAAAATGTCTGTCTGTGAGTCTGTCCGTCTGTGAGTCTGTGTGTCTGTCTGTGAGTCTGTCTGTCTGTATGTGACAAAAAATTTGTGGGCGCTCTATCTCAAGAACTAATGCTCTAAATTTAATAAAATTTTATATTCAGTTAGACCTTGATATGAATTAGTGCCTATTGGTTTTTGGTGAAAATTGGCCAGCAGGTGGCGCTGCTCTACTACGTTTTTCATGATTTTCAAGATTGCTATATCTCAAGAACTAATGAATAGAATTTCACCAAACTTCAGATTCTGTGACTCCTTGATATATATAGATGCTGATTAAGTTTTGGTGTAAATTGGCCAGCAGGTGGCGCTGCTATGCTACATTTTGCACGATTTTTGCGATTGCTATATCTCAAGAACTAATGCAGAGAACTTCATCAAATTTTAGATTCTGTTACACTAGAATATATAACATAATTAGACGCTGATTACATTTTGGTATTAACCTTGCAACAGGTGGTGCAGCTATGCTGCATTTTGCACGATTTTTCCGATAGCTATATCTCAACAACCAACGCACAGAATTTCATCAAACTTCAGATTTTGTTACAAAATGACGTATAACATAATTACACGATGATTACGTTTTGTTATAAATCCTTCAATTGATCGTGCTGCTGTGCTATATTTTACATGTGTTTTTTAAACTAGCTATATCTCAAGAACTAATGCACAGAATTTCATCAAACTTCAGATTCTTTTACACCATAACATAATTAGACTTTTTTTACATTTTGGCATAAATTGTCCAAGATATGCTGTTGCTGTGCTACGTTTTGCAAATTTTTTGTTATATCTCAAGAACTAATGGACGAAATTCCATCAAATTTCAGATTCTGTTAGGTCTTGACATCAATAGATGCTTATTAGGTTTTAGTATAAATAATCCAACATGAGGCACTACTAAGCTCATTTTCTCAGAATATTAATTAAATTTTGCGTTTTAGGCTTTTCGGATACCAGAATCTCATTAGGCTAGGTCAGATGTTCGAGGAAATTTGATAGTGGGTAACTTTGAAGTCACCACTTTTATATATATATATATATATATATATATATATATATATATATATATTAAAATGTATTTATGAGATAGAAGAAAGTTTCGGGATTGACACATCCAACTAGTTTTTCTCTATAGGACGGTGTAAAAATATAAAATCTGCCATGTTTAGAAGTGTAAAATTTGCAACACCGAAATTGCAGGGGAAAGTGTTACCATTCGCAAAATGACGTATGTGTTACGCTCAGATACGTTGACCTTTATAATTGTCTGAGCGAAGCGAAGTCTTTATACTCAGAAATACGTAACGATATTAAAATTCAAAAAAATTCTTTCGTCAAGCAAATCTCAAAAAGTACTTGTCGGATTTTGAGTCTGTTTGTACCATTAGGTACCTATGGAGGTAATCTGGTGAATGCACCACCTACGAAAAATTAGTTCCAAATAGTTTAAAAGTTGTATTAAAAAAACTGATAAAAAAGCACTATTTATTTGCATACGTCACAGTAATTTGGTGTGCGTCATTTTCACAAGCTGGATGTTTTCATTAGATTTCCAAATTCAAGCACATGGAGCAAGGAAAATATGCAAATAATTTTCATGTAAGTGCTATAAAACATATTTAAACTTAAACAAACTGGAAAATAAATCTTTTTTTTTTTCGTTAATTGAAAAGAAAAAAGCTATAATCCTTAGTAACTTAGCATTTGATATTTTGCGATTTTTTTTTATAATTGCGTTTTATAATCGCCATGTAACATCTTTTATATTTCGCGCGTGCAAATTGGAAACAATTCTTTCGTATTTAAATTAAATACGAGTTTGACATGGCTGCTTTAGATGTTACTTTTATTAATAGATTATATATTGTTATTCTGTTTACATCGATCACTTTTTTTTTTTTTTGTAACTAGGGGGGCCCCGCCCCCCTGCTCGCTATGCTCGTCAACCCCCCCGCGTAATCGCTTCGCGATTCCAAATTATTGGCTACCCCTGCTTGCTGTGCTCGCCAATACCCCATGGTATGAATAAGCAGTTGCAGACCTTTCGAATGATGTGTCACACGACTGGTGTTGTAAAGAAATTAAAAATGTGCCCCCCTGGGGGGCAGAGTGGGAGGCGACACAAAAGACATCCATAATATGAATAAGCAGCTGCAGACCTCTCAAATGATATATCACACGACTGGTGTTGTAAAGAAATTAAAAATGTGCCCCCCTGGGGGGGCAGAGTGGGGGTGACACACAAGACATCCATAAAATGAATAAACAGTTGCAGACCTTTCAAATGATGTGTCACACAATTGGTGTTGTAAAGAAATTACAAAATGAGACCCTTCTGAGGGCAGAGGGGGGGGGGGGTTACACACAAGATATCCATAATAGGAATAAACAGTTGCAGACCTCTCAAATGATGTGTCACACAATTGGTGTTGTAAAGAAATTAAAAATGTGCCCCCCTGGAGGGCAGAGTGGGGGATGACACACAACACATCCATAATATGAATAAGCAGTTGCAGACCTTTCAAATGATGTGTCACACAACTGGTGTTGTAAAGAAATTAAAAATGTGACCCCCCCTGGGGAGAGCAGAGTGTGGGGGTGACACAAAAGACACCCATAATATGAATAAGCAGTTGCAGACCTTTCAAATCTTGTGTAACACGACTGGTGTTGTAAAGAAATTAAAAATGTGTCCCCACTGGGGAGCAGAATGGGGGATAACACACAAGACATCCATTATATGAATAAGCAGTTGCAAACCTCTCAAATGATGTATCAAACGACTGGTGGTGTAAAGAAATTAAAAATTTGGCGAAATATTACAGTTATCGCCAAGTTGGCGTCACTTTTGACAACTAATTTTGGTCGCCAATTTGGCGATATATCGCCAAGTTGGCGACAAACTTGGCTATTGTTGGCGATGGTAACCTTTCTTCTCTTTATGGTAACCCATACGGCGATGCATAGACGAAGTCCTTTCCTGATTGGTCTATTCGACTCATAGAAGGAGTGGACAAACCGGATTCGTTAGTTCCGGAAATCTTCCACATCAGCATCATTCCAGGAGTCATTCCTTTTAAGGCTAGTTTTTTTTTACTATAGAAGGATATTTGGTTATTTTGTCATCCAATTTCGCCAAATTATACGAATCGCCAAACTAATAGCCAAATTACACATCTTTATATATAAAAATCTTCTGTGCGTGTGTATGTAACTGAACTCCTCCTAAACGACTGGACCGATTTTAATGAAATTTTGTGTGTGCGTTCCAGTGGATTCGAGAATGGTTTAGATTCACATTTCATCGAAATTGATTCAGTACTTTTTTAGTAATTAGGCAAAAACTAATAGTTAGTGATTTTTCGCTAATTAAAAGTGCTATAAATATAAATGAAAGTCTGGATTTCGTATTAATCACAGCACAAAAAAATCTACTGAACCAAAAATCTTGAAAATCGGGGTAAAAATACTTCTTATAACATCGAGTGCCGCTAAAAAGGGATTTTCGAAAATTCCACCCCTAAGGAGGGTAAAAAAAAGAATGAACTTAAAAAAAATTCCTTTAAAATCGGCTTTTATAGATATTTTTCAACTGATAACATATTTTAGTGCATTTTTTCATTCTGAAACGAATGGTACTAAACAAATTCGTTTAAATCCAGTAGTTCGTGAGATAATTCACATCTTCCTAATTTGGCGATGTCTTCGGCGGAAAAACTTGAAATTTTCAATCCTTATCTATATATATAAAAGAAAATCAGGATTTCATATTAATCATAGCACAAAAAAATCTACCGAACCAAAAATCTTGAAAATTGGGGTAAAAATACTTCTTATAACATTGAGTGCAAGTAAAAAGGGATTTTCGAAAATTCCACCCCTAAGAGGAGTAGAAAAAAGAGCGAACTTTTAAAAAATTCCTTAAAAATCGGCTTTTGTATTTATTTTTCAACTGATAACATATTTTAGTGCATTTTTTCATTCTGAATCAAATGGTACTAAGCAAATTCGTTTAAATCCAGTAATTCGTGAGATAGTTCACATTTTCCTAATTTGGCTATGTCTTCGGCGCAAAAACCTGAAATTTTGAATCCTTATTTATATATATAAAAGAAAGTCAGGATTTCGTATTAATAACAGCAGAAAAAAATCTACCGAACCAAAAATCTTGAAAATATTTTTTCTTTCGAAGATTTATATATATAAATCTTCTGTGCGTGTGTATGTCACTGAACTCCTCCTAAACGACTGGACCAATTTTAATGGAATTTTGCATGTGTGTTCCAGTGAATTTGAGAATGGTTTAGATTCACATTTCATCGAAATTGATTTAGTACTTTTTTAGTAACTAGGCAAAAACTAATAGTTAATGATTTTTCGCTAATTAAAAGTGTTGAATAAGTTCGATGAATAGAGTGCGGACGAAATACCCGAGCGGTCTAAGGCGAAAGATATAAACTCTGCTTCTCGAAGAAAGAATCGCGTGTTCGAACCCCGCTCCTGTCAAACGTGTATGCTTTACAGTAATATAGCCTGTATTATAATTTTTATTAACTGACTTTAGAAAATCGTTAACTTTTAACAAAACAGAGAAAAATAAACTTTTCTATCAAAAATTGAATTGACCTCAAAAAATACTGAAGAGTGAAAAATAACTTCCTTACATAATTGTAATAAGAAATTAAATTAAGAGCGTAGTGTTTATCGTGCGTATTACTATATTTAAGTACATATATTTCATTTTCTGGTGTCGGTGCCAGGAAGGACAATGTCTGTCGGTGACAGGACAACGTCTGTCGGATATATAAAAATCCGTAAATAAATTATATATTCCTTATTATCTGTATTTATCTGTGAATTATTTTTCAACTGATAACATATTTTAGTGCATTTTTTCATTTTGAATCGAATGGTACTAAGCAAATTCGTTTAAATCCAGTAGTTCGTGAGATAATTCACATTTTCCTAATTTGGTTATAAAATAAAAAACTTTTCTATCAAAAATTGAACCGACTTCAAAAAATACTGAAGAGTGAAACGTAATTTCCTTACATAACTGTAATAAGGAATTAAATTAAGAGCGTAGTGTTTATCGTGCGTATTACTATATTTAAATACATTTATTTGATTTTCTGCTGTCGGTGCCAGGAAGGACAACGTCTGACGGTGACAGGACAAAAAAATCTACCATACCAAAAATCTTCAAAATTGGGGTAAAAATTCTTCTTATAACATGGATTGCCGCTAAAAATGGATTTTCGAAAATTCCACCCCTACGATGAGTAGAAAAAAGAACGAACTTTTAAAAAATTCCTTAAAAATCGGCTTTTCGCGTGTTCGAACCCCACTCCTGACAAACGTGTATGCTTTGCAATAATATTTCCTGTATTATAATTTTGATTAACCGACTTCGTTAACTTTTAACTAAAAAGAGAAAAATAAACTTTTCTATCAAAAATTGAACCGACTTCAAAAAATACTGAAGAGTGAAAAATAATTTCCTTACATAATTGTAATAAGAAATTAAATTAAGAGCGTAGTGTTTATCGTGCGTATTACCATATTTGCGTACATTTATTTGATTTCCTGGAGTCCGTGCCAAGAAGGACAACGTCTGTCGGTGACAGGACAACGTCTGTCGGGTCCGCTAGTATTGATATATTTTTTTTAATTTTAAATAACGATAGAAGAAATAAATTATTAAAACATTTATAAAAATACAAATAAAAAGTGGGATTAAAAATCCCTTGATGACGTTTTAACCTCTTGAAGAGATTAAAACGTTTAATCTTATAGTTTGTCAACAGTTTAATCAAGTAGTACCAAAAAAGAAACAGTAGTTGAAGCAATAAATAAAAATTATCACATCAAATATTGCATCAAATTCGCAGTACGTAAACGGTTAATTTTAATGCATAAATTGCCAACTGGCACCTGAAAATTTTTAGTAAAATTTTGATCTCATAATATACGTGACGAAACGGTTTTGATTATTTCAGATTATTTTCAATTAAATTTGTTCGTAAATATAAATTGACCATTTTTGGCGCACAAATGCCTTGCCCCTGAAAGGTTTAAACACATGTATCGTGTTTAATACGATTGAATGAAACATTCCCGATCATCCATTATTGGCGTTTAATCTTATAGTTTGGCTTAATCTTATAGTTTGTCGACAGTTTAATCAAGTAGTACCAAAAAAGAAACAATAGTTGAAGCAATAAATAAAAATTATAAATAATAATCATAATAATAAATATAATAAAAAATATACATCTATACATATAATAAAACAGTAGGACCCGGTGTGTCTGTACATTGAAAATAATTGACAAAAATGGAGTCAGGGCGATAAAAGAAAACCAATGAAACACAAAAAAATTTTATTTGAATTTTTTGTCTGTCTGTCTGTCTGTCTGTTTGTTCGAGGTTATCTTCGTAACTACTGAATGGATTTTTATGCGGTTTTCACTAATGAAGAATGCACACTCCCGGGCAGTGTATAGGCTTTGTTTCATCAAAATCGGACAACAGACAAAAAAGTAACAAAAAGAAACAAAAGAAACTATTAGGTGCGCTGCTCACGTTTTTTAGTACATAACGTTTTTTAGTACATATAAAATCCAATAGATGTCACTGTGCGATTTTAAAACGCGCTATCGTTATGTTTTCGCCAGTCTACTTAAGTATGAGAAAGTTTCAAGCTGGCTGTCGTTCCATGTGGTTTAGTCGGTAGAACGTCAGTGCGCCATACTGATGGCCCGGGTTCGATTCCCAGCATGGAATTTTTTTTCACTATGTTGGCATTAACGCCTATAAGCAATTAAAAGAATTTGAAATATTGTATTCAAGGCGAATTTTCTCTCTGGGAAAATTTCCTTGCATTAATATGTCAGTGTAATTTTTTTTTCGATTTAATTTTTTTTTTCGAAACTTTGTTTTTTTTAAAAAATTACAGTAAATATTTGATATTTCCCAACGTTTTTTGAATGATCGACTTGCTTTTTTTTTTTTTAATGTATGTCTGAACCTTATCTAACTACTTCTTCAAGATTTCTTTAGATAAACCGACCAGCGTAGCGGGCGAAGGCCGCTAGTATCACAATAAATCGAAAATATTAACACTTACAGCAATATTCAAAATCAAAGTTTTCATCAATTTGGCGACAGATAAAATCGCACCAACTTGGGGCATATATGACATTTATGCCATATTTATGGGTAAAAAATAAGCATAAACGTTCATCAGATATGAAATCTGACTTTCTGAAGCCCAAAAAGGACCAAGATTTATAAAAACGCGGAAGTGAAGGTATTAATGGAAAAGTACCATAAAAATAGGACAAAAATATCATATACGTATTTCGGGTACTACTTGGTTATGCCGTCGACCAAAAAAATATCGCCAGATTATAAGATTAAATTCCGACAGCAGATGACCTTGAATGTCCCATTCAATAACATTAAACATGATACGCGTGCGTAAAACATCATAAAGTAATTTTTATCTCGACTTTTTATCAATGTTTTATTAATTTAATTTTTCTTCTATTAATTAAAATAAAAATTTAGTCAACATGCAAACATGCATAAGTTGGCTATTACTTTGGCGATTTGTATCATTTGGCGAAATTGATCGACGGGATAACTAAGTAGTACCGTATTTGGTTTGGAGAAAATTTGGCGAAAATCACTTTTGAATTATTTTCTGTTATATTAAAAAGGAAGCAACAATAAATAAAAACGCGATTAAATACAGATTTAATTAATATAGAAAAAAACAATTGCCTGGTTACCATGTTATGCAAAACAAGTTGGAAATTGCACGTGAAGTGTAGCAAATGTGATGCGTTCGTACGATAACTAAGTTTTAAAAACATTCAGATCTTGCTGTTATAGTAGACAGTACTTCGAATATAGTATAGCGTCCGAAATCTTTTTTGTGTTCCTGTAAATATACAGGAAGTAACTTTTATTACACCTCAGCAATGCATATCATATTCATAAAATGTGAAATAGTTTAATATAATTAAAACGCGTCCCAAACAAAGTTTTCCCGTATAACATTATGTAATGGAATGCTTTTAGGTGGCCCTGCAATTTAATAATAAATATTCTTTGCATCACAGATTGTAAAGAATGTATATTTTAGTATATATATGTATATATATATATATATGTATACTTCATAGGTTTATGTCAATTCTACTTTAAACTATTTTTTCATATTGACCGTAATGTAAAGGAATACTTTTAATTATTCCTGTAATTGATCTATGCATCCTATTTTCATAACATTTGAAATGACTCCATAAAATTGTGTAATAGTTATATATTTTAAATTTCAAACGATTAAAATGCATTTGATGCTTTTTCCCCCATTGGCTGCAATGTAATGGTATACTTTTGATTGTCCCTGTAACTGATCTATGCATCCGATTTTCATAAAATTTGAAATGATTCGACAAAATTATCTAATAATTATATATTTAAAATTTCAAACGATTAAAACTTATTTGAAACTTTTTCCCCCATTGACCGTAATGTAAAAGAATAATTTTGATTGCCCCTGTAGTTGATCTATGCATCCGATTTTCATAAAATTTGAAATTACTCGACAAAATTATGTAATAAATATATGTTTTAAATTTCAAATGATTCGGTTGGGTAGTTTTTGCGTTGTTATAGGCGGACAGACAGACGGACGGACGGACAGACAGACAGACGGACGGACGGACAGACAGACGGACGGACGCACAGACAGACGGACGGACGAACAGACGGACGGACTAAACGACAACTATAGGTGCTACGTATGTACATAGTTACGAACGCACCTAATAACGATATTTCGATGCCAATTATATAGAAAAGTACCAAATCCTGTTCTGGCTTTTTGGGTGAAATTTTATTTTATATTATTTATTTATTTATTTATTTGCATTAAATGAATCGGTTGCGCTTTTTTTTTTCATTTTCCAACAAAGTTGAAAAGTGTTTATGCATTCGGTTTGTCTGTCCGTCTGTCCACATTCTAACATCCGTAAATATACTCGGATTTTTATGCAATTGGTAAACCTTATTTAGGGTTCCCTAGGCATGTTTATTATTGTATATGAAGTATGTGAGATTAATAATTTACTTACAGGATAACCCAAAAGTTTTCCATCACATGGAAATGGTCTGTAAGATTATGGTCTATAAGAAAAATCGTTAACAGATTATTTTAATGAAATTACACTATTTTAAAGTATTGAAACTTATATAAATCGATGAATTGCATTACGGTTACGTTTGAACAGGGTTATTCCGGAACGGATTTTTAATCCGTTTACAGGGACACACAAAAGAAATCGGTTACAATACTGTCCTTGAGCAATAATTGCTTGTCATGTGTTTTCAATTTCGGCATGTGCTTTGAAATTTAACAGTTTTTTAGGTGCATTCGTAATTATATAAAAACGTAGTACCTATAGCCGTCGTCTGAAGCGTCCGTCTCTCTGTCCACATAGAACAGCACAAAAACTATCCAACCGAATCGTTTTAAATTTTAAACATATATTTGTTGCCGAATTTCGTTGAGTCATTTTAAATTTTGGTAAAATTGGATAAATAGTTCAAATACAGGGACAATCAAAAATATACCGTTACATTATAGCCGATGGGATGAAAAAATTCCAAGAACATTTTAATGATGTTACGCGCCCATCGAAACATAATGAAATTGATATGAATTTATGAGGAGCACTAGAATATATATTTTGTAGAGCATGCCGCACAAAGAATATTTACTATTCAATTACAGGGCATCACAAAAGAATTCCATAACAAAATGGTACGGGGGAGAGGTACGTTAATTTTTCAGCTTTACTAATCTGGGGATTTTATCATTTTCTCAACTGTCATTAGTTTTTAAATAATAAATTTTTGGAATAAAACTGCATAATCGAGTTCATATTGACGTATTTGAGTCAGCATGTCTTGCGAAAAAATATGCGCAGATTTATAAGTCACTTGTGGTGACATTTTTACAGCTCAAGGCTTATGCAGACTAGATATTCAGATATCGTTCGTATCTTATACTGCACGCATTGTATATTCCTTTTATTTAATGCATGCTACAATGAAATACTGCTCAACTTCATGAGAACAAGTTTGAAAAGAAAGAAAAGCAGTGTATGTAGTGGCTAACATGCACAATCCATTTAAATCTGATCGAGCATATCTGAGACACACTCGAACGATGCATTGCATTCCTTTGTTGGCGTTTTCAGGATTTTTATATATCATTTTTTAAAGAGAGAATTCCCTAAATTCTTATCGAGAGCCTCATCGTATCCATAGAAAACAGATATAGATATTATATTATTAACTATTCTATATTAACTGTCTAAGGGGACCACACACCATGTAAAAAAACTCCTTCATTTTACTCAACCATCATGATTTGTGCAATTTTTTGTGCTGTTTATATATTTTACGTCATTTCAAAGAGTTCAAATTCCGATTCAAGATATTTTAATGTTTTATTATCCGCATTACTTTCAATGCATTGCGTACTTCCAATTTTATACCCATGCATGACTGATTTGCATAGTTTGCTTTCCCATTTTTTAACCGTGTATAGAAATTTTTATATAATATTTTGCATTTCTTCCATTTACTTTGCTCATTTTTGACATTTAAATTTATGGCACTATATAATCAATAATGTAATTAAAAATAATGTCTCATTTTTATTAACTATATGGAAAATAGTTGTTCTCGGTAGAGAATTGGGAAATCTGAAGTATATCTGAATGTGTTTGCCACGATGCAATATATATATATATATATATATTAAAAACTAACAAAAAATTAATAACTCAATAACAAATTGAGATACAAGTTTCAAACAAGTTGCATTTAAAAGTAAATTTTCTCTTTATACGATGGTGTAAAAATTGAAAATGTGCAATGTTTGGAAATTTAAAATATTACAGTACCAAAAATTTTAATATTTGTTTATGATTGGCTCAGGAATAATAACGTCTCTCTAAATGTCTAGGCATTTTAATATAACTCTGTTATTACATAAGCTACGTTTTGATCATCCTAAAAGTGATATTATTATTGTTTTTTAAAATATAGAAATCATTTATAAACCTAAAATTATAGACTTTGAAAATGTTATTTTCCAAATAGTTGTAATTTGTTAAATCACATTTGTTTTTTAAATGTGGTATTTTTTTTCTTTACTTTTTGGAAATTATTATTAAATATATGTTCTCAGCAATATCGCTCAGACTAATCCCTCTGAGGGAAGTCCTAGTATAGATAGTGTATTGCTACAATATAGTATAGTTATTACTAGCAAAACCCATGCTTTGTTTGGATTCGCGAAGCATTATGTCATAAGATAACTATTTGAAAATAACAATATTTTTTAATTTTATTTTTGCATCTATATTAAGCAAAAATGTTATTTTATGTTTTGGCACATTTTAATTTTAGAAATGTAAATTCTGCCAAATAACTGAGAATTTTTTGGACTGTTTTATTTATGATATAAGATTGATGTAAATAAAAATATTTTTGAGGCAAAATTTTACAAAATATTTTTAAATCAAAAAGCATTCTAATTCAAAAAGCATTTTATCTAACGGATCAAGTAACTGATTTTATTTATTTAAAACTCTTTTGTTGCCACTTTACAAAAACACCTGAAAATTATTTTGAGATACTTTGGTGGAGTAATGAAAATGTATTTTATTTATTCGATGAATCATTGATTCTGTCTACAATTACTACCCTCATGATTTGTTTTTTCTTCTGAACATACACGTGATTATTTTTTTTATTTTTTTTTTTTATTATTTTTTTTTAAAGATGCGTCTGTAATGGAAAAACATGTAAAATAAATTAATTAAACTAATAGTTTTTTTTTAATTATTCTGTTAAAAAAAAAACTATTGTCCAAATCTACAGATTAGAATTTATTTTTATATACCAATTATAAGTCAAAATACTGAATAGTATTTTTGTAAAATGTACGACAAAATGTAATTTGTGTAGCCCAGTAGAGGATTCGCTTCACTCATCCTAATAATTCATACAATTAATAAATTAACTATTTAAAAAAATTAAATAAAATAAATGAATTGAGGCAGATTTAATTATATTTTTTAAAATAAAATTTATAAAAAGTTTTAAAAAATATTAAAAACATTACAAAAATATTTAGTATAGATTCGGTTCGTCAAACATCGCAAGTCCTTATCAGTACAATTTAACCATTGTAAAACAAATAACAAGACAAACTAAGTGCAGTTAAAGTTAAAATTATTTTTTTTCAGAAACAAATCCTATTCACCTGGAATGTAACGGGCTTCATTCAATATCGGCGACTGTATCTGAGTAAACCAGCTTTACAGGAACATTTTATTATGATAAATTGTACTGATTGATTAGGCTTTGTGCGGTTGCTTGGCGAAACGTACTAAACGTATTTTTAATGTTTTTAATATTTTTTAAAACCTTTTTAAAAATTCCATTTTAAACTGTAATAAGTCCGTCTTACTTTATTTTATTTAGTCTTTTTAAAAAATCCAAATTCCGACGTTAAATGTAAGCATATTGTTAATTATTTTAAGTTTTAAACAAATTGATAAAGATAAAGTATTTCGTAACTATTGTTTGGCGCCCTGTGAATCTGGCAGCGGGAACGGTTAGTCAGGATTTTGGATATTCAGGATATTTGTAACTGTTTTGACTAATTAGGAGCAGTGACAGTACCTATCCAAAATAAATATTTTGCATAGGAAGCCTGAGTCGCAGTCCGCTCAGGGCCCGATTATGACAGATTGGGGCCCTAGACAAAGATAAATTAGAGGGGGGGGGGGCTTTCGAATCATTGCAACGTTATTCAAATAGAACTGATGGTCATTTATGTGTATATGTAGTGCACAAACATATTTCCTCACCTTGGATATAAATAGAAAAAAAATTCTAAGCTCCATCAATTCTAAATTAAATACCTTAATTAATAAAAGTACAACTTTTTTTTTCTGTAGTACAAAACAAAACTCTTTTATATAACTTTAGCAATTTGTTATATTACTTTAAGATGAATTTATTGACTTCAACGTATGGAAGAATTGGAATTGGGAAAAAGAAAGTAAATATTTTGTAATTTAATGAATGAATTTGGAGACCCTTTAAGGTCCGGGGCCCATGGGTAAAGTCCCAATTTGCCCATGCGGTAATAAGGGACTGAGTCCGCTTATTTAACTAAAATAACAAGATAAGCTGAACCTTAAAGTATGATTTTCATTCATAACGTTTAGCTAGATTATTAAAAACTTTCAAGTCTGAGCAAAAATTCCTGAGAAAACACAAATAATACAAAACGCCATTACCCGTCTCTCTCCTTTAAAACGCAAAAATATATCCAAAGCACTGTTGCCCGAAAGCAATTGGTAATACTCCAATGCTTTACAATCTTGTTTGTTTTTCAATTGTATTAATTATAACACACTCCACTGCAGCACCCAGAAAATATTTTTTTACTCGCTGTTCTGCTTTACGCTGGTCGTTTATTCTGTCTTAAAAATATGTCGGGGGGAAAAAAAAAATCACGGAAATATGAGTTTATAAATCACGTCGGAAAACAACGCTTCTCAAAACCGCGTTTTTCTAACTGGGCTATTATTTTTTTTTCGAGAAATATTTGACCAATTTCCTTAATTTCTTTAAAAAATGAAATGTAATAGCTTTTTCTGTAGTTTATACTACTGATGCGTATATATTTCATTGATCAATTATTACCCTACCGGCCCTCAAGGGGTTAAATTTGAGAGGCTATTACAAAGCACATTTTTCTGAGATTTGTATATAAAGAAATATCATGTCAATAATTTGTTCAACAGTAATACTTTATGCACCATTATTAACATGGCTCAAGTCATGCAACAATATAATTTTACATTATTAGCGGCTTCACTGTAGACATAAGACGTAAGATTTAGATATAAGGCGTCTATGAATCTAAACTTCCACGTAAAAAACAAAAACAATTTTTTTTTTTTAAATAACTGAAAATTATTGTAAATTTCGAACAATAATTTTCAGAAAAAATTGAAAATTATTGTAAATTATTGTATTTTTCTGCGAAAGACTATCTCAAAATTGTTTTAATTAGAAGGAGAAAGAAATTTAAGTCTCGTCTGTTAGATCGGGAGGCGGCGGCACAGACAATAACTTCATAGAATTTACGGTTGAAAATCTAGGCTAAGTTAAATCTCGATTCACATATTAAAACGCAATCGCGCTGCCAAATCCTATCTTGGTGGAAAACACCTAAAACCCGATTTTAGAAGTTGATACGTAGGTTTACCATTGTACTTTCCTGCACTCAGATGTATGAAAACATGGAGGATTGGGAGTAGGAAAACATAATGGTAAACCTATGATTATAATATGTGCATCCGTAAACTCTATGAGGTAACTGTCTGCACTGCCGTCTTCCGGTCTATATATTATTAAAATAATATTGTAATTAGCAATATTGTAACTTTTTTTAGGGACGCGAAAATGCTAATTTGATTTGAAGGTGCAAATATGCTGTTATAAAAAGTACAAAAGTAAAGACAGGCAGTGATCAATCCATGAGGGGGTTCAAAGAGAGAGGTTGGAAAATATCTATATTATAAAGGCCAAACGTATCTGTGCGTAACGTATACGTCATTTTGCGAATGGCAACACTTTAAAATTTGAAACGAAATTTAGATTTTGCAGTTTTCGCGATTGCAAATTTTTAAACTTTTACATAGCCCATATTTTCAATTTTTACACCATCGTACAGGGGGAAAAATGCGCTTTTAAATGCAATTTGTTTTAAAACTGTACATTAATTTATTTTTGAGACATTAATTTTTTTGTAGTTTTTAATACCGCTTTTGTAATTGTGGCAACAAAAGCACTTAATTTCTATGAAAAGTGGGGAAAAAGACCAAGTAGTTTACTTATCTTTTTGTTTTCATTTTCTCATAAAAAGTGAAAAAAATTGGAATTAAAATAAGTAATATGACAAAAATTCACACAAAAATATTGTCTACCGTATTTATTGCATGCAGATTATTTCGGAAATTTTCATTTACATTTTAAAGAATATATGCAGTTTAGTATTTATTTCTAGCTATTAGTAATCCAGATTCCAAGTTTTGAATTTAAATGATTTTAACAAAATCAAATTAGATACCATTAAAAAAATGAATACGGATGTGAGAGGATCATATGTAAATTTTGAGATAGTGAAATTGATATCGACTTTAGATTTCACGGGGAAAATGTTATGATTAAGTCAAAGTAGAATAAATGTTGCACTGTAAAAAATTTTCCCGTTAAATAACGGAAATAGTTCTGGTAATCTAGACGCCAGTACTATTTCCGTTATTTAACGGAAAAAATTTTCCGTTTTTTCCAGCAATATTTCCGTTTTTTTACAAAATGTTTCCGTTTTCATATTTTTTTTATATAAAAATTTTCGCTTGAAAGCCAAAAAAGAATTTTCAAGGACAAACTGGTTTTTTTATTCTTTAGACAAGGACACATCAGATTAGAACACATACATTTAATTTAAACAACTTTGAATAAATGTCACTTACCCTCGATGGGGATCGAACCAAGCACCTGTCCCATGGCAGCTTGTAGTAGTGTAATACCATTACGCCATAGTTACGCATACAGTGCTTGCAAATATCTTTACTTATTTCGAATGATTTTATAAAGCAAAGGCCTTATGTTGAACGCGGCATTAATTTTTATTGAGAATTATTTTCTATATGAGTGTATAGTTCTAAATGTTTAACAGATTTTATTTCCATAATTTCGAATATTTAGTTTTTAATTTCAGTTCTATACAAAACAAATTTTAGACTTTAAAATTTTAAAATATTACATGTATTAAGAGTTGAATGCATTAAAAAGTCTTTTTTTTTTTTTTTTTTTTTTTTTTTTTAAGGAGATTTTTAAAAGTTTATTGTAATATTATTCATATTTATTTACTTATTTATTTTTGAAAGGATATTCTTAAAGTAATATTAAAATATGTTAAAATTAAAGTTATTTTATTAATATTTTATTATTACTTTTATTAAAATATATTAAAATTAAAAGTCGAACGTTTTTCCATTATCCAGATTACAGATTGTATTTCCATAATTTCGAATATTTAGTTTTTAATTTCAGTTCTATCAAAAATAAATTTTAGACTTTAAAATGTTACATGTATTAAGAGTTAAATGCATTAAAAAGTTTTTTTTTTTTTTTTTTTTTTTTTTTTTCATTTTAAGGAGATTTTTAAAAGTTTATAGGAATATTATTCATATTTATTTACTTATTTATTTTTGAAAGGATATTCTTAAAGTAATATTAAAATATATTAAAATTAAAATTATTTTATTATTATTTTATTATTACTTTTATTAAAATATATTAAATTTAAAAGTCGAACGTTTTTCCACTATCCTACGCATATTTTAAAAAATAGGCTATAAATGTGGTAAACATTATTTAAAAATGATAATGGAAATAAACTAACTGAAAATAAACTAACTAATCTCAAACTTAAAAGAGATTAATAAAATTTTATAATTTTTATTATTTTTTTAATATTGTAAAAATATGTTAGCTTTATATTATTAAAACAGAAAGAAATAACTTTATTATATTTAACTTTAGAACTAAATATTAGAACTAAATATTAGAACTAAATATTAGAAATAACTTTAGAACATTATTATACAAAGTTGTTCATGAAATAACTTTATAATGTTTTTGTATCCCAGATATAGATGGTGTTATTTATGGAATTTATGCTGTTTTAATACGGAGCTCCTCCGTTTTCAGAAAATTTTACGGAAAAGTTACTGTTTTTATGATTTCAAGATATCAATAACGGAATTTCTGCTGTTTTTTCGGAAAAACGGAACTATTCCGTAGAATTTTAGGGAACAATTTCTGTATATTAACGGATATTTTTTACAGTGTGCTGTTCCTCATTCTGATATACCAAGCATAAGAGCCTTGATAACTTTGTCATAATAACAGATCTTTATTACATTTAACTCCTTGCATTGCGACTAAAATTTAATTTAAATAATTTCTAAAAATGAGTTTTATGAAAATAGTATTTTGTTAATTTTAGTTTGAATATCATTTGTTTAAAAGCTAGACATATCAGTATAAGGGGCATTTTTTAGCCTCCGATGCTATTTCTTTCAGACAAGCAAAAAAATGTCGTGTCATCAGCCCTGAATTTTCTACTCAACCGAGTTTGATAATTATTTTTTTTAAATGAAAGCTATTTCTTTGTAGTTGTGCCCATTTTAGCTATTTTTTTAATTTATTTCCAGTTTTATATTTTATTTTTAATTTTAAATGCTTTTTACGATATTTCTTCAATAATGGTGGCAACTCAGTTTAGCTTTTTTCTCGATAATAAAAATTTATTTTCCAAATGATTGCACCGTATAATTATGCACTAATTGAGGTAAAAAATATATATTTATTGAGAAATAATATTAATAATGTAAATAAAATAACAGAAAATCATTTATGATAAAAATTAATGTCTAAAGCAAAATAAGAAAAATTTCAAATAAGGAAAATGATGTCATTCAGCAACCCGATAAATGGGAATTACAATATTATTACGGATGCCTTTTTCATATTACTAATAACAGTAACTTTTAAAAAACATTTGAAGAGAAAATGACGTCACTATTTAAAGCATCGCATTTTTACTCAGAACGATATTACATTTCAATATTTCTTTTCATTATGGACACTGAGATTGAGATTTTACTTTCAGATGACTTCAGTTAGTGAAAATAATGTCACAGTAAAAACGATTTTTTTTTTTTTAATAAAACTTTTTTTTCTGTGAGTGCATATAAAATAAAATTTCTGGATTTCGCCGGCACTCAGATTACAATTTTAACTGAAGATGTGCGAATATTTGCATGCAAAATTGTAACTTGACATTAAGTTTGGAAATATATTTATTATATATTGATTCAATAATGTAATTAATTTGCTTTTTCTTAAAACCAAATCGATCGGGTCTTTTAAACATTTCATTCGTCGAATTCGACGGGATTCCACTCGTTTTATTGTTAAAATTTATTTTCTTTTTCTCAGAGTCTAAAGAAAAAACCCGTTTTTGATGAATCTAGTCAATGAAGAAATACCACGTCAAATCGTTTCTCTTTTTTATTCCGCAATTCCAATGTCTCAGAGAGAAATCGCTAATCAATTGGGTATTTCACTCCGTTCTGTTTGCTTTTATATTGATTAAACACAAGAAAAATAAAGTTAGTTCATTGCATTCTAAACGGGGTCACCCTTCTAAAAAACCCCTATCGATTTTTTTTTTTTTTTTTTTTTTTTTTTTTTCGGAGGCGAAACGGAATTCTGCAATGGCAGAATCTACATTTAACTTGTTACTGTAACTAATTTTGTAGGCTTATCATAAATCAATTAAAAGGTTTATTATTAAATATTTTCTTTAGTCGAAAATCGACGGGTTCTACCTTGTTTTATTAATGGAAATAATTTTGCACGATTTTATAGCTTTAAAAAAAAAAAAAAAAAAAAAAAAAATGATTAATATTTCAAATAATTTCAAGGTCTGAGGGAGAAAATGACAACCTGTTTCGTGTCTTATAAAAGAGCTGATTAGGCCAGTGAAACATTGTCAGTAACAATCACACAAAAGCTAAATTTTCTTGCAAAAGTCAGAGGTTCGAGGCACTTTTTTTTTCCGATATCTTATTTCTTAAATGTTTTGCGAACTTTCCCCAATGCCCATCATCATAATGTCGACGAAATATTTTGCAATTAATTTTTGTAATTAAAGTAATAAGTATAAGTTAGTGAATAAATGCCACAACACATGATTATTTTTTAAAGTACGTTTTAATTTTGGATGCATGAAATACACTTGCAAAAATCAGAGGTTGGAGGCACTTTTTTTTTTCGATATCTTATTTCTTAAATGTTTTGCGAACTTTCCCCGATGCCCATCATCATAATGTCGACGAAATATTTTGCAATGAATTTTTGTAATTAAAGTAATAAGTATAAGTTAGTGAATAAATGCAACAACACATGATTATTTTTTAAAGTACGTTTTAATTTTGGATGCATGAAATATACTTGCAAAAATCAGAGGTTGGAGGCACTTTTTTTTCGATATATTATTTCTTAAATGTTTTGCGAAGTTCCACCAATGCCCATCATCATAATGTCGATGAAATATTTTGCAATGAATTTTTGTAATTAAAGTAATAAGTATAAGTTAGTGAATAAATGCAACAACACATGATTATTTTTTAAAGTACGTTTTAATTTTGGATGCATGAAATACACTTGCAAAAATCAGAGGTTGGAGGCACTTTTTTTTTTTCGATATATTATTTCTTAAATGTTTTGCGAACTTCCACCAATGCCCATCATCATAATGTCGACGAAATATTTTGCAATGAATTTTTGTAATTAAAGTAATAAGTATAAGTTAGTGAATAAATGCAACAACACATGATTATTTTTTAAAGTACGTTTTAATTTTGGATGCATGAAATACACTTGCAGAAATTAAAAATTTTTCCCTCAAGCAAATATCAAGAATTTTGAATAAAACTTTCTTTAAAAGAGAATTTTATTTTTTAAAAGTGCTAGTGACAAGAAAATTTCAAAAAGGTGCCAAGAGAACTTGCAAAGTGCGCCACGTTGGACAGCCCTGCTTTATAGTTTATTCAGATTTGTTGTCTTCCACATTTCTTTTATAAAAAATGCCCACGAAATAGCTTTTTAAAAGTTAAATTCTAGGCAGTGATTGATTATGTTTCTCATCAAATGCTAATGCAAAAATCAATTAAACTAATTCCTTCAAACTGCATTAATGAAGTGTTTTTAGCTAAACTCTCTTATTAAAATAGATATTTCTTGCTCGTCTAGCATATGATTAATGCTTCTCCTAGAGTGCTTTGACACAAAAATATTATTTTATTTTATTTTTTTGCGTTTAATTCATTCTTTTTTCCATTATAAAGTAAATGTAAATAAATGTTTTTGCGCGTGCTTTTGCGTTGTTCTGGGAAATCACATCGCTAATTTAAAATGGCGATTACGAGTGGTCTTAAATATTTATAAATAGGGGCCTCGGATAAACTGAACAAACTTCTTTTGTCAAGAAAGCTAAAAAGTTTTCCTGTTTTTTTTTTTTTTTTTTGTTTGTTTTTTTTGTTTTTTTTTTGGAAAAAAAAAAATAGATGTTGTTTTCGGCAGAGAATTGGGAAATCTAAAGTATATCTGAAACTTTTTTATTTGTTGAATTCCGCAATATTTCTCCTCTTATTTAATTTTATTTGTTACTTGATTGGTCCAAGTCTATTGTCCAGAAATGGAATACTTCTGTTGCCACAATGACAAAAAGAGTAGTTAAAAACTTAAAAAAAAATAATAATTTAAAAACAAATCGTGATAGATGTTTCAAAGAAATTTCATTAAAAGTGATTTTTTTTTCTACGCAACGGTGTAAAAATTAAAAATGTGCGATGTTAAGAAGTTTAAAAATTCGCATTTCCGAAAATTGTAAAACTGAAATTTTATTTAAAATTTGTTTGTGATGGGTCCAGGAATATTAATGTTTAATTCATGTCGTACATAATATGAGGCGTTCAGATGTCAGTCTGATTAACTCCATCAAATAAAGATGCACATTTTAAACAGTTAAAATTGTCTATCTTTAATCTACTATTTTTTAATCATTGGTCTAGAGATATTAATGTTTAATGAACGGCGTACGTAATATATGATTCGTTATAATCATCCTAAAAATGCTGTTTATTATTATTATTAATTTAAATATAGAATTATTTATAAGTCTTTGAAAATATCATTTTCCAAATAGTCGTCGTAATTTACTAAATTACAATTTTGTTATTTTTATAAATTTATTACTTTTTTTTTTAGTAAATTTAACTTTTTTTTTTCTTTCCCAGTGAAATCGCATAAGGAAATGAATATAATGTTTAGAGGCGTTAAGACAATGAAAATGACTCCTTTAGAAGATGAGAAGCAAAAAAAAAATTTGAAAGCATAAAAGTTCCAGAAACTTTTTGAGCACCCCACTTTCAATTTCTGTATTGTTCATGATATCTATTCAACAATATATAATATTTAGGTTCACAGCAATTGTTAAAAACATCTATTTTGATGGCAAAACTCTGCTATTCTTAAAAATTATTCTTTAATTTTATTTATTTATTTTGATTAAAAAAAATGTCTGTTTTTCAAAACAGAGTTGCTAACTAATCGAGGAAGAAAAAGACTAAAAATGGCTCAGAACAGTTCGCAAAAGTTTGTGGGTAAATTGTTAAATATGCACAAAAATAAAAGTCTGGATACATGTAATAGCAATTATTTCCAATTTTTATACTATTTATTGTATTTACCTTATTAAGATGAAATTTAATAGCACTGTATTCCTTATAGTCATAGTTGAATGTATAAAAATAATATTATGGCGTAGATACGTACAATGCAGAAAAATAGAATGAGAAAAATCTGAGCTTGTTTTGGGTTGTTTACAAATACTTTTGCATACACAGGCAAAGTCGTGAACGTAAGATCTTATTATAAATAAGTTTAATTTTTTTTTTGTTCTTTTTACTATTATATTGTTTGTCATAATAATTATGACAAACAATATAATAGTAAAAAGAACATAAAAAAATTAAACTTATTTAATAAAAATTATTTTGTACTGTAAAATAATAGAAACATTTTTGTGCATTAGGCATTAAATTAGCTTATTTTAAAATAATTATGGAAAACGAAATATTTTCTATATCAGTCGTTTGAGGTGTATCGGCTATTATTTTTCATATACGCCAGTTTCCACACATTATGTATTTATCAAAAATTAGGAACAGTTTGTAGCATGTTTTAGTTTATTTACAGGGAGAGTCAAAAGTTTTCCGTTATACTACATAAAATTGGAAAAATATTTCCAAATGAATTTTAAAGATGTTACAGCCATTCATACATATACACATAAAAAAAGATAAACATTTATGAAGGGAACTAAAATATACATTCTGTAGAATATGCGGGGCAAAGAATAATTAGTATTTATTTACAGAGCCACACAAAATAATTCCGTTACCTAATAGGATAGGGGGAAATAGTTTGCGGTTTATTTTAATTCTATTAAACTATTTTATGTATAATGAAATTGCTTTACATTGGTGAGGCTTACTATAAATTATTTCATTCATAATACGAAGTGCGTTTCATTTACAGGGCTAAGCAAAAGATTTCATATAGTATATTCTATCTGAAGTATTGTATAATAGTGATGATAACAGGAAATGTATTTTTAATTATGTTATGCGCTTTTAAGTTTCACTATATTAACAGGAAATGTATTTTTAATTATGTTATGCGCTTTTAAGTTTCACTATATTTCCGTATACTATATGGTGCTATAAATGCTATAATTGATAGACAGGGCTATACAAAAGAATTCGTAAAGGTTATTGAGTATGAGCGTAAATTGCTTAAAAATAGCTTTAAAATGTGTTATGCAATTTTATGCTGAGCGACATTTAGTTTACATGAAATATTTTTAGCATATGGATGAAAAGATATACAGAGTCACGCAAAGAACTGGATACACCGCCGTCTATGGATAATAATTTCTTGAAATGTGATTTCAGTAATTTTAGCAGTATTTTAGTTTGAACCAAATTTTTGCTATATAGTGCGTGTTATAAAGTTCCTAGGTAAAATACATGGCTGAACAAATGTATTTAAGTATGTTTCCATGTTTTGGTATAAAATGAAGAAAGAGAAATTTTTTGTTAAACTACATTTTCCCACTATGTAATACATATATAAAGCTACAACACAAATAAAGGGCCGTTCAAAAGTACTGGAAAACATATTTGGCTATGATTGGTAACGGCTGAAATCAGATTTTCAAATGTTTTATCGGTTTTTTAAAATGTTTACTTAGTTATCTTATTTAACTTATTTCCTGAATGACGAGGCTTTGTTAAAGATTTCAGGAAAATATTTCATCATCTGTGCACAATGCATGATTTTTCTTTCTTGTTTCTCATTGAGTTTAGCACACAAAAAAATTAACTCTATTTAAATGATGAAAAAAATCTGCTTTAAAATAGATATTGACGAACCTTTAACGTCTATTAGAACGCAGGCAAAGAATTGAATAAAACAGATTTAGTTTTCTTTCTCAGCAAAATATTTGATAAAGTACTTATCCGTTATTCAAAGTGAACTTAAATCGCGGTAACCAATCTTAAACGTAGCGGGACGCGCCCCATTTTGTGTATGAAGTTCCCATAAAGTTATTCTCCCTACAAAATACTTTATAAGTCAATTTATCAAACACCAGGGTATCGCGGTATCAAATGAATATTATTCGACGACCTCTGACTGTGACTGCAGCTGGCAATCATTTGGTGGCTTGTTTGTAGATGATATTATGCGATAGAAGAATAATGGGATAAAATTAACTGGGCAAAAGCGGTGGATTACCTTTTGTTACGGTTAGACGGCAGGTGGGTTTGGATTTTGTAAGTCTTAATCTGATCAGGTTTGACAGGATGCGTGCGTTAATATCGCATAAGTGTGTAGCGAAACGAAGTCGAAGTTAAATGTTAAAGTTTAAGGGAATTATTAATTCTATTTTTTCTTTTTAAATTGGTCTCATTTCTTCTAAGTTTGCTAATTTGGGAAGAAAGTTAATTTGCAGGTGAATTTTAAATAAAATTTACCAAATGTAATTGGATAGACATAAAAATTGTATTATCAAAAATGTAAAACGATTTTTGAAGCCATAATTTAAAAATTTCCCGTAAATTATAAGTTAATAAGCTCAAACCATTCAATTATAATGCCACAGAAATTTTTTTTTGTGTTTCTTTAAATGAAGTATACGAACAACATACTTATACATCCAAGATAGTTTCGAAATCCGCACGCTTCCCCAATTAGATACGAATCGGTTCAGTAATTCGAGTTTTAATATAATAACAACTTCAGAAAAGAACATTTTTTTATATTAAGAACTCTGCAAATTATAAGCAAAAAACTTAGAAAAATTTGAAAACATTTTTATAAAAATCTTAATTTCTCTACGAGTATACATGCTATCCACATACAAATAAACACAGTGTATTACAATAAGCCACTTAATCATAATTTACAGTTTGAACGCTTTTGTTACATTAGTTTTGTCAGAGTTATCCAAAAGATATTCGTTATCATTTTAGATCCAATTATAATTTTCTCTTTTTATTTGTAACATGGTCTTTGATTCAAAATAGTATAATTATCTTTTTTTCTTTTCTTTCTTTCTTTTTTTTTTTTTTTTTTTTTTTTTTAATTTGTCATCTATTTTTATGAAAATATAAAGTTATTGCTAAAATCACTAAATTTTTATGAAATTATTTAATTCTAAAATATGGATGATATTCCTATTCTTTTTCATATGTACATATAATCACGGTTCGAGAAACTATACGTGAAGTATATTTGAAATGAAGCTGTCTTCACTAATATAGAAGAGAAAGACTTGTCCACTTCTTCCGTTGATAAGAATTTCTATCCCCCCCCCCCGCAGGGCCGTAACTACCGCCGGGGCACTGCCCCGGGGCCCCCAAGCCTAAGGGGCCCCAAACTGATGGTTAAAAAAAACTATTGATTTTAGTTTCTAGTCGAAGTTCCTATAAAATGTCCAGCACATACCTAAAAGTTAGTAATAAAAAAAATCAAAGTGCTAGAATAGATGTTTTTGCTTGTCTGTCAATACACGCTTCGCATGCAAAAGGAGTTCTACAGCAGACAGCAAAATGTCGAGTCGAATGTGCCATGTCGCGCCAGCATGTTTGCTGATCCCACCGAAGCTAGTTTAAGGAAGAAAATATGGACTTCTAATCGACTGAATAATATAAAAAGCATCTAAAAAATCTTTCTTATCTATACTAATAAGTTAACAAAACGCTCCGTTTTGTGTATGTCTGCGTATGTGTATGTGAGTGTGTAACTGCGATGATTAGCAAAATCTACCGCACATAGAAGTCTGAAATTTTAGGTGAAGATAGTCCAAGACAGGTCCTGATGCACCTGAGGCTCAGACTTTTAATATTTTAAGAGCCAGGGCCCTGGGCCCCTTACACTTTTTATGCGCCAAATTGTTAATAGCTTGACTTCTTTTTATCTAATCTTTTCCGTTTTTTGGTACCTTTCTCCTTTTAGATATTTTCGCTTTTTTACTCTTTAGTTATGACCTTGGACTCTTGGGGCCCGTTTTAGGGCCACTTTTAGTCTTTGTGATAGTAAATTGTTAATAAATTGCTTCCATTAATTTCGATCTTCATTTTGGGGATACCTGTTCCATTTAGATATTTTCAAATTTTTACATTCCATATAAGAAACTGGGGCTCCCTAGATAATCATAGGGCCGACCCAGGGCCCCTTGATCTTTTTGTGCGCGAAACATTTTTCACTCCCTAAATTTCTCACCTTCTTAGTGCAAATTTTTAAAGCTGAAACTTGGACTCTTATGTCAGGACCAACACCCTGATATTTTTATTCGGCCTCTGGGCCCCTTTTTTTAACGCTTACCCAAACAATTGGTGCATTTAAAAAATATATTATTCTTACAAATAATTCATACTCTATGCTTAATTTTGACTAATTAAAGGTCTAAAGCGTTATGTACTAAAACATTTGAACATGTTTACATGTTAGGGGGCCCTGATTATATTCGTCAGTTGGCCCCTATGGGGCCCTCTATCATAGCTCCCTTAAAAATGGTCGGATTCACTAGCTTTTTTTAACAACTTTTTAGGTCCTCCAACTACGATATGAACAACAAAAAAATTTTTTAGACTTCAGCTACCACTATTTATGAATATTATTCGCTTTCTTGGAGCCCTTGGTGCAGCTTCTTTAAAAATGACCCAAATTGCTTTCAATTTTATTCAACATAGTTTTAGCGTCTTCCCATTATTTTAATAACTACACAAATATTTTTATACCCAACTACATGCGAAATAATTTCCTGGCCCTTTGGGGCCCGGTACAGGCCCTCTTGAAGTTTTTGTAATAATAAATTGTCAATAAATTGCTTCCTTTTAATCTGATCTTCATTTTTAGGATTCTTTATTCATTTAGATATTTTAATGTTTTGACATTCTATACAAGACACTGTGTTCCCCTGTGGAATCACATGGTCCAGCCCAGGTCCCCTCAACATTTTGTGAAATAAACATATTTCACTTCCTATATTTCTGATCTTCTTAGTGCAAAATTTTAAAGTTGCCTGGGACTCTTCTTTCAGGACCAATCGAGAAAACTTGATGTTTTTATTCGGGCCCTAGGTCCCATTTTTAAACATTTGCCCAATCAATTGATACATTTAAAAAATTATATCATTCCAAAGAATAGTTCCTACTATATGCTTAATTTTGACTAATTAAAGATCAGAAGCGCTATGTACTAAAATACTTTAACATGGTTTCATATTAGGGTCCTGGTTTTAACTGTCAGATGGTCCCTACAGGGCCCCATATTATAGATCCCTTAAAAATGGTCCAATTCACTAGCTTTTTTTTTCTATCAATTTTTTATGTCCTCTCTCTACCTATTACATGAACGACAAAAGAATTTCTCAAACTTCAGCTACCATTAATTTTGTTTGTCAATTGCTTTCTTGAAGTCCTTGATGCAGCTTCTTTAAACATCAACCAAATTGCTTTCAATTTTATTTAACATAGTTATAGCGTCTTTCCATCATTTTAATAACTACAAAAAATATCTTTATACCCAACTACATGCAAAATAAATTCCTGGCCCCTTGGGGCCCGTTGAAGTTTTGGTAATAATAAATTGTTAATAAACTGTTTCCTTTTAATCCGATCTTCATTTTTAGGATTCTTTATTCATTTAGATATTTTAATGTTTTGATATTCCATATAAGACACTTTGGCCTCCTGTGGAATCATAGGGCTCAGTCTAGGACCCCTGAACATTTTGTGAGGCAAACATAGTTCATTCTTTAAATTTATCCCTTTCTCAGTTCAAAATTTTTAAATTTGAGTCTTTTACTCTTCTTTCAGGGACAAGATTCTCATATTTTCATCCGCGGCTAGGACCTTTTTTTTTAAACATTTTCCGAATCAATTTGTGCATTTCGATAAAATATTATTAAAATAAATAATTCATACCCTATGAGTAATTTTGACTAATTGTAGATCTAAAGAGCTAAGTAACTAAGATATTTTAACATGTTTTCTTGTTAAGGCCCTCTTTTTAACTGTCAGTTGTCCTTCTTGGGCCCTTATTATAAATCCCTTTAAAATGGTTCAATTAACTTCTTTTTTTTAAACAACTTCTTAAATCCATCAGCTACTAAGAAACCGCCATAGTCTAGCTACCACCAATTTTGAATATTAATCGCGTTCTTGGGGCCGTTGGTGCAATTTCTTTAAAAATGATCCGGATTGCTTGCAATTTTCTTTCACATTGCTTTAGCATCCTTCCATTACTTTAATAACTACAAAAAATATTTTATACCAAACTACGTGCGAAATAAGTTCCTGGCCCCTTGAAGATTTTGTACCATAAATTGCTATTAAACTGCCCTCTCTTAATCCAATCTTCATTTTTGGAACTATTTTTTCACTTAGTTATTCCCATGTTCTTACATTCCATTTAAAAGCCTGAGACTCCCTGTGGTCTCGGCTCAGGCACCTTGAAATTTTTGTTCTCCATGCATATTTCACCCACTTATTATCAAACTTTCTCAATGCATAAATTTAAAGTTGAATTTTGGACTCTTATTTAAGACCTACACCCTGATGTTTTTATTGAGGTCCAAAGGCCTTTTTTATAGCATTTACTCATTTTTTATGCATTTCTTTAAAATATTATTTAACGAATAATTCATATCCTATGCTTAATTTTGACTAATCCTTATATATATTATAAATGTGAAAGTGTGTCCGAAAAATTGGAATGAACTTGGCTTCAAAACGGATGGATTAATGTCTTTGAATCTTTGCATATGGATAGATTATAGGAGTGGAATGAACATAGGCTAATTTTTATTTATTTCATTCAAATATTTTCCTTAATAATTAAAAATTTAATTATTTTTCATACAAAACCAATAGGCATTTTTCAGATAAAATTTAACCATTTTCCTTTCTTGTTGCAAAGAAAATAAAAAATCGGAATAATGGTTTTTCAGCGGCAATGAATTTTTAATAAAAAACTTCCACGCGAAAAACTATAATAAAATAATTTAAAAGAAAATAAATATGACGTCATGTTTGAAATAAAAATAAAAGGTGTATTTTTTATAATATATTTAACAAGGATATTTGTTTAGTTAATGGGAATTTTTGTGTAACATATGGCGACATAAATTAAAAGTAAAAAGAATGAAAAAGAATTATATTTTTAATAAAATGGTTCACTTATGAAAATGTGACGTCATAATTGAAATAAAACAGGTACTTTATAGCAGTCGTTAAAAATACAAGGGGTATGAATATCAGTAGCTAATGGAGTGAGATAAATAATGACGTCATATTTAAAATGAATCAGAAATATTTTTTACTTATATTAATTAATAAGTTATAAGATACATACAAATGAATATTTTTATTCAAAACTCATAATTATCAATGGAAGAAATTTTTGTGGGGAAAAGGCGGAAAATAAAACTACTGATTAATATATTTTTGGCTCGATTTTTTAACACTTTCGAACAAAGTTGAAAAGTTATTATGCTTTCGGTTTATCTGTCTGTCTGGTCGTTTTCTAAGTTTCGTAAATATACTCCGATTTCCATGAAATTTTTGGACGTTCTTAACGTTTACCTAGCATGAATGTCCTATTGAAAATAAAGTGTCTACCATGATTAGTTTATTTACAGGGATTGTCAAAAAATTTCCTTACATTACGGCATTATGGGGAAAATCGTTTTAATTAAATTTAACGATGTTATACCCTGTGAAACACATTTAAATTTACATGCATTTACAAAGTGCACTAAAATATGCATTTTGTAAAGTATGTAGTGAAAAGGACACTTATTCATTTACAGGGTTACGCAGAAGAATTCCATTGCATAAGAATAAAGGGAGGAACAGTTTCCGACATATTTTAATTATGGTAAACGATTTCATGTATATTTAAATTGATATACGTTGCTGAGGCTTAATGTGAGTTATTTCATGCATAATACGAAGTGCATAGCATTTACAGGGACACACAAAAGATTTCAAATATTATATATTCCATTCGAAGTACCGTATATGATGGATGATGACTGTTGCATGAATGAAATGCATTTTGAATTATGATATGTGCTTTTAAGTTTCGCTAAATGTATGCATATTAAATGGAGAGTATAAATGGTAATAGTATAAATAGTTGAATTTAGATATACAGGGTTACACAAAAGATCTCGAAAAGGTTACTGAATAGGAGCGTAATTTACTTAAAGGTGGTTTTTAAATAAAATATGCATTTTTATTTTGAACTGCATTTAGTAAACTAAGAAATGTTTGTAGTATATATATAAAATGATATACAGGGTCCCGCAAAGAACTGGATACAAGGTTGTCTTCGGATGATAATTTCTGAAAATGTAATTTAGGTAGTAATAAGAAATATTTTTGTTTGAACTAAATTTTAGAAAGATACTTTCGTGTATTAAAGGCACTTGGAAAACTACAGGGCTGAACAAAAGAATTCAAGAATGTTTCTATCTATTAGTATTAATCGCTGAAAGGAAAATTTTAACCAGCAAACAAATTAGCAAATAGGGATTATCAGAAGTTTTTTTACCATAAATTCGCGATGCAAAGTTAATTACACATGCTTTTCATCATCGAAATTTTTTGCTTGATTGATCAATTATTTCTTCTTTAAATGTTATGCGTACGAAGTCACGGTTAACTACTAGTTGTAGATCTAAAGTGTTAATTGTTTGCTTAAGGTTATCATAACATGTCCCGGACAACGCCGGATGGGTCAACTAGTCTATTAATAAATGCATAATATCGAAAAAAAATTATCACAATCCATCTTTCAAAAGGTGTTTAAACCAGCGGTGCACAACCTTTGGACCGCGGGCCACAAAGATACCACTATTTTTATGCAGAATATTTTTCCTTATAGTTAAGAAGAAATCTTTGCTAATAAATAAAACAAACAACTCTTTTCAAATATTTTGGTGGGAAACAATTTTCTGGCAAAAAGGCTGTGCATCACTGGTTTAAACAGAAACGCATGATTAAGTTACATATACTCAAAAATGAACCTAAATAAAATTCTCTTTAAAGTATTCAACCAATCAGAAGTCCGTATTTTCTTCCATATGCTAACTTCAATGGGATCGGCAAAAATGGCGTCGCCGCGAAGTACAGTTGTCCAATTCTACATTTTTTAGTCATTTTTGGGTTTATCATACTATGTACATTTAAACAACGGTGTGCGAGAAAAGAAACTATGCCCGGGGCAAAGTTTCAATTTGCCCTCCCTGGGGGCTCCCCGGAGGTTTTGCCCCGGGGCCCCCAAGTTTATAGTTACGGCCCTGCCCCCCTGCCAATCTCTCCTTCGTTTGGGGCAAGTGTAACTGTTGCAAACAAAGCAACCGTGTCTTTAATTACTGTTGAATAACATTAGATAACAAAAAAGCTTTATAAATTGCTTTTAAATAGTAACAATTTCTTTTAAGTGTTATTTGAAAAAAGGGATATTTTATTGACTTCTCTTCATTTGAATCAATAAAGTATGCGAAAAACAAATGTAACCAGTTTTGTATATTATTCCAAATAAAAGAACTGATTTTTTTTTTTTTCACTTTGATAACGATATATTAATAAGGAGGGGGGGGGGGTTCGAGGAATGATAACATATGATATTAAAAGGGTGAGGGAGGGGGTCCTAAATTACCAAAAGTTGATAACGTATTTGAATAGCCTCTTACAGACGAAAAACTCCGCGAACTTGTAATTGGCTAGGTGTTTATTTATATGCTACTTTGTCGGTATACAACCGCTAATATTGAAACATGAGATGCTATAAAAACACTACAAAATGTACCTGATATACTTGTGACTGTTCATTTACTAACGTTAATCTTATCTTACATTGTTACTGTCGTGATATTTCAACGATACAAAGAAACGAATGGAACATCCATTTCTGAGAGAAGGTCGAACATTGTTATTTTCGGAATGATGAATAACCTTCTATTAAGGATGAGACAATCTCTTCTATCGGAACATCTAAACTTTTTGTTTTAGTTATTTATGACGAGGAAACGCATTTCAGTTAGGAACTATTAGATTGGATGACTGTAATCACATGAAATTTTGTTTTAATCCGATAAATCTAAGTATAGATAAGTGAAAACTGATTAAAGGAGCTTTTTGATAAAAAAAAAGTCTGCCTGCAAATTTATGAATTGAATTGTAAGTAGTCTTTCTTGCGTACTTTCAAACAGGCGATAAATTTGGTTATTGCTTTCAACTACGAAAAGGAAAAAAAAAAAAATCATTTATAATGATAAAATCATTTTAACCGAAGTTCCATATTGATATAAAAGAGTATCATTGATTTTCAATAAATTGCATGGAATAAATATGAACAAGTACATATAATTAATGGCGATCTTAAAAGTTATTAAAGTTTAAAATCAAAACTTTAATTAAATGGTATATAAGTAAAGAACGAATAAACGTAATAAGTAAAGCGTATAGCAATTTCATAGCTTTATGAGGTATTCTTCGTACAGTTAAAGAGCCGACAGCACGAAAACTATGTTATCAAGCGCAAGGAAAAAAACCTTTTATTTTATGGAAGAGTAGAGATAGGGGAAGTGAAGTGGTTCATAATCCAAAAATTAATACCCCGGTGGTTGACTCGTAGGGCGCGTTTTTCTACTCCCAGTCCTCCATGTTTTCATACCTTTAACTGTAGAACAAACACAATGATAAACCTACGACCTACGAGTGAACCACTAGTGGTATTAATTTTTAGCTCACAGGCTATCAAAGTCTGGGAGCTTATGTGCCCGTCCATTCTGTATGTGCGCATGTGCGTAACGCGATAACTCATGATAAAAATATCCGATTCACTTGAAATTTTAGATGTATGTATATTCTGATAAATCGCTTCCATGATTAGTTTTTGGAGTTCATTCGATATGTATAACAGGGGGAACGGGGGCTAATTCCCCTCCCCTTAATTTATATATATGGGTTTTTCATACAGAATTATCAGTTTTTTATATGATAAATCATATCCCTGATTAGTTTAAGGGGTTCAGTGATTAAGCATAAAAGGGGGGGAATCATTCCCCCCCCCCTTAATTTGTTTTTCGAACGGAATTAACCCTTGAAAATATAAGGCTGTAATATACAATTAGTATCCGTAGCCTGTGAGCTCAATGCCACCAGTTTAACTGGGCAATATTCTTTTTATTGGCTTATGCAACACTTCATTTCCGGCACACATGGACCATTAGATTCCCATATTTTTATTCTTGCATAAAATAAAGGATTTTTTCTTGTGCTCGATAACACATGTTTTTCTGCTATCGGCTCTTGGACTATTAAGCTTTTTTTTTTTTTTTTTTTTTTTTTTTCAAGTAATACATTTAATCTTTAAAGTCATTTCGTTTTAGTGATAAGTGAAAAAATAAAAAATAGTTGGAAACAGCTAAAGCAGCATAGTATGCATGCCCATAAACAAAATTCATTCATTGACAAATTTTACTGGAACAAATCCTGTGAGGCTATTGTCATTTCTAATCCTTTCATTTTCTGCTTTGTTCAGAATAAGTTCAATAGTCGCAGCATCCAATATTTAAAAAAAAAAAAAAAAAAAAAAAAAAAAAAAAACTTTTTACAATTGTTTTTAGACACTAAATATCGTTAGTAAGAGTATATATTTGTTAAAAACGCACATAACCTTGCTCATTGGTACACAGAAACAAGAACTTTAATATGAACTTGTATAACTAATATATATATATATATATATATATATATATATATATATATATATATATAATACCATTAAAAGTAGACAAGATTCACCAACGGATTTTATCAATAAAACAATAAACCAAAACGAAGAATTAAATTGAATTATAGTAAACAATGTTAACCATTTGAAATTAACCATTGAATTTAATAACTTATAGCACATTGAACATGGAAGGAAAAAAAGAATAATATGAATACAATTGAAATTTGTAGAACCAAAGCAGAATCTTCAGGTCCCAAATACTTTGGAACTACAAATGGAGTGTGTGGTTTCATCTTCGTATTTGCCATGAAAAAGCAAAACAATACGAATTTGGGACTACCATCACACAAAAACCAAATTATTAAACAAGGAACAAAGATATTTTACAAAAAGGAGTTGAAAGTAAGTAAAAATAATAGTTATCCATAACAAACAAAAAAGATAAAGCTGAATGGAAATATAATTGAACCGGAAAAAATAATAATAATCGATATTAACATAAAATTAAATTAATAAAATGATTAAAATTAGAATTAAGAGATAACATTTATATTAACATATAACTTAAAATACATTATTGTTACTTTAATCAGTAACATTTATTGTGACTTTACATGGTAAAAAACTCATTATCTTAATATAGGATGATAATAATAATAATAAAATAAAAAAATAATAATAGTAATAATATTATTAATAATAATACCAAAAATTATATCAATAACATTAAAAATAATTTGATATTTAAAATATAGCTATTGAACTATAGATATAACTAGACGAATATCCATATAACAGTTTAAAAATTATGTTAAAATAAATAACCCACTCTCAATTTTTTTTAAAATAAATAATTAACCTTTGCGTTTTTATCCAGACAACACCACCCTCCTCCGTACTCTAACATCTACCCACCCAACCAACCTATATATATATATTTTTTATTACTTTTTAACATTTTTAATTTTTTATTATTATTTTTATGTTTTATAATTTTTTTATACATTTTTTATGCAAAGAATTAATTATAAGATCATGTAATATCTAATTATAAATTAAAGAATATATGAATTTTTTAGGATAACCATTATTTATAGCATCATATACAAGCTTTTTAATATTAGTATTAATTAAATGGGAAGAACATAGACATTTTATTCTATATAAATGGTTAAGTATTATATTACGATATACAGAATTATGAAGACATGATTTAAAATTAGTAAAAGTATTAACTTTAAAATTAAATTCTTTCCTTTTGTCATAAATATCAGTTATAAATTTGTTCTCTTTTAATATAATTTTAATATCTAAGAAATTGATTGTATTATTAAAAAGTAGGTTTTTTGAAAGTTCTAGATTAGAAGGATAATCAACAGGGAATTGAGATATACAGGTGTTATCAGTATCAATTAAAATTACATCATCTATATATCGATATAAATGTATTGTATTATTTAAATAATGACGTTCATAGTAATATAAGTATAAGTCAGATAATACACTAGATGTACTATCACCTTGTGGTATACCAACATTTTGAAATATATATATATATATATATATATATATATATATATATATATATAAATCAGCGTTTCGAGTCGTCTCCAGGAAAATGTGATGGTAAAAATGACTAAAAGTTCAGAAATAAACAATTCTACATCAACATCACGTCCTCAACAATAGCATCAGAAAAGTTCAGAATGATGTGAATACAAAAATGCACTAGTGCATCGTTGCATTCACATTATTGGTGAAGGCTTGATAAATTGTCTATCGCGAAGGAAGCATTCATTTCTGAAATTTTAGTAATAGTCCAATAGCCAACAGCACAAAATAAGTCATCGAGCACAAGAAAAAAAAAAACTTTATTTTATGGAAGGGAAGTAATAGGGGAATCTAAACATCCATGCCTGCCGGAAGCGAAGTAGTGCATAAGCCAAAAATGAATACCACTAGTTGTTGATTCGTAGGCTTAGTAATGTGTTTTCTTGCACCCATTTTTCCCTGTTTTTTACACTCTTGATTGTAGGACAGACACAGTACTGAACCTACGAGTCAACCACTAGTGGGATCAATTTTTGGCTTATGCACCACTTCACTTCCGGGAGACATGGATCATTAGATTCCTCTATTACTACTCTTACATAAAATAAAGGATTTTTTCTTGTGCTCGGTGACATAGGGTTTTGTGCGGACAACTCTTGGACTATAAATCCGCCATCATATTTTCCTGAAAACGGCTCGAAACGTTGATTTAATATTTTATTTTATTTTTAATTATATAAGTTCATATTAAATTTCTTGTTTTGTGGATCAATGAGCAAGGTTATGTGTTTTTAACAAATACATTCTTAGTAGTTATATTTTATGGTGCAATTGTCCAGTATGTGTTTACTAAATATCGAGGTAATTTTATTTACCATGTGGAAAAAAAATAACCATCACGAATATTGTGGTTTGGAAATAATGGTGTCTAATATATTAAAAAAATTAGAATGCTGCAACTCCTTTGAGTATTTTAACAACTTTATGTAACAGAAAAAGTCTCATCTCGCATTTCAGAATGGCAATCCGCTAAATTCAGCTATTAGCCCAGTCATTTTAGCAAAAATAGGGGAAAAAATTAGAACAAAGCTGGATTTTTGCATAGGTGCTAGTTAGGTTATGAAGTTAAACATACTAAAAGTCCCCATCGATCCGATGTGAGCTTTCGCCACCAGGGGGCGCGAAAGAGCTTGAAAGTCAGTTTTTTGTGAATATCTCACGAACAATGGCATTTAGAGAAAAAAGGTGAATTACAAAGTTGTAGATAATTTAATTTTCTATAAAAAGTGTCTTTAACATTTGTTTGTCACAATAACCCTTCCCTGTCAAAAATGTAAAAACGTGACCATATTTGAAAGTAAAATTATAAAAATTCAAAAAACAAGACATCAAAACAACAGATCTATAATTCTCACATTTGAATGGGGAAAGTGAATATATAATATACATTTATGCTTATTTCCACACCACCCTTAAGGTAACACACTTAGTGCTTTTTTTTTTTTTTTTTTTGTGGTTTTCCCCGTAGGCATATTCCACTTATAGTGACTGGCTTAATCCAATTTAAGTCGTTTAGCTGCTTTAGTAGTTCTTTGCACAGCTTCAATTTCTACACTCGATTTAGATTCGTAATTATCTGTATGTATTTCTTTCGTTGCTGTAATGCTTTCAGTATTTTTTGTCTGCCTTTCGATATCATCACTGAACACAGAAGTAGCGCTTCCCTCCGCAGTAGGCAGGATACTGTCAATATTTTCCTCGTCTTAAAATTCAATTTTACTTGCATTATGAAATGAAAATCCGCAGCAATTTATGAAATATCAGAACATTTCAATCCAATTTTTCGGCATCCACATGCTTTTCCACATCCTTTGGAGCAAGTATAAAAAATAGATTCAATAATATCTTTTGGTGCGGGCGGTAAGGTAGCAAGAATTGGAAACAAATTAGGTGCATTTTGCCAGTCCCAGTTCTCAGGAAGTAGTTTATTGCTCAATCAGTATTGTACTTGATGATAAATACGTAAACTGTACAATCTAGCTGCATCTTCGGCAGGCGGTAACAATAAAAGGCTTTTTTTTTACCAACAGCGACTCTTTTCTTGAAACATACATATAACGGTACTTTTTCAGAGAAATTTCTGCTTTACTACCGTATAAAGCAAGAAAAATAGTTTTTCCAGCCTCGAAAACTTCAAATTAAGATATTTGATCACTTTTTAAAATGCTGGCAGCTTGTATGTTATGATCTTCTTCCTTCTTCAAAAATTTTGCTAACGACATTTTACCTTTCCCAAACATTGCTGATATCGAGTCACAGCCTGAAAAAGCGTGAAGGAACAATATATGATATTTCAGAACAGCATCATTGTTAAAACTGTGCGATGAATACAGGGTGGTAACAATTCGTCCTCTTCCAGACTTAATAAAAAATATCTCTATCTCTGGAGGTGCTAAAACTGTCAACAATACGAGCAAGTCAACATCAGCGACAACAACAGCAGTAAGCGCACCAGACTTTGCTACTTCAATAACTGTGTTAACGATTAGTGTGTCTGCATCATCTTCTGCTTGTTTCGCTTCGAAACCATTCTCCATAAATTTCTCCATAAGCATAGATATGAGACGTGTCTTATTTTAATGATTAGATTAAAAAAATTCTTTTCCGCGATATTTTAGAGTTTTCTTTTTTCCTTCTGTAAAAAATCTTCGTCTAATGTATCAGAAATAACAAAAATTTTCCCACAAATTTAAACAACGGACTGTCATTTCTCAATTTTTCCTTCAATGGATGATTAATTTGTGGGGATGTTGATCGTTTTTCGGCAATAGATTTATTGTATGATTTAATAGAATTCTTTCGTGAATAATTTTTCTTACTTTTTGAATGAACTGTAAATTCATTATTGTTTTTAGCCATTTCATCCACTTATGGTCATCTCTTTCCGAACTTACTGTCACAAGCGACTTCAGACCCTTTTTTTTCTGTTTTTACAAAATCTTTCGAAACCCAGTCCTCATCTCATGCAAGATAAATTATTTTGTCAATCTCCATTTTTCGCTCAGAATCAGCAATTAAGAAAGAGTCATTTTAAACTGTCATAAATAATTTAAAACTCTCTACAACATGCGTTGAAAATCAAATTATTCCCTTCCTAAAATCTTAAAAAAGGATAAATACTTCGTTCAATAAATTAGGGTCATTTCATACTAGCGAAATGAGCACCAAATAAAAATAAAATATTGAAAAGTACTTGCACGTGGTACATTTCGAAAAATGCAAAGAGAGATAGGGTATTGGGCAATGACTATTCGTCACCTGAGAATAATAAAGTTCTATCTGTGTTTTTTGAAAATATTGACTTATCTATATAGAAAGACTCTATTTGTATCTATGAATGCATTTTTGCATCAAAATGATGTTATTTATAATTTACATATAATATTACAATTATATTGCAACATTATTTTAATCCATAAATGCCTTCATAGATACAAATAGAAGATTTCTATATCGATAAGTCTTTTGATTTTTTCAAAAACACAGATAGAACCTTATTATTTTCAGGTGACGTATTGCATAAGCGCGCGAAAACGCCATACAAACAATGGGGGAGAGATGAGGGGGAGGAATCAAAAGTTGTTTAGTATTTGTTCTGCCTCTTCGCCGCGTTATGATTGTGCTTGCACATTTTTTTTCAATACTGTTTAATTTATCTTAATTTTTGGCAGGAAAGGGTTGGTGTGACAAAAAAATGTTAATGACACTTTTTGTAGGAAATTAAATTATCTACATTTTTGTAATTGAACTTTTTTGTCTAGATGCCGTTGTTCGTGAGATATTCACAGAAAACCGATTTTCAAGCTCTTTAGCGCACCCTGGTGGCGAAAGCTCACATCGGATCGATGGGGACTTTTAGTATATTAAACTACATACCCTAACTAGCATCTATGCAAAAATCCAGCTTTGTTCTAATTTTTTCCGCTATTTGCAAAAAAAGGTGCTAAAATGACTGGACTATATAGTAAGATGGTTTTATACTTGAGTGCGAGTTTTTGTCTTGTTCATAATTTAAACTGAACTGCAACATTTTCTAGTGAATATTTAGAGAGCTGCCAAATTTCAAACTATGTTCATTACAGCCAGCCATGGGTTTAATACACTGCGATCCCCTCCTCCCCTCTACGAATGGTACAGTCGGTTCTCGTTAATTCGAAATAAGATAAATCGAACCTTCGCTTAATTCAATCTAAACATGAAGTCCCGAAATTTTCAAAGTCAGAATAACGTTAAAAATTTGCATTTATTCGGACTCATATCCTCTTGACTTCGTTTAATTCGAACTAGCACGAATTTCGATTTTTCATTTTTCCTTTCTTTCTTAAGGACTTCAAATCCTTGAAACATCTTTCGTTCATTTTTGTCGAAATTGTTCCGAACTAGTATTCATACAATCCCATGCATATACCCGCTTTCTTAGTGCCCGTCTGTCTAGTAATGACAGTTTCAACCTTTCTTCCACTGTGCTTGTTCCTAATTCCTTAATTAGTTTATGCATTTATATCTTTTAATTTAATATTATGACAAATTCTAATGATAACAGCCAAAATATATTTAAAATAATACAATAACACACTTTTTTTTTGTAATGGTATCCCTTTAAATATATTTTCCTCTCATACTTTCCATATTTCGAACTCTGGATAATTGGAACATTTCTTGTGGTCTCGACGAGTTTGAATTAACGGGAACCAACTGTATTTGCTAATGAAAAAAAAAAAAAAAAAAAACTAAATTGTGCCAAACGAAATTTAATTTCTTTTAAAAAATGCATAAATTAAAAATGATCAATTCTAGGAAAAAAAAAAAAAAAAAAAAAAAAAAAAAAACTCTATTAAAATGAATGCAACGTTAGAATACTGATAATAGAAATTTATATATGAAAATCCAGGTTGGTTTAAATACCGTATATACTCGTGTATAAGTCACGGAATTTCTGACAATTCAGCAAGCAAACTGAGAAGATAACTTATACAAGAATTAAAAAAAAAAAAAAAAAAAAAAAAAAAAACTTAGAATATTACTTAGGATTTTTGTGTGTATGTACATAATAAAATAATATAGAAAATATACAAATATATATAAAAAAAAATCATTAAAATGTTTTCTTAATGATTCCTTTTTGTTTACTTACTATTTTTTCGCAGTGGCTAGTGGCGTCTTTTCTTTGTTTTTATGCAAAGTTGAAGTAAAAAGTTAGGGAATTGACTTATATACGGATTTTTGATTTTTTGTAGAATTTGCATTCGGAAGTTAGGGTTTCAACTTAAGCACGAGTCGACTTATAAACGAGAATATACATGGTCGGATTCATAAGTAATGAGCCTTTGTTCAAAGTGACAGATTTATTGAGCAAATTGGTACAATTGCCTATAGTATACTTCAAAACAGGTACCTTCTGCATCAATACACTTTTGTAGGCGGCATTTCCATGATTCGAAGGCGTCCACGTAGGCCTGTTCCGGGATGGCTTCAAGCATTTCAAGCATTTCAAAATATCAAGGGCTGTCTTGACATTTTCTTGGATGTCCTCGATCGAGTTGAAGCGTTTACCTTTCAGCGCTGATTTTAAGCGCGGAAACAAGAAGAAGTCAAGAGGCGACATGTCCGGTGTATAGGAAGCATAGGCGTAGCGTGACCAAAACTTTTGGGGGGGGGGGGGCATCAGCGAAATAAAAACTGCGCCCCTTGGCAAATTTTCAATTTGGCGCCCCCCCCCTCCCCTTAGTCCCCAAAAAGTAATAAAAAATCTTTTTCTTTTGATAGGCGTCATAAAACTAACAAATAAAAATTAATTCTATTAAATAATTATTTAGCGTTTATTTTGGAACTTTAAAAGGTTTAATTTTAATTAAGAAATTCAGACCTAAAACATACAGAAATTTGCATTTTTTTTGTCAAAGAGTTCACAATGTTTTAAAACAGGGAGGAAAACGATCAAGAGAGATAAAGAAATTCCCTGAAAATGATTGTCGGTCAAAAAATGGCTCGCAGAATAAATTTCGTACATGTGGTGACCGTCTCTTTAGCATGTCCTTCCAGTGGAACATGCTAGAGGTCTACATTTACAGGAATTTCTAGGCACGGGCTCAGCACGGCCCGGCGTGTGTATTAAAAGTTTCACCCGAGCCCGGCCCGTTTATATTTTCATAGTTTAGGGCCAGGTCCTGCTCGTAAAAAAAATCAGTGAAAAAAACATAAGTATTAATTGGATAATTTTACAATATACTTTAAATTACTATGTGTTCACAAAATACCCTGAAAATGCCTGAAAATACTCAATAGCAGCATTAATAATTGCTTAGACATTTAAGACTTTTCAGTATTCAAATAAAGATTCATAAAACTTGATGTAGGCTAGAATTTTAAAAAAAGGTGGTAAAAAAAATCTTAACCTTTGAAACTATAAAAGAAGTAGATTCTGAAATTCGAGGGTTATCGAAAAACGAGTTTTTCAGGGAATTAAAACAGAAACAAAACATACAGCCGGACTGGATTCTGTTGAAGTACTCGTTGCCCTCAGCGTGGTATCGCTCTAAATAGCGCGAAAAAGATTCTCAATGCAGGAAACCACCTCGAAACACCTGTTCTGGAAACTGTGAGCCAGGTGGGTGCCTAATCAACTTTCACCTTAACACAAAAACAAACGTGGGAAAGCAGCATTGATGTTTCTGTAGCGATATCACGATGAAGGAAATGAATACCTCAACAAGATTTTAACGGTTGATGAGACGTGAGTTGACAACTGTAACAAGTTCCTGCCTCCATTCCCAGGTGGCAGATTTCTATGACACTGGACTCAAAAACTTATCCCACGTTGTGACAAGCGTTTTAATTCCGTTGGTTCTAATGTGGATTTGTAGTTAAAACATAGCTGTATCCTTTGTAATAGTTCTTTTTGGGTAGTTATATTTTGTTTCTTTCTAGCCACGGAAAAATTATTTTATGGATGACCCCCGAATTTTTCAGTAAATTATTATTCTGATCCAATTTAGCTACTTTCTGATACATTTCTGAATTCCTTTCTTTTCGAAAACACATAAAATTGGCAGACATTCTTATTCAGAAACTGTGTAATTGAATGGAATTTTCCATTTTTCGTAAAAGACAAAAAATCTTTGAGAAAATACTGCCAAAGTTGTCATTTTGAATCGAAATTCAAGACGCAATCGTACTAGGGAGAAGAAAAACTTGTCATCAAGTGATTAGAATAGGTTATAAATCAAAAAGTTATTTATTTATTTTAAAAAATGGAAAATGCTAATCGATTACAAGTTACTTCAATCATCAGCCTGTTAATTTTATGCCTTTATAAAGAAAAATGAGTCAGAAAGTGTGTCAAATTTCACGTTATTGAGCTGGGAATTTGAGAGTAACCTTAAATTGTACTTACAAAGATTATATTAATATACGTTCATTATCGCTAATAACATTTTTACAGAACATATTCCTTGCCCTCTACATCCAGAGAAAAATTAAACCTAGTTTTGTCCCGTCTCGACTGTGTAAAAAAATGCAAGCCTGATCTTAGCCCGGTACAAGCCTGAGCTGAAAAAAATTAAGCCCTGATTCAGATGCCATATAACTGTCCGATGCCGATCTATATGCTGGACACTTCGTAAATTCTTTATTGATATTGTCAAGCTAGCATCGGCTCGTGACTCATAATTATACATATTCTTGCGAAAGTCAGATTCATCGGCCCAGTAGAGATCTTTTGTTTATTTTTTTATCGATCCGGTTCGGCAGGCTCTTTTAATTTTTTTGTTGGCCCGGTCCTTTACATTTGTTTAGAGGCCCAATTAATCTATTAATTTTCTTCAAAACATAATTGCTTGTCCCACTGTAAACAGCTAGATCCAGTTTCGCTCTGACTCGACTATGCTAAAAAAAAAAAAAAAAAAAAAAAAAAAAAAAAAAAAAAAAAAAAAAATGTATACATAAGACTCAATCCAGCACGACTCTGCTTATGAAATTGAGTTTGTGCTCAGATCGATATGATTGTCCGATTATATGATCTCTAATTTTGGTATATTATAATTTCTATAGTGTCTTGTATTCTTTTGTCAAACTAGTATTGGTTCGTAAAACACATTTATAATTGTTATTCTCGCGAAAGTTCATAACCAATGAAAATGGTCCATATTTTATCTGTTTCGCTTAAATTTTTATGTAGAGGAGTTAATGAATGAATAAATGTGAAATGAATGAATAAATAAAATGAATAAAAAACTAGTCATTGGGGACCACCGTAATACTTACCCATCATGGATATGCATAATATAATATATGGAAATAAAACATGTATGAAATATTTATAAAATGCATTGCAATTTCAAAACAAAATTTAATCGTATATTTAAATTTTAATATTCATAGTAATGCTCTATTAAATATAATGCGATACGTATACGTGCCGCAAAAAGACTTAAGAATTCATGTTTATCCGCGCCAGCAAAATTTTACTATAAAATTTGCTTTATTTAATTGGAGCATTTTCCTGATTTAATAATGCATAAATTTCTGTTTTAAACAATTGTTGACAAACATTAAAAATTTTGTAAAAAATTTCCAAAAATAATAATCATATTAACTAACAGTTTACAGCGTCGGATTAAGGGTCTCATTTTCAATTAAAATATATCTTTGAATTGGAATTGAAATACAGGGACATGAGAAACCGAAGAATGTGGAAAATAGGATTACAAATATCTCGGCAACTAATAATCCGATCGACTTCATTCTTTATGCAAAATTTGTGTTATTTTATTGCATTTTACATCCACTCATTAAAATACAAAATTTCGAAAAACTTCATATACCTTTCATCAGAACGAATTTTTCGAGAGTCCGAAAAAAACAGTTCCGAATAATCGAGGTTACTGATATTAAATAGGCTTCGTTTCATCCTTACATACTAAGAACATACAAAGTTTCAAGTCTCTATCTCAATTTGTTCGGGAGATAGAGCATTTACAAACACACAGACGGACGGCAATTTCTTTTTCCTGGAAATAAAAATGTTTTTCGGAATCTGTAGTAAATAAAATATGTAAATCCGCCAAAAATTTTTTTTTTCGATTTTCAAAACGATTGCAAGATTTACGCTATGCTACGTATAATGGGTAAATAATACAAAAAAAAAAAAAAAAAAAAAAAAAGTCAATTTTGATTTAAAAATATAAATTTTAATTTAAAATTTTAAAATATTATATTGTTTGAAGATCGATATATTTTCTATAAAATGTAATTCTTTTTAATTTTTTTAAAAAGTTTTAAATTTTACAGAAAAAAATTAAATCATCTTTGTAATTTATAAAAATATTTATTTTTGAAAACATATCTTTTAAAAGAAAAAATAGTATTTTTCATATTGTTTGCTACAAGATTCATTGAAAATATGGACTGGAAATAAAAAAAACCCCTAATAATAATAAGATGAATAATAACAATAATAAATCCCGAAGACAGTTGAATATATTATTGAAAATCATGGTGAAAATTTTCAGGACTTTTCTAGTTTCATATCTTCATTGTATTATATATACTAATGAAAATGAATTTGTAAATATATAAAGAAATTATGTTGCCAAACGCAGAAAATAAAGAATTTAAACAGACATTTAAACCGATTCTCGAATATATATTTTTTTTTTCCTTGCATAACAACGAAAAACTTCCTGACATATTTTCTGACTAAATTTTAAACTTAAAAGCATGACAATTGCAATCGTGATTATTGAAGAGATTTATAATCAAATGTTTTTATTTCTATTTTCCGATAAACGAATTACATCTTAAGCAGGTTACTGTCTCAAGGAGGTAATTTTTTTGCCTCATTCTCACTATCACCGCCCGGAAATTCAGTTCGAAATGCCAAATTGACAACTCTTCTAAAAGTATTTCTGAGTTTATCGAAAAGTAGAAAATACTATTCAGTTATAAAATTGAAAATAAAAGCACCTGTTCGGATAAAAAAGAAATGTGTGAAAAAATGCAGTTTGGATCTGAGAGTTACATTGAAAAAACAATTTCTTACAATATTTAGCAATGATAAAAATTATAGTTTGTAGGTTTTTTTAAATAAAATCAATAATAAAGTATTACTAACTTAACAAAAGTTATTTTGGGGCTTCTTATAAAATAATAAGGTAATCATGAGTTGTATTTTATATTATTTTATATTTTTGCTTCATGCGCTAGTTAGAAAATGATATTTTGTGCCAGTGGGAAACAGTGTTCTCGGATTTTACACCCTTCCCCCAAGAAAATCATAGAACAAAATTTCTTTAGATTCTCAAAACGTTGATCTAATGCATTTTGAATGGTTAATACTGACATTGTAGCATATAACAACACAGTTTTTATTATTTTTTTTTTTTTTTATAAGCGAAAAACATTTAATTTTGCAGTTTGCTGGAAAAATATAAATACACTCTTTATAACTGGTTAAAATTGTACATACTCTATCCAAACATTTCCAAACCGCACCTAAAGTAACTTTGGTACAATTTAATTTACTTAAAATGACAAATCATTGTGATCACACATAAGAAATTCTAGTGATAAGACATTGCGAGATAAAAAATAATTAAATATAACCGTCGCTCTAAATAGGTTAATTATTTAATTTTAATTAAAATAAATACATAAGTTTGCATTGTGATTATTTACAAGGGCCCTATCACTTATAAATTTTTCGCAAAATTTCAATTTAAAATAATTTTGCCCCCCCCCCCCCCCCCTAAAAAATGATTTAGTTTCCCTTTCGAATTTTCTGGCTATGAGACATTTTTACCAAATTTTATACTTATATATTTTTGTATGTAAAGACAAAAAAAATCTTAATTTGACGCCTCTTTCGCCTTTCATTTTGGCGTCCGAGACACATCCCCCCCCTGCCCCCCTCTGCAACCCCTAGGGAAATCGCTTGGTTTTTGGCAATTGTTGGTGAGGTACAGTTTCACACAGAAGAGGATTTTTGAGTAGAGACTAACCTATTTAAGTGATAGACGGCATAGAGATACATTTGGTTCAGTTTTAATTTGAATTTTCAAGAGACATTTGTATGCAAATTCAATATATATTCTACACATACATTTTTATATGCAAAGACAAACAAAATCTTCATTTGGCGCCCCCTTTGTCTTTTGTTTTGGCATAGGAATTGCTTTCCTTTTGCAATTATCGATGAGGTGCAGCTTCACATAAAATAGGGGTTTTGGAAGAGAGTCTAGCCTATTTAAATGACAGAAGGCATAGAGATGCTTTGGTAGAGTTTTCCTTTCGAATTTTATGGTTATGAGACATTCTTATGCAAATTCCATACATACACATTTTTGTATGTAAAGACAAACAAAATCTTCATTTGGCGCCCCCTCTGGAAACCCTAGGGAAATCGCTTGGTTTCAGGCTGTGAGACATTCTTATGCAAATTCCATACATATACATTTTTGTATGTAAAGACAAACAAAATCTTCATTTGTCGCCCCCTCTGCAACCCTTAAGGAAATCACTTGGTTTCAGGCTGTGAGACATTTTTATGCAAACTCCATACATATACATTTTTGAATGTAAAGACAAACAAAATCTTAATTTGGCGCCCCCTCTGCAACCCCTAGAGTAATCGCTTGGTTTCAGGCTGTGAGAAATTTTTATGGAAATTCCATACATATACATTTTTTTATGTAAGACAAACAAAATCTTCATTTGGCGCCCCCTCTGCAAACCCTAAGGAAATCCCTGGGTTTCAGGCTGTGAGACATTTTTATGCAAATTCCATACATATACATTTTTGTATGTAAGACAAACAAAATCTTCATTTGGAACCCCCTCTGCAGCCCCTAAGGAAATTGCTTGGTTTCAGGCTATGAGACATTCTTATGCAAGTTCCATTACATTTTTGTATGTAAAGATAAACAAAATTTTCATTCGGCGCCCCTCTGCAAACCCTAGGGAAATCGCTTGATTTCAGGCTGTGAGACATTTTTATGCAAATTCCATGCATATATATTTTTGTATGTAAGACAAACAAAATCTTCATTTGGCGCCCTCTCTGCAACCCCTAGGGAAATCGCTTGGTTTCAGGCCGTGAGACATTTTTATGCAAATTCCATACATATACATTTTTTTATGTAAGACAAACAAAATCTTCATTTGGCGCCCCCTCTGCAAATCTTAGGGAAATCCTTTGGTTTCAGGCTGTGAGACATTTTTATGCAAATTTCATACATATACATTTTTGTATGTAAGACAAACAAAATCTTCATTTGGCGCCCCCTGTGCAACCCATACAGAAATCGCTTGGTTTCAGGCTGTGAGACATTCTTATGCAAATTCCATACATATACATTTTTGTATGTAAAGACAAACAAAATCTTCATTTGGCGCCCCCTCTGCAAACCCTAGGGAAATCCCTTGGTTTCAGGCTGTGAGACATTCTTATGCAAATTCCATACATATACATTTTTGTATGTAAAGACAAACAAAATCTTCATTTGGCGTCCCTTCTGCAAACCCTAGGGAAATCCCTTGGTTTCAGGCTGTGAGACATTTTTATGCAAATTCCATACATATAAATTTTTCTATCTAAGGAAAACAAAATCTTCATTTGTCGCCCCCTCTGCAACCCCTAAGGAAATCGCTTGGTTTCAGGCCGTGAGACATTTTAATGCAAATCCCACACATAAACATTTTTGTATGTAAAGACAAAAAAAATCTTAATTTGGCGCCCTCTCTGCAACCCCCAGGGAAATCGCTTGGTTTCAGACCGTGAGACATTTTTATGCAAATTACATACATATATATTTTTGTATGTAAGACAAACAAAATCTTCATTTGGCGCCCGTTCTGCAAACCCTAGGGAAATCCCTTGGTTTCAGGCTGTGAGACATTTTTATGCAAACTCCATACATATACATTTTTGAATGTAAAAACAAACAAAATCTTAATTTGGCGCCCCCTCAGCAGCCCCTAGAGTAATTGCTTGGTTTCAGGCTGTGAGAAATTTTTATGGAAATTCCATACATATACATTTTTTTATGTAAGACAAACAAAATCTTCATTTGGCGCCCCCTCTGCAAACCCTAGGGAAATCCCTTGGTTTCAGACTGTGAGACATTTTTATGCAAATTCCATACATATACATTTTTGTATGTAAGACAAACAAAATCTTCATTTGGAGCCCCCTCTGCAACCCCTAAGGAAATTGCTTGGTTTCAGGCTATGAGACATTCTTATGCAAGTTCCATTACATTTTTGTATGTAAAGACAAACAAAATCTTCATTCGGCGCCCCTCTGCAAACCCTAGGGAAATCGCTTGATTTCAGGCTGTGAGACATTTTTATGCAAATTCCATACATATATATTTTTGTATGTAAGACAAACAAAATCTTCATTTGGCGCCCCCTCTGCAACCCCTAGGGAAATAGCTTGGTTTCAGGCCGTGAGACATTTTTATGCAAATTCCATACAGATACATTTTTGTATGTAAGACAAACAAAATCTTCATCTGGCGCCCCCTCTGCAACCCCTACAGAAATCGCTTGGTTTCAGGCTATGAGACATTCTTATGCAAGTTCCATTACATTTTTGTATGTAAAGACAAACAAAAACTTCATTTGGCGCCCCCTCTGCAAACCCTAAGGAAATCCCTTGGTTTCAGGCTGTGAGACATTCTTATGCAAACTCCATACATATACATTTTTGAATGTAAAGACAAACAAAATCTTAATTTGGCGCCCCCTCTGCAAACCCTAAGGAAATCCCTTGGTTTCAGGCTGTGAGACATTCTTATGCAAATTCCATACATATACATTTTTGTATGTAAAGACAAACAAAATCTTCATTTGGCGCCCCTTCTGCAAACCTTAGGGAAATCCCTTGGTTTCAGGCTGTGAGACATTTCTATGCAAATTCCATACATATAAATTTTTCTATGTAAGGCAAACAAAATCTTCATTTGTCGCCCCCTCTGCAACCCCTAAGGAAATCGCTTGGTTTCAGGCCGTGAGACATTTTAATGCAAATCCCACACATAAACATTTTTGTATGTAAAAACAAAAAAAATCTTAATTTGGCGCCCTCTCTGCAACCCCCAGGGAAATCGCTTGGTTTCAGACCGTGAGACATTTTTATGCAAATTCCATACATATACATTTTTGTATGTAAGACAAACAAAATCTTCATTTGGCGACCGTTCTGCAAACCCTAGGGAAATCCCTTGGTTTCAGGCTGTGAGACATTTTTATGCAAACACCATACATATACATTTTTGAATGTAAAGACAAACAAAATCTTAATTTGGCGCCCCCTCTGCAGCCCCTAGAGTAATCGCTTGGTTTCAGGCCGTGAGACATTTTGATGCAAATCCCACACATAAACATTTTTGTATGTAAAGACAAAAAAAATCTTAATTTGGCGCCCCTTCTGCAAACCCTAGGGAAATCCCTTGGCTTCAGGCTGTGAGACATTTTTATGCAAATTCCATACATATAAATTTTTCTATCTAAGGCAAACAAAATCTTCATTTGGCGCCCCCTCTGCAACCCGTAAGGAAATCACTTGGTTTCAGGCCGTGAGACATTTTAATGCAAATTCCATACATATACATTTTTGAATGCAAAGACAAACAAAATCTTCATTTGGCGCCCCCTCTGCAACCCCTAGGGAAATCGCTTGTTTTTTGGCAATGGTCGATGAAGTACAGTTTCACACAGAAGAGTGTTTTTGAGTAGAGACTAATTTATTTAATGACAGAATGCATAAAGATACACTTGGCTCAGTTTTGTTTTTGAATTTTCCGTTTGTGAGATCTTTTTATTCAAATTCGATATATATACATAATTTTTTGCATATAAAGACAAAAAAAAAGTTTTCATTAGGCGCCCCTATGGTTTCTGTTCTGGTGCCCAGGTACAGATGATTGGGGGGGCACGTGCCCCCCCGGGCCCCCCCGACGCTACGCCTATGATAGGAAGGATATGGGACAATTCGAACGTTCAGCCGAGCCACGTAAGCGTTCACGGAGACGGAGGTGTGGCTATGCGCGTCATCGTGGTGAATCTTCCAGACATCCTTGATATTGCTTCGCTTGCGTGCGACGTTTTTTTTCAGCCTTTATATGTCAATATATAAATCAATGCCTTCCACCATCGTCCCTAGTAACAGATGCGCGCACCGATGTACGCCAGCGTCAAAATAAAGTGAGGCTCCTTACTTATGAATCCGACCATGTATGATATCTATATATTTAAAACACCTGGCTGTTTTTTTGGACATCAGCCCTGAGCTTTCTACTGTCCCGATTTTGATAATTATTTTTTTAAATGAAAGCTGTTTATGTGTAGATGTGCCCATTCTGGCTAATTTTTAATTTATTTCAATTTTTATATTTTATTTTTAATTTTAAAAGCTTTTTCATGACTTTTTTTCAAAACAGTGGCAACAGGTTAAGCTTTTCTCAAAATTTATTTTGTTTCATTATTTTCCACCAATCAGGAGATTAATCTCATCGGTGAATGTATACTCGCATTTCAAAAAAAAAAAAAAAAAAAAAAAAAAAAAAAGAAAGAAATAAAATCTATACATATAATAAAACAGTAGGACCCGGTGTGTCTGTACATTGAAGATAATTGACAAAAATGGAGTCAGGGCGATAAAAGAAAACCAATGAAACACAAAAAAAAAATTTTTGAATTTTTTGTCTGTCTGTCTGTCTGTCTGTCTGTCTGTTTGTTCGAGGTTATCTTCGTAACTACTGAATGGATTTTTATGCGGTTTTCACTAATGAAGAATGCACACTCCCGGGCAGTGTATAGGCTTTGTTTCATCAAAATCGGACAACAGACAAAAAAGTAACAAAAAGAAACAAAAGAAACTATTAGGTGCGCTGCTCACGTTTTTTAGTACATAACGTTTTTTAGTACATATAAAATCCAATAGATGTCACTGTGCGATTTTAAAACGCGCTATCGTTATGTTTTCGCCAGTCTACTTAAGTATGAGAAAGTTTCAAGCTGGCTGTCGTTCCATGTGGTTTAGTCGGTAGAACGTCAGTGCGCCATACTGATGGCCCGGGTTCGATTCCCAGCATGGAATTTTTTTTCACTATGTTGGCATTAACGCCTATAAGCAATTAAAAGAATTTGAAATATTGTATTCAAGGCGAATTTTCTCTCTGGGAAAATTTCCTTGCATTAATATGTCAGTGTAATTTTTTTTTCGATTTAATTTTTTTTTTCGAAACTTTGTTTTTCTTAAAAAATTACAGTAAATATTTGATATTTCCCAACGTTTTTTGAATGATCGACTTGCTTTTTTTTTTTTTTAATGTATGTCTGAACCTTATCTAACTACTTCTTCAAGATTTCTTTAGATAAACCGACCAGCGTAGCGGGCGAAGGCCGCTAGTTAAATAAATAAAGGTTTTTGTTAAATTTAATCATAATAAAATGTTACTCCCTGCAATACCCAGATTATTTACTGAGTAATATTATTAAGTATTATGTAAGTAAAATAACAGAAGATAAACTTTAATTAAAATATACTATCTAAAGCGAAATTTTATCGATGGAGAAAATGTCGTCATACAGAAACCAGATAAATTTGTTCCATGAATATAATATACATTGTTATAGCTGTGTCAGTGATGATGTCATATTCACCGACTTTATTCCTGTGAATGCCCATGGTGTACTCAAATGAAAATATTTCTATAAACGGCACCATTTCTATTTAATTATAATGAATATTTTATGAAAAACTAAGGAATTCTTAAATAACTGCATAAATCACGCTTTTATTTAAGAAAAGATTAGTATTTTTGAAGGTGTAAATGATGTCATATTAGAAAAAAAAGAATAAAACCTGTGATGTGCCGGTATTACTATATTTCTATATTACATAATATCAAAAAATAATTAAAATCATTTCATTGTATTAAGTTATTGTTTAAAATACAAAAAAAATCTGCATTTCAGCAACAAATACAAAAATTTTATTCTTTTTAATAACAGAGATATCGTTTTTTTTTCTTTTTGTTGTTGCCATAACAATTAAATTAATTTTTACAAGTTCATGGAGGATACAAACCAATAAATAAATTAAATTTATTGCAAGGGCTGTAAATGTGTAGTGGGTTGGTTAAGCAGTTTAGTATAAGTCCCTGTTTCTATAATAATTAAAATGTTTCATTGATATTTTAATTATTGTACAGTTATCAAGCGATATTTAAACGAAGAAAAAATAAACTAAGCAGATATTTTTGAATTCGTCTTCTGGGGTATAATATTAACTTCCTAAATAATTTGGCATTTAAATAATATTTAAGGATTAGAAACCGCATTAAAAAAAGAATTGTAGCTGAAGTTAAGTCCAACATAGTAATTTATGAGTTGTTTTCCTTATTTTTTTGTTATTTTCTGAAGTTTGTACATCTTCATCATGAAAAGCTATCTTTTCCCCATTTTAAGAGGTAGCAATTGTTTATTTCGCTCAGTATTTTACTGTCTATAAGATTGATATATATCATACCCAATATATATTCTTTTCCGTCGAGTTTTGACGGGTGCAGCTAGTATTTTCTAAAACAACTATACTCATTCAAATGACTTATTCTATTGTTAAGTACTAGCAGGGGTGACCGAGCTCAGCTCGGTCAAAATTAACTTTGTTTTCAACTCGATATAGTATTATTACTGTAAAACATGTTATTAATAATAGTATTATTTACAAAAACAATCAATAAGAAAACTATGTTTATATGCACATGTTCATAAATTTTACTTTATTTTAAAATTTACAACGAAAGGACATCAATCCAAATCACTTTTTTAGCTCGATTCTGATTAGTTTAACTATGCATCTCGAGGACTATTAAGAATGTATAAGAAATTTCTTCACATTCTGAAAGACAATATTTTTTGCCAGATATAACCAAATTTGGACACATTCTTTTATTTGGCGCCAAATATGTGTTTTGGTTTCGTAACCTTAATAGTCGATTTTTCGGCCAAATTTCGCCAGTATTTTGTTAAATATCGCCAACTTATTGGCTTTTGCCATAGTCTCGTGATCCTGACCCTTATTACCCAAATGATCCACTAATCACATATGATCAAACATGTGACTTAGCTCAATGGTGTTCAGGTAATCAAAAACAGTAGAGTATAAAATGAATCAAAATCATTTAAGCCATTTCTTAAGTAAAATTAGCTTGACAGCATTCAGCAATGAAGCGATATGACCCACTAATATAATTTTGTTTAATATGCAACTCAGCTCAATAGTCTTCACGTGACAAAAGACGTTCCGCTGCAAAATTTAGGTAAAATTGACTGAGTCGTTGTCATATATAATTAGAATGACCCGAACCCATTAAGACCTAAAATGACCCACTAGTTGAATTGTTACCGGGTGTCCTGAAAAGGACTGAACGATTTTAAAAATCAATAACTTGCAAACTTTTGCAGATATTAAAAAAATTCTTGCACGAGAATCATCTCAAAGGTCAAAAGTTTTTTTCCCGCGATTCTGGATTTTAGTTCGAATTACAAACAATAAATGGCGCTGAGAGCGCTAGGTGCGGTGTTGAGATGGATATTGATGTCACTTGGTACTGAAGAAAAATAAGGAGTTTAAGGCTGTGGAGTGGGCCTCGTTTGACAATGCAATCTTGCTTTTAGGGCCCGATTTTGAACTTTTGTTTATTTGTTTTTATTGAACAACATGCATTTGACCTGTGCACTCGACATGAAGCCCGATTTTGGACTCAGCCGGTATAATTTCAATGAAATGTGTTGTTGTCATGGAAATAATAAATCCTTTTATATAATAGCAGCGATTGGAAACTGGAAATGAATTTAACGAGCAGCATACGAGTTTTGCAGACGATTTTACATTTAGAAAGTCGTATTTTCTCGGATTAAATTACTTTTTATCACCTAATTTAAAGAATACTTTGTGCATCAGATTTTTAAATAAAGTGAAACGATTTAGTAGTTTTTTTGTTGTTTTTGTTAAATATTTATCAATTTTGCTATTTTAAAAAATGTGTTATATTCTAAGAAATGCTAGTTTGTTTTAAAGAAGTTCTTTAGTAGAGTTTTATGTATGTTGTAAAAAAATTTCGGAAATGGTTTATTCTTTAGAACAAAGAATACTCATAGTATAAACATTGAAAATTTGGTGTAATAGCTGTTGCACTCTTTTGTAAAAATACCCAAATACAAAATTTATTACGATTATGTATATTAAATTCATGGTAATAGGGAAATAATACTACCTCCACCTTAAATGAGCCATAATCATAATGACAACCTAGAATCATCACCTATCATTGGATATCATTGAATTAGTCACGCAGAATAGGTTTTAATAGAATGAAGAAAGCATTTATTAATATCCTTTTAAGCTTTGATGCGCTTTTCATAAAACTTTAAATGAGTAACGAAAATTCTGCAACGAATATATATATTATAATTCAAAGCATTCTGTTGGGTAGTTTTTACGCTATTATGTGCGGACAGATAAAAAAACATTCCAGATGATGAACATAGGAGCTACATACATAATTTTCCTCACAGAACATAACGTAATGGCATAGTTCTGAGTGTCTGTTTAAATGAATCATGAATTATGCATAGTTTGTTTACAATACCCAACACGGCATAATAAATCTTATTAACATATATCACTTACAGACCAATTCAATTATTTCAACGCAAGTTAGAGTTTGGAAAGACAGACAGGCAGACGGCTAACTAAAAAGAAATCATAAACATTTTTTACCATCTAGGAAAGCGTTAAAAACACATGTTAAGTTGAAATTTGACATTTAGCAATTTATTTAAATAGACGGAAGCATATCTGAACTCTTTTGTATAGCCCTGTACTTTTCCTACTATCTTTAAATACACGCCATTTATCTATCTAAAATCTATTTAAAACCGAAACATGCTTTAAACTAATGAAATCACACTTCCAGAGATTGCCATCCAGAGCCGGCTATTAATTCGATTTTTGAGTGCCTCCGTATATCATTTCATTTCTATTCTTCAAACATATCGTAAAATACTTAAATCCGTTCAACGTAAAAAATGCATACCTCATTTACATAACTATTTACTTACATACTTAGTAAGGAGTGCGAATTCTTTTGTGTAGCCCTGTATATGATTTGCACCAGTTATATACACAGCGTAATATGCAAAAATGTAGTGAAACTTTAAAAAAATCATATCAAAACTTAAAACTTCAAGCAATTATCGTTAGCGTACATAATTTTTGATTCAGCATAGTTTCCGAAATCTTTTGTGTGTCCCTGTAAATATTTCATATTTTCTGTTACACAGTAAGAAATTCGTAGTAAACCTAAGTAACTTATAACAATTTTATTATATGTGTACAAAATTAAAATATGCCGCAAAGTATGTTCCCTTCTATACTGTTATGTTACATAATTATTTTGTGTGGCCCTGTAAATGAATAATAACTATTCTTTGTGCAACATATTTTATATCATTTATACTTCAATTTAATTCATAAATGCATGTTAATTTCATTATATTCGGACGGATGTAATATCATCAAAAAGCACTTGAAACTTTTTCCCCGTCGGCCATAATGTAACGGAATACTTTTGACTGTCCCTGTATTGGAAATACACATCCGATATTCATAAAATTTGAAATAACTGGATAAAATTCTTCAATAAATATGTATTTAAAATTTCAAACGATTCGACCGAGTAATTTCTGCACTGTTATATGCGGACAGATAGACGGACGGGCGCACCAGGGACGAGTATAGGTAATATGCATTTATATAATTACTAATGTATCTAAAAAACAGATAAAATTTAAAAGCGCATGCCGAAATTTTAAAACGCAAAAATACAATACAGGGCATGACTAGGTGACATAAAAAAGGTTTAAAAGATACCCAAAATAAATAGATAAATAAGGTATCCTGTTCTCAAAAGTACTTACATTCTTGGAATGTTAAAAAATAAATAAATAAAAGTCGGTAATTCGAACGTTGTTGTTTCACGCACTTCGATTTCAAAGGAGTCGTACTCATGAAAATAATATTTTTCTCTATTATTGCGCTGACGCCAGCAAAATCAAAATTATATGGATTGCATTCAAAATCGGACGGTAAAAGCAAAAGTTCATTTTTGAATAAGATCCACTCCATAGCTTTAACCTCCTTATTTTGCTTCAGTGCCAAGTGACGTCAATATCCGTCTCAATACAGCACCTAGCGCTCTCAGCGCCATCTATTGTTTGTAATTCGAACTAAAATCCAGAATCGCAGGAAAAAAACTTTTGACCTTTTAGATGACTCTCGTGCAAGAATTTTTTAAATATCTGTAAAAGTTTGCAAGTTATTGATTTTTAAAATCGTTCAGTCCTTTTCAGGACACCCGGTACGTGCATGTGTCCTATCTCAATGATTTTCTTTTGCCCGAAAACGATATAATAGAAAATATACTCAAAATGGTGAGAACAATTTTCTAGATAAAATTAGCATGATCCACAAATGGCCCTTATATCGAAATCTCTCGAAAATGTGACTTAGTTCATTAATTTTTGCGTGTCGAAAAACGTTAAATACAAAATTTAGATAAAATCGATTGAGCCAATTTTTAGGTATACATAGTTTGACCTTGACCCATTATGACCCAAAATGACTCATTAATCGAGTTTTCTCAAACATCTGACCTAACCCAATGATTTTCTTGTGTCCGAAAACGATAGAATATAAAATTTAGTCAAATTTGCGCGAGACATTGCCTAGATAAAATTAGAATAACCCAAAAGTGACCCACTGATCGAAATTTCTCGAACATGTGACATAGTCCAATGATTTTCTCGTGCCAAAAATATGCTGTGTACAAAATTTCGTTAAAATCGATTCATCCGTTCTTTAGATATAGCTTGACCATGACCCATCATGACCCACAAATGACCTTTATAATCGAAATCTCTCGAACATGTGACTTAGCCCATTAGTTTTCTCGTGTATAAATATTGTTACACTCAAAATTTCGTTAAACTCGATCCTGCCGTTCTTTAAATATAAATAACTTGACCCAGACCCTTTATGACCCATTAATCGAAATTTCTCGATCATGTGACCTAGCCCAATGATTTTCTCGTGCCAAAAAATGTTGTATACAAAATTTCGTTAAAACTGATTCACATGTTCTTTAGATACAGCTTGACATGACCCGTTATGACCCATAAATGACTCTTATAATCGAAATCTCTCAAACATGTGAGATAGCCGATTAATTTTCTCGTGTCAAAAAACTTACATACAAAATTTCATTAAATTTGATACTGTCGTACTTTAAATATAAATAGTTTGACCCAGACCTTTTATGACCCAAAATGACCCAGTAATCGAAATTCTTCGAACTGAGACCTAGCCCAATAGTTTTCTCGTGCCAAAAAAATGTTGTATACAAAATTTCGTTAAAATCGATCCACCTGTTCTTTAGTTATAGCTTGACCATGACCCATTATGACCCATCATGACCCACAAACGACTCTTACAATCGAAATCTCTCGATCGTGTGACTTAGCCCATTAGCTTTCTCGTGTCAAAGAACTATTACAGGCAAAATTTCGATGAAACTGAGTCTGCGGTTCTTTAAATATAAATAGCTTGACCCAGACCTTAATGACCCAATATGACCCATTAAAAAATTTTTTCGAACATGTAACCTAGCCCAATGTTTTTGTCGTGCCCGAAAACCATAGAATGCAATTTTTAGTCAAAATTGCGTGAGAAAATCTCTAGATAAAAATAGCATGACCCACAATGACCCCAAAAATGACCCACTAACCGAATTTTCTCGAACATGTTACCTAACCCAATGCTCTTCTTGTAATCCAAAACGATAAAATATAAAATTTGGTCGAAATCGTTAGAGCCGTTTTTTAAATAAAAATGACTTGACCCACAATGACCCAAAAATGACCCACTAATCAAAATTTTTCGAACATGTGACCCAGCTCAATTGTTTTTTCGTGCCAAAAAACGATTGGATACAAAATTTCCTTAAAATCGATCCAGCCGGTTTCTAGATATAAATAGCTTGATCCTGACCCATTATGACCCAAAATGACCCAATAATCGATTTTTTTCGAACATGTGACCTAGCCCAATGGTCTTCTCGTGCCCGAAAATGGGAAAATCCAAATTTTTACGAAAATCGTTAGAGCCGTTTTTGAGATAAAATTTACCCACACACACACACACAATTTTTGCTCGCATTATAGTATAAGATAAGATCCTGAAGGACTTTAATTTAAAACTGGAAATAGACTTATTCTGAGGACCTAATGCAGAAAACTTTTTGTTTAATGTCATGTATATAATTATTGCTTTCTGATTTACATTGATTGCTTCAAAACTTCTAAACTGCTTAAGTTTATGCATTTTAGCTTTTGTTTTAGTAAGCAAAATACTCATTATCTGAACAATTTATGATTATTATTCATTATTTCATAAAAACTATTTTGAAACAGTTACTCATTTAATTTTTGGAGTTTTTCTCTTAAAAAAATAAACATGAATAAATAATTAAAGGAAATAACTTACGTATTTTTCCCATTGATAACATGGCGAAATAAATTCTAGCTTGTTTTTGATTTTAAATGTCAGTTTATTTGAAAATGATACTTTAATTGTAATTTTTTAACTTTGGATTATTGGATATTTTGATTAGAGAATTCTAATTTTCTTTGGATATTTATTAAATTTTAATTTAATAGGGATTATAGAACATTCCTCTTTATCACATAATAGTCGCTATCATTTTCTTTCTATGAAAACTTGTCTATGTATGTATTTATGTATTGTATTGTAAGTTTGTTGTATATATTCTAGATTGTTGCATTTACGTACATGTGTATGTATGAATGTTACAGAGAGATTCTGCAAGATGTATTTACGCCGTAAGATGTAAGTTGTATGGTCGACTTTGTTGTATGTAAGCATATGAGAGAATTGTATATAAGTATAGAGGTCATATACTAATTATAGAGATGAAAAATATTAAACTATGGACATGATTTAAAAAATGAAATGTATTTGTTATATTTAGAAACTCCGATTCTTAAGTAAAATGTGCCGATAAAGAAAATCCTTTACTTTTTTTTCTTGATAGTTTAGAAAATACTATCAAAATAAATTGTTAGACTTGATTTTGTTTAATGTTAGCCTGAAGGAAGATTAAGAAACAAAGATAAGAACTTAATCTTAAAAGAGGTCAAAAGAAAGTTTCCTGGCCATTTATTCTTCTCAGTTCCCGGATAAAGCTCTTAGAGCCAATAATCAGCTGAATAAAAATGAGCCTATGAAATGCTTAAATAAAGGACATTACTTGAAACTAAATTATAGGACGAAACTTAATTTTGTTTGTAAAAACTAGCCCTACTTTCATAAAAATTCAATTATTTATGCAGAAAATCCTGCTAACACAAAATCGTCGAAAAACTTCGTCTTAGACAGGGTTCAGTTCGATCAGGCACACCACTTTAGAAATGTATTGTATTATTTTCGATGCGAATTTTTTATGTTTAAGGGAAGACAAGACTATGGCTGCAACCTATGGGAAATATGCGAGTTTTAATACTTTTAATACTCGTTTCCTCAAAAACTATCGGACCGGTTTTGACGAAATTGGGAATTCCTATTCATTAGATTAGGCATAAGACTTATGACCCGCAGTTTCATTCTGCGACTAACATTTTTTATTTCAGAGCAATGCAATTTTTTAAAAACCATTCTTCACAAAAAAATAAATAAAAATAAATAAATAAATAAATAAATAAATAAATAAATAAAAATAAAAAAAGTAAATAAATAATAAAAAAAATTGAAACTAATTAATTTTTTTTATAAAACTGTCTGTTGCATATGATCTTATATTTATATCCTACCACCAAAAATGTTTGATCGAAATCGTTCGAATGCTTTACACTGTAAAAAAAAAATCTGGAAACCTACGAAACTAGTTTTTGTAAAGCTACAGAAATCTGCAAGCTTACTAAAATTTTATATGTTGCCTGGTATTATTTTTACCACTCGCATAGGACAAATACATGAAATATCTTAGCTTCACCTGTCAGCCAATCAGAAAGGGCTTCAGTGATGATGTAAGGACTATTCACGCAGCCACAGAGCCGAGTAATGCATCCATCTTGAATCTGGTATCGATAAAAATATTTCTAGTTAGTAAGTAAATTTTTAGTCTATATGATTTAAATTTTATTATATAATGTTTGATTTTTAGTTATTAGCAAGCTAATCTTCCTAATTATTCGTTAAATCTGTGTTTATTACAAGTAAAAAATTTCTAATGTTTTATACAACAAATCAAATTTACCTGCTCTTTTTCTGAATTTCATTTCTCTTATTTGCCCCCTTTTCGGCAGTACCAAAATTTAAAGTGTTTAAAACTTACTTGTTTTAAAAAATATATTATTCTATTTCTATTTTAGCGAATAAATTCCATTAAACATTCGTTAAATCACATTCATTTCATTAAAACTTCATATGAATTTCACCCTTAAAATTTTGTTCCCGAACTTTCTTCCCACAGTAACTGTACTCAATATTTAAAACTCTTTAAAACAGCTTAAATTAAAATAACATAAAATACAATATGTGTTCTATGCGTTATTTTATTGTCATAATAAATTATCAATTAAGGCATTTCTCCCCCCCCCCCCCAAAAAAAAAAAAGAATATCATTTCCCCGTTCATCCACACTCCTTGCGAAACTTTAAGAACACACAGAAAGTCTTTAAAATTCTTTATAGCCCAGTGGTGGAGGAGGAGAAAAAAGCCGAAATCGGAATTAGTTAATGGAAAGCTGGAAATTATTTAAATTCATTTAGTTTAGGTCTAGAATGAATGTATTAAGTGTTCCCCTCTTACTATGTGCGCGTTAAAAAATGGGTACAAATTTTATAATTGAAAAACACGATTTTATTGATTACCATAAAATATCTAACGAAAAATAAACTTATCAAAAACATTGTTAATGCAAATGTTTAGAATTTAAAATTCTGAATAAAATGACAACCGATATTTAACATTTTTGTTGAATTTTCACAATTCAACAATTGGATTCAACTATTAGATTCAAGTATTGCCTAAATCACTAAACAAAAGCTTTCAGCGCGAACAAACGAGGTTATCAGTTAATACGTGATTGTTATTGTGTAAATGTAATTTTTAGTTATTGATGCATTATATAGGATGGATATATTGAGAATTGTGGCTTAACCTCTTGATTGCGGGTTATAGACCAGAAATTGTACATGAAAGAAAGGACGAAGTCTGATTTAATTACGAGAAATCCAGAAATTGTTTTAATTTCCATCGACATAGAATAGAAATGAATCTACTATGTTTCTTTTTTTGCTAGATGAGGTACAAACAAATTAACTTAAAAAATACATCCTTTTATATTTTTTAGAATATTTCAAAAATGATTCGTAAATGATTGCAAATATTGTTTATTATTTCCAATATGAAATGGGTGTAGCTCTTAATATAATGTATATAGAGTGAAAAACAGTGCGTGTCCATTAGAATTAAGGAAATTGAAAATAAAGTGCAAGGATGGGAAAGGGGGGTGGGCGGTAGAGCGACAAATGAGTGTGCATAAGACTTTTCCCTAGAGAAGTTCAAAGTCAACGAATAGCGCGATTTTAAACTTTATATTTTGTGTTAAGGACAAAGATCGCTCTAATTAAATGATTTTTGACTAGTATACAAGAATCTTCATTTAAATTCATAAAAGTTTAAAACCTCAGGAATATTGATAAAAAAAATTAGTCTTTAAGTAAAAAATCTTTCATTTAAACCAATGATTTAAGTCTGGGGGTGTGAGTTGAGAAATGAAATGTAAAACATCTATCATTCATGCACCATTTTCTCAATAACTACTAAATTATAATTCTCAAAATATGCAAAATAAAATCCTTACATAGTTACAAAAACATCGTGAAGGCCTCAACAATTTAAAAAATATACACGTATGTAACAAATGGAGACATAGCGGGTGGATAACTTAATCTCTTCTAGTTTAGAGCTTTGAATTAGCGATTAAGATAAAATTTTGAAATAGAATTGAGACAAAAATATGGTTTTTTTTATTGCGAATTTCAAACTCTAAGAAATTTGTATTCACAATGGTTTTTATAGACTTAGTTGTTTTAGAATATAGTTAAAATAATTTTTAATAAAGTATATTTCCACTATATGTGCATATTTTCTAACGTTCATCTAGTACGTGGATAAAAAGTCAGCACATTAATTCTAGACCTAAACTGAAGAGATCAAAACAATTTCAAGTTTTTCCCTAATTATTTTAAGATAAACCTCTTGACCACTGCGGTTAAACTTTGAAATAGAATTGTGCCATTAATGTTCAGCAAAAATATTAAATGTAAGTGCTCATTTTACTCGGAATTTTAAGCTTTACAACACTTATATTAATAGTGTTTTTGATAGTTAGTTCTTTTGAGATATTATTGTGGCATTAAACTGTAAATCTAATATATTTCTAACGCTCCGCTAGTATGAGAATAAAACTTACTATATTCATTGTAGATCTAAACTGAAGAGATTAAACCTACTTCCTACTTTCCCTTAATATCGAATTCTACCATATAATCACTGGGCTATTGTACTTTATAAATTTTCATTAATGTAAATAAGTCATCTAATGCTCCCCCTTTCTAAAAAGAAAAATAAATTGCTAATTTTTTTGCCCCTTAACATATAAAATTTAAAACCTTAAGTCATTCTTTAAAAAAAATTTCTGATCCGTTCCTTTATTATAAGAATGAATAACAGGTCATATCATAAAATCCAAATAAAAATCGCCCCCTTCCTCTCGCCTTCAAGCATACAAAATTTAGTCTTTTACCCTAATTAATTTTCATTTTTTTTCGCTAATTGTAAGTCTTCAATAAGTTATATTATCAATCGTTTGAAATATCCCCTTCCCTTCCTTCAATAATAAAAGAAAATATGGTTAACTTTGTCTCCATTCTTACTCGTTGAAATAAAAATCTTTAAAAGTCTATTTTTCTTCCTGCTGTATTTTTTACTTTATTTTGATAGCAGTTAAACACCTTAAATCTTCCCTAAATCCCTTAACCCAAGATTCTGTTACTTAATAAGGGAGAGTGGGGTGGAATAAGACAGTACATTTTTCTTTTTATATTCCATCAATAAACATTTCATCAGTTACGTATTCCATTAAGCAAAAACATTCCCAATCTTCAGTTGAATAAAATAGCTGATTTACATATGCTTGCAATTGTAAAAAGGAAAAAAATATTTTAAGAATAAAAAGTTAATTTGCTATATATTTTTATGCTTTCTGATATTTAATGCTTTCTGCAAACCGTCGGGCTCGCCTCAAAAGTTGCACCACCAGGCGCGTTGTATCTGACAGATACATTCTGTATTTCAGCATAATATATTGTTTAAAAATGAGTTTTAAAATATTATTCATCGTCACTTTCTTCTAACTGTTCAGAATCTTCATTGTCATCGCTAAATAAAATTTTATGGGCAATTTCTATGTCTTTAGGGTTATTCAAATCCAAAAACCGTTTAGTATTTATCATTTCGAAGCCAAAAGTTAAACATGGGAGACTGAGGTATTCACGTATTCGAACCTAGTATCAGTGGGAAAGTAACTACAAACGCTATCGGGCGCATGTATCCAATAGATACAAATCCTTAACAAAGTGCGAAACTGGAAATTCCTATCGACAAAAATTTGAAACCACTGCATTCCAGGGACGGCAATGACCGGAAGAACAGATACTGTGAAGGTCAAGGTCGTGAAACTCCCTTTTCTTTTCGAAAACGACGAATTTCTTAGGCATGTATCTCTCAGATACAGCGCGCTCGAGGAAGTGTTAATGACTTATTTATGTAAATAAGTAATTATTTCTCTATTTATAGAACATTATACTGCTAATCGTCCATAATTTAAACTATATCTAATAATAGCATTTACGTCTATACAAGAAGTTTAACATAAAGTACAGGGAGGAATGGGACATAGCAGCAAAGGAAGGAATGGGACAATTCCAATTTTTTTCACACTTTTTTTTCTCTTAGTTGCAGTTTTGTTAATTATAAAATCGTTTCTGAAAATTATGTTTCTCCCATAATTTCTTTCCGATTTTATTCCGATAATTTCAGAGCTTTAAGTGAGTAGTTCAATTGCATGTCTGTTAAATTTGTTTTATTTATATATTTTAATTACTCATAGAGGAAGTTTTTATGTAAAATTAGCCGAAAAAAGGATGAACTCTATGTTGTTTTAAGAACAGATTAATCTTTGGGATTGTGCAAATGTTATCATTTCAGGAGGGAGGAGGTTTGTCTTTTGATATAAATATCATTTCTGATCATCAATTGTTTCTCTTTTTATTTGTAACATGGTCTTTAGTACAAAGTAGTACGTTATTTTTATAGCCTGTTACATATTTTTTTAATACAAAGTTATTAAAATCGCTAAATTATTATAAAATTATTTAACTCTAAAATATAGTATACTCTAACGTTTAAAATTCTTATTTTTCTTCATATGTGTATGCATATATAATCACAGTTCGAGAAACAGTATAAAGTGTATTTGAAATTAAGCTTGTGCTTACTAATAAATAAAGAGAAAGAATGTTGTCTTCGTTTTTTGATATGAATTTCTATATGCTCCCCACCCATCTCCGTTCGGTGCAAGTACAATAAATCTTTATTATTGTTGAATGAATTATGTAACAAAAAGGTATCATGAGATTCATTTAAATAGTATTGCTTTTAATTGTTATGTGATATAAAGTTTTTTCATATGAAAAATGATATTTTATCAACTTCTCATCATTTGATCATAAAAGTATGCGGAAAATAAATGAAACAAGTTTTGTATGTCTTTTCGAGCAAAATAAGTTATAGGAATCCAAATTTTCTACACTTCGATACCGATATCATTAATGGGGGGGGGGGGGGAGTTGAAGGATGATAACGTATGAATCAGAAGGAGGGAGGGGATCCAAAATTAACAAAAAGTTGATAAAATTATATTTGCACAGCCCCTTTCGAAAGCGAGCTCTACGCGATGCAGAATAATTAAAAAATATTTCATGTTTTAAAATTGTTTTTAAAATCATAGACAATCGGTAAGGGGCTATGCAACTATAATTATAGTTATATTGCATAAAATCAAGTGTACGAATTTATTTAAAGTTTTACGTAATATGAATTGTACAGTAAAATACACAGATATAGAGAGACTTTTAACAATTAATTTTTTCAAAGATAATTTTTGAATATTTTATTTCTTCTGTTATTACGAAGTATAGGATTCGTAAAAAGTTTCGTCACATTTACAAGGGCACCACCAAACATGGTGCACACAGATTTTGATGATTTCAAAGTATGTTGTAGGGGTCATACCACTAATTATTCAGCTGAAAGGATTGTTTCAAATGGGCCTTAGTTTTTGAGAAATTGGGGGTCAAAGTTCAGCGTATATTTCAAATACTTATTAGTACGAGCGCAGCATGTGAATCCGTGGCGTCGTGGTAACGTACGAGCCTGCAAGTCGAAAGGTTGCGGGTTCGAATCAGTCCTCGGCCTTTTACTTATTTTTATGTTTTTTTACACTTCGCAAATTATAAGCAGAATTGAAAATTCTATAGCTTTGAACCTTTTGATATTTTCTGAAGAGGACAGTCTACTTTGTCAACATTTTTATTATTATTATTTTTTCAAAATATGGTGAACTGACTGCACTTCAGGTTTCAACTAAAAGTACATTTTGCAACAAATAAATAAATAAAAATTTGTATTTAATTAAAATTTTGAAAGAGGTATAAGAAAATTTCAATATTTTAAAATTTCCACTACTTTAAATATTAATATTTTTAGATTAATCAGTCACATTTTTCTTTTCAAATGTGTATTATACAATATTGTGCTTGGATTTTTAGATAATTTAATGCTGCATTTAATATAATTTATATTACTAAAATACTTAATTCCTGATAAATATGTTTAAAAATATATTAAAAGAAAAAAAAGGTAAAGTGCAAAAATAAGACCAATAAAAAGAAATCTTCATTTATTCTGATAATTACGGAGGAAAGCAGACGATTAAAAAAGTATTTTTATATGTGTTATAAATTTAGTCTCATTAAACAGATGATTTTCGTACTTCAGTTGAATTACGGAAAGAGTGTTTTGATTTGTTATAAAAATAGATGTAATCTGTCATTTCTTATTTGTGCAAACGATAACTTACGTTCATGTTGAACTTTGGAGATAAATGTATTTACAGAAATTTGGAAAATTGAAAACTTGGATAACTGGTAACAACTTGCATTTTAACATTACTGCATTAATATTTTATTATTTTTCGAAGATACGCATTACTTGAATAATCTAATCCTAAAGACGTTTAAAAAATTGCACCCGAAAATTATTTTTTATTATTTATGAATATACAAAAAAAGGCAAGTTTTCATTTAGAATGCTATAAAATAAAAAAGCGATAGGAAAAAAAAAATCATTATTTCAGGATTGTGCTTAAAATAAAAAACGCGAATAATAATTAATAAAAAAAAGTTCTAGGCGTAAACGATTTGTAGTTTTGTCAATAGAAATATTCGTTTAAAAATTGCAGAAAAAAAATAAATTTTCATGAAAAAATTTAAAAATGTAAATGTAATTTATTAAGAAAATATCAAAAGCTGTAGCAATGTTGTAATAAAAATATTTAAAATTTGTAACGTGTAAAAATACAAAAATAAATAAATAAAAGCCGATGACTGATTCGAACCCGCCACCTTTCGCCTTGTAGGATCGCACGTTACCACGACGCCACGGATTCACAGGCGGCGCTCGTACTAATAAGTATTTGAAATATACGCTGAACTTTGACCCCCAATTTCTCAAAAACCAAGGCCCATTTGAAAGAATCCTTTCAGCTGAATAATTAGTGGTATGACCCCTACAACATACTTAGAAATCATCAAAATCTGTGTACACCATGTTTGGTGGTGCCCTTGTTAGATGTTTTAGGGGCCAAATTTCCCGTTTTTACGAAATGTGAGCCTGTGACTCTATTTTCATGTGATACACATTTCGTGGGTACTCTGTCACAAGAACTAATGCACAGGATTTAATATTTAAAATATATATGTTTAATATAGAAATTATGCCCAGTCTGTCTTTGATATAAATTGGTGATGATTTGTCTCTGATATAAATTGGTGATGATTAGTTTTTAATCTAAATTCTAGTTTTCAACGGATTTACACGTTTTAGGGGTCAGATATACCAAAAAACTTGTTTTTACTAAATGGCTGTATGTATGCGACCTAAATTTCGTGAGTGCTCTGTCTCAAGAACTAATGTACAGCTTTCAATAAAAAAATATATTCAGATAGTCCTTGTTATAAATTGATTCCAATTTTTTTTTTTTTTTTTTTTTTTTTTTGCGTAAACCATTTAATAGATTTTGTTGCTGTTCTATTTTTTTTGAGATTTTTTCAACAACTCTACCTGAATGCATAATGGACGGATTTTCATCAAACTTCAGATTTAGTTTGTCCCTAATATCATTTGGTGTTTTTTTATATTTTGCCTTAAATCGCTCAATATATGGCGCTGATGTGCTGAATTTTTCACAATTTGCACAATAGAGGGGGGGGGGGATTTGCATAATTTCCGCAAATTTTAATCTTATGAACTAACGCACGTATTTTCATCCAGCTTCAGATTCAGTTATATGTTGACACCAGCTATTGCAGTGTCACCGTTGCAGGTTTTGGTGTAGATCACTAAACAACTAGCGCTTTTATGGTGCATTTCTTACGTGATTTTACCGATATCTTAAGAACTAATGCACGGAATTTCATATCATTAGAATTCTCATGATGGGCATGGATTGTCTTTTAATTTTGGTACTTCGATGAATTTTAAAATAGTATTATGCATGAGATAGAAGAAAATTGTGGGATTTGGAGTTGTGGTACAAGGTACTTCCGCTATTTTACATTCTAAAAAAACTTGACCTTATCAACCAAACTCTTTGAATTTTTTTGGTGTTAAAAACATAAGATATACGAAGCCTGGGTGAAAAAAATATTGATATTTAGTGGAAAGGGGCTGATAAGATTTTTACCGCGATAAAACTCTCAGGTTTTAACAAAATTTTCACACATTTTATTTTGTAAAAAAAATATTTCTAATTGTCGAAATGTTACGAAATTTTCGTAGGTAATGCAAATAATGGTCTATTGAAGTGCTCTAAAAAGATGTTCAAATACGGAAGTTTAGTTACATTTATATGAAGGAAAGTACATATATTTAATAAACATATGCTTTCCTTGTGGTTTGAAGTGATCTGTCTTCGCCAGTGTACTTGAGAGAGTTAAAATTCCATTAATTTTGTTAAAATTCAATTAATTTTTATACATGTAAATGTAAGAGATATTTAATATGGTTTTACGTAATTTTTATAAAATGTTAATATATAGGGGATAGGGGTGTGAGATAGTGGGAGGAATTGGACAGTAGGTTTTTCTCTTTCTGTAACATTCTAAACATTTCATCAATCGCACGCTAGAGGAAGCATTGGTAGCCAAACTTTAGTTGAAAAAAATTGTTGGTCTGTATAAGCTTACATGTGTATAAAAGATCATTTCAAGAATCAAATGTAAATTTACTTTTTATGCTTTCTGTATATTAATGATTTGTTATTCATAGGTGTAATAGTTTCATTATTTATGGAACATTATACTGTATATTATTAGTTATTTAAAACAAGTCTAAAAGCAGCACTTTTGTTTATACAAAAAGTTTAACACAAAAAAAGAAAGTGGGGAGGAACGGGACATGCCAGTAAAGGGAGGAATGGGGTATGCCTTTCTTTTTTTGTAATGAGATGAATGTAAATTGGTAACATGCAAACATATTTAGAGGGTAATATATTAATTATAACATTGATAGTATATTCATTTACTTCAAAATGTAAATAATTTGAATTGACGATTTTTTAATGTTATCTATGACTAACAATACTGAATTTCCATTTACGTTATGAAAATCTTGGAATTTTATATTGTGCCACATATATTATATCAATCTACAATCTTTATTAGATTATATATCTTGCCGACACTTAATTATTTGTGCCTTATAGCTTTATTTTACTGCATTTCGATATATCTCTATAAATGGTGAATTATGGGGCACATTTTAAAACCTACAATTTCTTTAATTATAAAATACCTTTTAAATGTTTTGTTTCTATATTGTTCAAGCACATTAAAAGGCGTTTCACCTTGCACTCTATAAATTGAAATTTTTGTTTTAAAGTTAAAGTTGATTTTCTAAATTTTGCACCCCACCGCAATTTTCTCTATAATAACAAAAATTATTAACAAAGTACCCAGATTCTTTAATAAATGGGCCTGTCAATTGATGGCTGTTTGCATATATTCGAAGATTAAGCTTTTATATTACAATGCATGCCTATTGGCATTATTTATTGGGTAAGAAGACGTATTGTGTTTCAGAATTATTTATTTATATAGACTTGCCGTCAAAGGACAATGACAACATACAATGCTGATGATTTTTTTAAATCCACATCTTCAACATTATGGATGCCTTCAGGAAATCATTTTAAAAAGAATTGAGCAATTTTATTGTTACATATTTAGCATTTATAAAGCATATTCAAAATTTTTTGTGTGTTACAATTCCACCTATCAATGGATTTCTGTATTTTTATTTCATAAGTTAGAAGAATGTCAAGCCTTTATAAAAAAGACCTTTTCAATAGGGTTTTGCGAGTTCATTTTAGATGAAATTAGTAATTAATAATGAGAGCAATTTACGATTTATTGATGCTATGTCAGTAAATGAAAACACCTCAGATGAGAAAATCCTATGACTGTATATGCGACTTTAACCGATCATCAGCTTGAATTTAAAATGCATGGTTTTTCTTCATCTAGTTAATTTTTAAATACTTGTAACGTTCAATACGAAGATGAATATTGGCTTTTCTATAATATTCTATTATATTCATCATATTTCTATTATATTCATTATAAATTTCACTAAATTTTTTCTTTCTTTTTTATGTTAACATCTAACTTATTATTTTAGATGCATGAAGAAACTGAAGTTCAATTTAAAAACAATGTGAGCTCCTTGATGACGAAAGTAGAGGAAAAAGAAGCACTATCTTTCAATGAGAACAATCTTGCAAACCTCATTCTGCAGAACTGAAATTTTCCAATTATTTTATTGCAATATATCTTTAACATTCATTTTATGATATGTACGCAAAATCTCTAAAAATAATTTTTTAAAAGTATGCAATTCATAGGTATTTGTATAAATACTAATTACTTAGTATTTGCAAAATGTGAGTCATATTAAAAAGATATAAATGTTTTTTATTGTAATGAATTAAATAAAGTTATTTAATAAAATTTATTCATATTTCATTGTATTTTGTTATTTAATCATATTGCATTTATTGGTAGTATAGATATGCATATAACATTTATAACCAAAACAACAGCTCCATAATTTTTTCCAAATCAATATGTATTTCTTTTTGTTTCCATTCTAGTTTTTTACTTTCAGAAAGATTGCTTAGTAAACTCTGATTATAACATACTGATAAACATAAAAAGAGCGAGACCTGCCCACAATTATAGTTGATAAGTCAAAGATGCATTTTTGTGTACATATGTTAATGTGTGTATATTATCTCTCCTATATGTAACTATTTTAGTTAAAGATTCTAATTCCAAAGCAATATTAACCATGGAAGAATTCTACTAAATTCATACATATTCGACTCAATCTTCAGGATCTTTAAGCCAGTTTAGAGTTTTAAATTTGTGATCTATCAATAATTAAATTTTTCCTCTTTAATATTTTAATTTGAAACAAAACTCTCAAGCAAATAAAGTATTACAAAATGTACAATATATTAAACGTAGATGGTGAAAGAAATTTGTTAGGAATAAGTCCAGGTAAAAGACAATAAAAAATTAAAGGGAAAAATATTCTAGTAATTAGTAAGAATTGTACGACATATCCACCTGAAATAAGAATAAGGTTTTAAAAAAAATCTTAAATGTGACATTCGGATAAAGGTATTATTTTTTTTGCAAAACTCTTATCTGTTTTGAATCATTGAATTAGTTATTGTATAGTGTTTCAAATATATGTAACAGAAGGCACTTGTTAATGAAATTCATATGATCATAGAACTGAACAAAACATCTTAAATACAAAACTACTATATTTTCATTTCTAGCATTCTAGTTTAAAAGCATATTCGCATAGAATAAGCGGACATTTTTTTTCATAATATACAGGTTTTCTAATCATGCATTGGATTAGGTGAGGCTCAGTGTATATGTATAAATTAAGCACCGTGCTTCATCTAAAATCATATTTCTTTTAGGCATATTTTAAAACTCAGTTATGGTAATTTATTTACATTACTCTATCTATTTGCTTTTTTTTTTAGTTTAACTAAAGACCGTAAGATCGGCTTCAGCTTATCTGCTCATTTAGCGATATTGTTATAATGCTCATATAATTAATATAAAAAATGATTTTGCACCTATTTAAATGTCTACATTGAAACTTCAGTGAGTTTTCTCATGTGTAACATTTATGTCAATTGCTGTGGTAATATTGAAACACATGTTAGGTCTTATTGCTTATTTTACATCGAAATATTTTGATACATGAAAAAAATTCCACTCTGGATATTTAAAACTGTAAAAATTCAACTTCATGTTGAAAGAATACTATAACTCCGATTAACTTAAGTATTAGAATAAAAAACAATTACGTAAAATCTTTTTGGAATACTGCTGTAAAAATATAGTAATAACATTGCAAACAATTTGTGCAGTTACAAATACATGTTGGTATGTGCAAATAAAATATTTTAAATACAATACAAAAAAATCATTAACAAATTTACTGAACTACACTTATACTGTTGCAAAGAACTTTCTGACGAGAATACAAAATGTAGCCTAAATACAATACTAAAAAAAAATTGGTAATTTTTCTAACGATATCTCATTAAAGTTGCATTTTTTTTTAATAAAGTACATAAAAGGTTTAAGGTGCAAGCATATAAAATCCATAGTAAATATGCCATAAAGTCCCTTGCAAATGTACATCAAATTCTCAATAAATATGCTACAAAATGTTTTGTAAGAATACTAAAAATCATTAGAATACTCACAAAATAATGTATAGGAAACTTACTAAAAATTCCTAAATACGTTTATTAAATAATTCTCAGTAAATTTATCAGCATATATATAGTGATCACTTTAAAATATCGCTAGTAAGCTTACTAAATAATGTTTAGTACATTTATATAAAATGATATGAGGACCTCCCTTACAAATCATTAGTAAATTTACTAAATAATCAGTAGTAAGTTTACAAAACGTTCTTTAGAAAACTCCCTAACAAATCGTTACTGCATATACAACATAATCATTGGTAAATTTACGAAACATTCCTTACTAAACTCCCTGAATAATTTATAGTAAGTTTACTAAATAATATTTAGAAAATTTACAGACTATTCTTTAGGAAACTCACTAAAAAATCGTTAGTATGTTTTCTAAACAATATTTAGTAACATTAACTAAAACAACTTTTGTAATTGTACATGATTTTCTTCTGTTGCGGTTACATGAAAAGTTCTAGGCATCCCAGTTTCCTAGAAAATTCTTAGTAACCTTACAGAATTTTTTTTACAGTGTAGGTGTTAATGGAAGTTTTAGTTGAAAAATGCAATTTTTCGGTAAGCTAAAAAATTTTAGAAAGTTCTAACTTGCGTGAACTTCTAGCACAGTTTTATGAAACAGTTCAATTAAAGTATATGTAAACACTTGGATAAAATTTAGTTACATGCAGTAAGTGAGAATAAAATGTTAGTGCAAAATTAATATGAGTGACCGTGGCGTCTCGACCTTGTTTTCCCTTAATTTTCAATTTAAATAGAGACCTAGAATGGAATACTAATGAATGTTGACTACTTTTCGAGCCCTTAAAACTGCCCTTAAGGCTCCTGTCCCTGGCCGACGAGGCTCTTACGAGCTAATGCTATTCCTATAGGGAGGTTATTTTCTAACATCTGGTTTGCATTTCGTCATTCTTAATTACATTTTTTTGCATTGGATAGCTGAGATGCAGGCCGACATCGCTATTTTCTTACTTTTTCGATTTTGGTTGCAGATATTTCTTAAAAAGACACTTTCATTTTGAAATTTCACTGGTTTTGAAAGTGGAACTAACTTTATGAAAAATATCTGCAACCAATATCGAAAAAACAAAAAAATTGCGAATATTATAAATAGTTTACACATGTTTTATTTTCACATTTTATATTATGCATATCTATGATGGGTAAGTATTACGGTGTCCTTTATGACAAGTTGGTTGGAGTAATAAGACAGTTTTATTAAATATCACTTATGAGACCAAAGGGACATAGAAAAAATTGAATTTCGTATTTTTTAAAGAAATGTTTTATTGGTCCAAATGATTTTAAAATAGCTTCTTACCTCATTCAAAACATTTTTGTAGTTAAAACGATATGTCTGTGACCAGGGCTTTAGAAATTAGCCATTAGACGCCGTTAAGAGTGCACATCCTGTATATGCTCAGTATATATTTTAGTTTTATGTAGATACATTATATTACATAGTTTCTCATTCCAAGGTTATCAAACTTTTAGACGAATTAATCTCATACGCATCAAAACTAAATTAATAGATTACGACATACGAATAAGAGAGTTGTTCTTCCAAAAACAAGTACTATCAATTTTACTTATAGTGACAGATGTTAATTTTGCGTAAATAATGTAAAGTATCTTCAGTTACAACCCCATTTTAATTCCAACATCTTCTCATATACCTGTTTAGCATTTACAGTTGTTGCAAATGGAGATTGATGCTACAATAGCGCCTACAGGAAAATATCTGTGTCCACAATTCTGTCAGTCACCGAACTTCCGTGTTTATATTCCTAATTATTTGATTAAATTTCATGTTAACAGTGCAGATGACAGTGATGATTTATGAACTAGGCATCGTTATCAAAATTTCTACTGTATGATTTGCATAAACGACATTGTAATGTACAGAAAAATGGTAGCCGGAAAGGAGAATGTCATAATAATAGTTTTTAGTATAACAACTACTGCAATTAAGTAATTGAAAGAATAATAAAGCCATTTTAAGTCGTATAATAATCATACGAATACAAATATGTAAACCGGTTTAATGTTAGGAAAACTATGACTGTAAACGTTTAACAAGATGTCGGTTTGATTAAAAGAAAGAAAAAAGAGCTAAAAATACGTAAGGATTCAGCAACGAATGGAATTTTTATGTTTTTAGATGCGTGCGTAATATGTAAATATGTAGCACCTATAACTGTCGTTCAGTCTGTCTGTCCGTTTGCCTGTCTGTCCTCATATAACAGGGGAGCAAAAACTATATCCAACCGAATAATTTGAAATTAAAAATATATAATTGTTGCATAATTTGTCGAGTCATTTCAAATTTTATGAAAATCTAACGTATAGTTGAATTACTGGGACAATCAAAAGTATTCTGTTGCATTACCGCCAATGGAAAAAAAAATAGTTTCAAATGTATTTTAATGATTTTACACTCTTTCGAACATAATAAAATTGATATGCATCTATAAAGTATGTACTAAAATATACATTCTGTACAATCTGTGGTGCAAAAAAGATTTGTTGTTTATTTACAGGGCCGCACAAAAGTACTCCATTACACAATGTTATAGGTGGAAACACTGTTTGGAATGCGTTTTAATACTATTGATTTATTTAACTTTTTATGAAATTGATATACGTTGGTGAAGTGGCTCCCATATCTCTCACATCACCTCTCCGTTCAAATGAATAGATTGGCCCTATAATGGCGTATTCTTGTAGTTCAGTAAAATCGTTTGACTTCTCCTGTATCTTTCTTTTGCTTTTTCGCACAGTGGGGAGACTTACAAGGTCATAGTACACCATATGTAGACCATAGTACACCATCGCTACCATATTACATCCGAAGTAACTGTATACTATTAAACCAAGATCTGAATATTTTTAAAACTTCGATAGAGTACGAACGCACCTTATTTGCTACACTTCACGTGCAATTTCCGACTTGTTTTATAATTTTCACAATTCTATCTCTTTTATGCTTTTGAAGAGAGCGGATTTATTTAGTAGGAAATTATTTAGAGTATTTAGAGCAGTAGGAGAAGGGATTGAAGGGAGAAAGTTTGTAATAATAAAAAAACCTAAATCGTTCATTTAATTTTGTAAAATTTGCATTATTAGAGACCTTGTATACCTACCTTCAGTGTGCAGTTAATGTAAATGTTCATAAATTTCTTCTAATGAAAATTCTGGAATGTTTATACTTTCTTTTGAAGAGATTTATTATATGTTTAATAAAATATGTAAAAAATATTACATTAAACTACATTTTGTATCATTACTATTTTTAATTATTATTATTATTTATTAAATTGTAGAAATGAGTCTTATGTGATTATTTTTTAAAAATTTACAGTATTACGAGTACATTGTAGAGTTACATTTTCTTTTGTACAGTGTATAGATACAATTTTAATAAGTTTACAGATTTCTAAAACTTGACACCTGCAAAATTACATTTTATTATTATTATTATTATTATTATTATTATTATTATTATTATTATTATTATTATTATTACAGTGAACGTTTTTATTATCAAACCTATTAAAAATCCATTTTTAAAACTTTTTATAAAATAGTTTTTATTTATTTTTCAAGATTGGAATTCATTCTATGTGCAAATTTCTACAAGTTAGTGAATGACTGCCTATATTACAATAGTTAATTTATATATCATAGTAAATTATCATAAAATACTACTTTACACACCAAGTAGATCCTTAGAATTTCCTCATTGTTAGTTAACGAGCGCTGGAAAATCACTTGAATTGTATCATTATTTTACTATTCTATTGTTAAAAAGATTTTTTGGATAAACTGTATCATTTCCTATTATGAGATTCAAATTTTATCCATTTTGCTGCTTTAAGTGTATGCAGTTATTGTTTGAGAAATATGAAACTGAGTATGAAGTAGCTTGATAAATGCTGATTACTTTAATAATATTCTAATTTTGCTGATGATAATTTGATTTTGTTTCTTTCTTTGCATGTTAAGAAATATTAATTTAAATAAACTTTCGTTCTATAAGTTACAACTTAATAAAACTGTAGCACATAAGAATTTTATGATTACAAATTTCTATGATTATTGAATTTGATTTTTAAATAAAGTATGAAACAGGATAAAAATTGTTTCAATTAGAAAACTAATTAAAATTCTTCATTAAAATTTTTTTTCAAAAATTCGTCTAATAGTTTGATAACTAAATTACAGTAAAGTTTCTATTATCCATTATATTTACATCAAAAGAAAGTAACACTTTATTGAAACTAACACTCTATTGAAAGTAACACTTTATTGACACCTTTATTCTTCTAGTACAGTTTGGTATTTAGGAATACGTATGTTGGGAAAACTAATCCACAAAAATTGTAGCAAATATGTATTGAAGTAGATGTATTTTATGTTCATTAAATTAGATGCTTTTGATGTTAACTTGATGTTAACCAAAGAATATACAAAATACAGTATTTTGGTTGGAATAAAAGTACTGTTAACTTTTTGATTACACGCCAGAACTGACGACTGTTTTTATAGTTAATGTTATGTCAATTTACAGAAAAAATTTTTCTGATCTATTTCGCTTGCAAGTATCTTTATATTAATCTATTACTGAATTTATTTTTCAAAAATTTCTACCAGTAGGATAAATATATTCCTATAGAATGTATATTTCCTTATTCATAGCCAAAGAGCTTGAAAAGTTGTTAATAAAAAAAAGTCTCTTTAAAAATGTATAAAGATTTTTTAAAAAATAAAGAAATAATAATAATAATAATAATAATAATGTAAATCGTACAATTAGTGCTAAACAACGCATCTGCATATTTACACGATGCCCTAAGGCACAATTTCTCGATTTGAGAACGAAACTCGGATCATTTTCTACTTTTGCTCTGAAAGTTTGCAAATTATCAGCATGGAGAATATTGTTAAAATGAAATCGCTGAACATTTTCTTAAATATTACGAAGTAGAAACATGTTTATTAAACTTAGTATGAATACATGCAGTTTCGTGGATTTATTGAGTGAAGTAATTGATTAATAAAACTGCGTTATTTCTAGTAAGAACCATTAAAAACAGTCATAAATAATATTATTGTAAAATTAATTTTTGATGAATTTACTATTTCTAATGAATACTGCGAAACTTCAAACTTTTTTGAGAAATAATTATTTAAGTATGAACATATTTATACTTTGACAGGTTTTTATAAAGATTTTATATACATTCAATAGCTTTCTTGAATAAAAATCTATATTGTTACACAGAGACACGCTTACGCATACAATAATAATAGGGTATACAACTTACTAAAAATGCAATTTAGCTTTTGATTTTAATATAGGAAAAAAGTTAATTTTCTAAATATTTATCCCAAGCAGCATAACATTTAAAACAAACTTTTATGCATTTAAGTCATAAAAAGGATCTAAAAGTATTTTAAACACATTAAGCTGGAAATATGCAAAGTTGTGCATGGAAAGAATGCAACATTTATTTTCGGAGCTTCGCCAGCATTTTAAAAAATTCCTCCAGTGTGCGACGAAAGAGAAAAATACAATTAAAACTTGGATACTATTTAGGGGACGCATAAAAGCATCTCTCACAGTTTTATCTATGTTTTGTTTTCAATTCCTATTGTTAGTTCACATTCTTCCTATATATATTTATATACAGTAAAACCTCTAAATAACGGACACCTCGGGAGCGTGGAAATTGTCCGCTATTCGGAGGTGTCCGCTATTGGGAAAAACCTTAGTGACTCAAAAATTGCTCAGAAATGCTTAAATTTTCATTAATTGACTTTTATATGTCTTAAAAGCTTTATTTTACTATAATCAGAAATTAAAAATATGTTTTTAATCAATAAAACTGAAATAAAATTGTAAATATCTTTTATCCGCTGTTTATTACATTCTTACGAAAAAAATCTGTTACAAAAAAATTTTTTTTTTGATTGCGATTACATGAAATTTGTTTTTTATTGTGAAATTTCAATTATGTCATTAGTTTTAATCCTTCTGAATCTTTTTTTTTTTTTTTTTTTTTGTTTTTTTTTTTTTTGCAACGACATTGTGTAATTGCTGACTGTATTTTGCTGCTTTTTGGAAATTCTTGATATCGCACGAAGCATCTGCAGAATTAATATCTGTTTCACCCTCACTAATTGTCAGTTTTGTCGAAAATCCTGAAGGAGTATAATAGCAAAAATCAATTGATAACTCATCATCAATAATAATGAAAATTTCGGCTGTTTCTTCACTCCTGATACATTTCAATAGGCCAAATTCTCTTATTTTAGATTTTTTTTTTTTTTTTTTTTTTTTTTTTTTTTTTTTTTTTGCACATTATGCCTTTTAATGCTTTAGTTAAGGGATATTAGTTATTAATATGGTGGGGAAAAAAATTATATATAATTTTCAGAATGTCCCCAATTGGGAACATTTGTCACTTCCGGTGGTCATTGGTCATTTGTATGATTTTCAGTACATTTCCTCATTAATGATAGGAATGTAACTTCTATTTTAAAAAAAATCAAGTCATCTTTTTACTATTTCTGCTAATTTTTACAAGTCAATTTTGATTAATTTAAATTTTTAATAAAAAACTAAAACTATTGGCCTCTAAAAGGTTAATTCATTTAATTCTTTATTTGTGTCGCAAGTGTGTGTTTCATTTCCCTCCAATATAAATCCTACTTTCCGAAACATTATCGTACGCTTTCCAGTATTATGTTTTTTAAAGTTGAGGAAATACAAATTGGAGCATCGGAAGCATTAACTAATTTTAGGCGGTTCTCAAGTGTATTCATAGAATTTAACTTTTAAAAAATGTTGCGAGATAAAAGCTTTCTGTGCCAGGCTTTAAGATGGTGTATAAAGCCTTGAATAAGCGGCTAACATACTGAAGTGTGTTAAGAAAAAAAAAAAAAAAAAAAAAAAAAGAAAAAGAAAAAAAAAAAAACAATTTTAACAGTGCTGAATTTTAATGTTTTGGATGATAAGTTGCATTGTCCAAAAGCAAGTTGTCTTTACATCTTATTATTATCAAAGGAAATTAACTATTCGATCTTTAAAGATCTGAATATCCACTCTCTTTGTTTCGACATCAACATAATATGAAATTTATTATATTGAATGTTCTTTAGAAAGTTCCTCCCGGGCCATCCGAATCCAACCTGGACATAAGAGGTGGATCTTCTTCAACCCAATCCTACATTTATCTGTAATCACAAAATTTGTGACACACTGTCCTCATAAATTTAGAGGCTTTTACTTTTTTTCATTTTTTTTCCTCGTTGAAAAATAATTTTTCATCCTTTATCGCCAAAATTACTGTCCGCTATTCGGAGGTTAAACATACAAAAATGTTGATTTTGGGAGTGGGGATTGGAAAACTGTCCGTTAAATAGAGGTGTCCGCTATTCGGGAGTGTCCGTTATGGAGGTTTTACTGTATCTTATTCAAATTTCAAATGATTAATGAATTACTTTTTATTCATTTATTCAAGTTCAAATACATTTTTTAAAATTTGTTGTGGATGACACTTGATTTTAATACAGTTTCTTCAAATATTAATTAATTAATTAATTTATTTAATTAATTTTAGTTTTTTCAGAATCGAGCCAATATCAGTGTAATTTCCCACCAAACGCAGCTACGGTACAGCTGAACGAAGAATGCTTCCATTAATACTATTATGGACATCAACAGTACATAAGATGCAAGATAGCACTGTAGATTATGCAGTAATGTATACTGTATGGCCAAAGGTGACCGCCCACTTGCGATTTTAGACATTTTGTTAAACATCTAGAAAAATACATGAGGATAACCCTGAAACTCTAAGTGTGTAAACATAGTTGTACAGGTTATGCATTACCTTAAAGATGTTTTCATAGCGAACCGCCAACAAATGGAAAAAGAATGAGTACTTTTTGGATAACCCTGTGAAGACCAACATAGAAAAAGCGTTCTAACTGTATATTATGATTAAGTGGCTTATTGTAATAATCTGTGTTCATTTCAATGAGGATAGCATTTATATTTCTAGAGAAATTAAGGTTTTTAGAAAAACATTCCCAAATTTTTTTAAGTGTTTTCTTATAATTTGCAGAGTTTTTAATATAAAATAATGTTCTTTTTCGAAAATATGACAAACAATATTGCACACAATACCCTGTAATCGGAATTAAAAAATAATGAAAATTGTATGGAAAATGAGCAGGTTTACTAAATAATTTTTCATTGCGCATGCGTGAACGCTAACAAAATTTTATTTGCATATTGTGTTAGCTAAATGTATAGAGCAACTTTTGTGAAAATCTGAAAAACATAGTTTGAAAATTCTTAAAGTGATCGTCGATAGAATAAGCTCAAAATCTATTATTTCCAAAATGATGCAAAAAGATGAGGGGCTGTATCAATTTATCCATTGATTAGTATCAGTATAGACTACACAATATGGCTACTATATTTGGGTACAACCCCTCTTTTTTTTTGTTTCATTTTGGAAATAACTGGTTTTGAGCTCATTCTATAGACGATTGTTTTCTGAATTTGCAAGCTATGTTTTTGAAACTTTCGCAAAATTTGCTCTATATATTTGTTAACACAATATGCAAATGAAATTTTGATAGCGTTCACACATGCGCAATAAAAAATTATATAGTAAATTTGCTCATATTTTATACAATTTTTATTATTTTTTAATTCTGATTACATGGTATTGTGCACCTGCACAATGCTGTTTGTCATATTTTCGGAAAAAAAAAAAAAAAAAACATTATTTTATGTTATAACCTGCTCATTTTCGCATTCAATTATGTTTTAATTCTGATTACAGGATATTGTGTGCAATGTTGTTTGTCATACTTTCGAAAAAGAACATTATTTTAAATTAAGAACTCTGCAAATTATAAGCAAAAAACTTGAAAAAATTTGGGACTGTTTTTATTAAAACCTTAATTCCTCTGCGAGTACACATGCTATCCACATAAAAATGAACACAGATTATTACAATAGGTCACTTAATCATAATATACAGTTTGAAAGCTTTTCCTATGTTGGTCTTGACAGGTTTATCAAAAGATATTCGTTCTTTTTCAATTTGTTGGCGGTTCCCTATGGAGCTTCGGGGAAAATATCATCACGGAAATGTATGATCTGTACTATGTTTACACACTTACTCGGGAACTGCAAGAAGTGTAAGACAGCGATTTCGACGAATGTGGTATCGTTGGAAAGATCTCAACGTGAGCAGTAAAAAACTCTGGAACTAACCGTCGGAAATGAACCGTTTTCGAGATAACCGACAATTTATGTCACGCAACTAGAGCATACTTACTAGGGAATCGCAAAAAAAAAAAAAAAAAAAAAAAAAAATTAGTTTAGATTTTGACGAAAGTGGTATTGTTGGAAAAATCTCATCGGAAGGAGATACTCGTCGGAAATGAGCCGTTTTCGAGATATCCGATAATTTATGTCAAGTAGCTAGTGCATACTTCGCTAGTGCACACTTAACGGGAGAACACACACAAAAAAAAAAAAACGTTGTCTCGAAGATAGCATAGATGTCTGGAAGATAGCATTGTAAGAAGTAAAGAATTCGATGGAATAACCTATCGGAAATGAGCCGTTTTCGAGCCATTCGACAACTTATGTCACTTAATACAGTTTTCCAGTAAGTGTGCGTTAGATGCGTGACACAAATTGTGGGATATCTCGAAAACGCCTCATTTCCGACGGGTAGGGTAGTTACATTGAGTTTTTTACTATTCACGATCAGTGGCGCAGCCAGGATTCGGTTCTAGGAGGGGTTTTGAGTTTCTGATAAAAGTGATTGCTGGTTATTTGAATCGCCGGTTAATAGAATCAGTTCTAATTAGAAAACCCTCTGCATACTACTTAAACTCAAACAACATCTGTGTGACAGAAAATCATCATTTTTTTAGCATAATGCGTCTCAGAAAAGTGATTTAGTTCAAATAACCAATTTTTACTTAACTAATCCATGTAATATTCACTTTCACAATTTTAAGTAGAATTTTCGCCATTTATTTGAATCACTTTATTAGATTAAATTTGATTCAATAAAGCAGCGGATTTCGAAATGCGCCAAAACAGAGGTTTGGTTAAGTATTAAGTTTGGTTTTGATTCATATTAGTAACAGTTATTGCGATTTTTATTCGCTTTGGGAGGGGTTTTAACCCCAAAACCACCCCGTTGGCTGCGCCACTGCTCACGATGAGATCTTTTCAGCAATACCATTTTCGTCAAAATCGGTGACTTACACTTCTTGCAGTCCCCTAGTTAGAGTTTCAGGATTATTCCTCATGTATTTTTCTAGATATTTAGCAAAACGCCTAAATTCCCTATTGACCGGTCAGCTTTGGCTATATAGTGTACCTCAGACGAAACCTCTTCGCAGCAGGTCGAGATTATGTCGCCTTGAGTCGTGTGAAATCATTAGATGGGCTATTAATTGAAGAGCTGGACTTCCCGAAACTCACCGGAAAGGTTCCTAGCATTACAAAAGATGGATAGAATGACAAATAAATCAGCACCAGTTTCATAAATTAGAAACGAAAAGAAATAGAAAGCTAATAAATAGTAATAAACAAAAATAATAGTCCAACACTATATATAGAAAGGAAAGTGGAAAATTACCAGGAAATTCGCTTTCTATTTTGCGACTTAATATTGTGATTCTATCATATGTATGTACATACAGAGTGTTTCAAAAATGACCGGTATATTTGAAAAATCAATAAAAATTAAACGGGCAGTGATAGAAATACACCGTTTGTTGCACTATGTTTGGGACAACAGTAAATTTTCAGGCAGACAAACTTTCAAAATTAGTTACAATTTAAAACAACAGATGGCGTTGCAGGCAATTTGAAAGATATAGAAGAAAATGCAGTCTGTGAGTTCGCCATTTTGTAAGTCATCTTTCTGCTGTAAGCATGTGATGTTCATAGTTCACTGTGAAAAAATGATTTATTCCTTAGAAAAAAGGATTTTTGACTTGAAAGAGCAGGTGTACCGCCACAATCCAGAAACAATTGAACAACTGAAGCCGTACATCTCTTCTGCATGTGAAGCCTTCCTGCTTGACACGTTTACAAAGTTTTCTGGTAATTTCATTCAGAGACTACACTATACTATTGTTGCGCATGGTGAATACGTGGAAAAAACCCAATTACCTCAAATACGTAGACACCACATCGGTAACCTTTTCTTATGCCGACATCTTTGCCTTCTGTCACGTGACGGAGGGCAGATTTAGCGCGTCAAAGCGGTTTTTCTCCCGCCGAAACTCATAGTGTTATGTTTGTCTTGAGTTGACCGCACTTCTGCTTTTCCCTTTGTGAAATCTGAAAGTTGCCAATAAAGCGATCACCGCCAAAACACGACATCTTTTCGCCAAAGATGTTTGATTCGAAACCATGCCAAGAGAACAATGGAATGTGACGTCTATGTAGTAGTAGAAGTCTGTGAAAAAACCGTACTTTAGATTTTTCCAGACTGCAGCGCCATCTGTTGGTGAAAATTGTAACTAATTTTGAAAGTTTATCTGCCTGAAAATTTACTGTTGTCCAAGCATATTGCAACAAACGGTGTATTTCTATCGCTGCCCGTTTAATTTTTATTGATTTTTCAAATGCATCAGTAATTTTTGAAACACACTGTATTTATATTATTTGTAATTATTTAATAAAAAGTAACTAAAAAAATGTATATTGACCTAAGTAGGAATTGACTTAATTTTTTAAATATTTTTTTTCTTCAACTTTTGAAGCAGTCTCATTGATATCATTGCGTTTTTATGTGCATCAAAAGAATTAATCTATCTTTTCGTGTTCTTACATATATTACTTACCCATCATACGTAGTATAGGGTAAGTCTTGCAATCGTTTTGAAAATCGAAAAATTTTTTTTGACGGATTTACACGTTTTCGACCCTGGAGATTTCAAAAAACATATTTTTAGAAAAAAAAATTTGCCGTCCGTCTGTCTGTCTGTCTGTCTGTCTGTAAACGCTCTATCTCCTGAAAAAATTGAGATAGAGATTTGAAATTTTGTGTGTAGTTAGTACGTAAGAATGGAACGAACCCTATTTAATATCAGCAACCTTGATTATCCGGAACTATTTTTTTCGGACACTCGAAAAATTCGTTCTGATGAAAGGTATATAAAAATTTTCGAATGTTTTTGTTCTAAGGAATGGACGTAAAAGGCAATAAAATAACACACATTTTGCATATAGAACAAAGTCGATCGGATTATTAGTTGCTGAGATATTTGTAATCCTGTTTTCCACATTCTTCGATTTTTCATGACCCTGTATTTCATTCAAATTTCAATTCAGAAATATATTTTAATTGGAAATGAGACGCTTAATCCAACGCAGTAAACTTTTAGTTTATATTATAATTATTTTTGGAGTTATAAGGATGTTTCTTTTACGCAGTTCGGTATTACTTGAGTAGATTGGCGTTTTATACAATTTGTCGAAATTGGTACATCATCAATTCATTAATAGAGCATTAGTATGCATATTAACAATATTCAAATTTTGTTTTGGAACTGCAATGCATTGTATAAATAGTTTTCACATGTTTTATTTTCATATGCCTATCTATGATGGGTAAGTATTACGGTGGCCCCCCAACGACTAGTTTTTTAATATGTAATTATTTTCCAATTTCTTCCAGATACAATGAGAACGGATTCATGCATCAATACATTCGTGCAGAAAAGACAAGGAAAAGAATAATTTCTCATCATTCGAACTAAGATGTACTGCCGAAAGTTATGTAAAGAAAAGAATTTCAAACTAATATAATGTTTGCTTAAAGTTACAAAGATACTTTTAAGAATTTAATAATATCTTTATTTATTCATATTCGATATATTTCATTGCTCTGACGGCAACATTTCAAGAATTAAAGTGTCAAATGGGTAAGTGTGATTGCAGATCGCACAGAGGGTTTCGTTTAGTCACCGCCAAACGAAATACCTCCTTCAAAACATGTTATCATTAAATTAACAAACGAAAAGAAGTTTTCAGCGCTATTTTGGCTTTTCTTCGCCAATCGCGCCAAACAGAACAGAATATACAATTTTCCCTCTAAATGCTGCCTTGATCGCATTGATTTCTTGATTTCTCTATTAGAATCTGTAGACTCAGGGAAGCTACGCAAGTAAATAAAAGGTACTACTTGGTTATCCTTGTCGACCAATTTCGCCAAATTATACAAATCACCAAACTAATAGCCAAATTATACATATTGACATACTTTTTATTTTACACAATGAAAAAAGGAACAATTAGTAGAATAATTGATAAAAATACAAATAAAAAGTCGAAATAAAAATCACGTAATGACGTTATAAACACATATATCGTATTTAATATCACAGAATGTGACATTCACGATAATCCATTATTGGCGTTTAATCTTATAGTTTGGCGATATTTTTTTGGTTGACGGGATAACCAAGTAGTACGAAATAAAATTATGGATAAAAGCAAAATATTGCAAAGCTTAGCATAAACATAAGGGAGACAAAACTGGTCACCAGATACGGCTAATAATTTAAATGAATAAGAACTTGATAAATAAATAAAATATTTCATTTCGCGTGTCAAAATAGATCATAAATAGAATGAAAAAAAATAAACTCATGATTTATTTAATCCATTAATTTACCTTGCTTACATAATAATTTTATTTAAATTTGCTTGCAACAGTTAGAAGAAATGAAACTTTAATTTTGAAATTTACACTACTGCAAATTTTTAAACTTGTAAAAATTGCACATATTCAATATTTACACCATCGTATAGTGAAAAAAATGTACTTTTAAATGCAGTTTGTTTAAAAGCTGTACATCAATTTATTTTTGATATATATATATTGTAGTTTTTAATATTAATTTTGTAATTGTAGCAACAGAAGTACTCTATTTCTTTTAAAAATGAAAGAAATGGAGTAATTAGAAGAGAGAAAACAACAACAATAACAACAACAAAAAAAAAAACCCCATAAACTAATGATATTAAAATTAATATTTTAATTAAAATAGTCATTTTCAAAATTTTATGATTTGTTGTCTGACAACAGGTATTCAGCTATAAGTACACACAACTTGAACTCTCTGGCTTATGTAGTTTTCGTGTACGGACTCTGTACAGGCAGACATATAGACAGACAGACTGAGGACAGAAACGAATAGGGTTTTGTCAGATGAACGAAACCCTAATAAAAAAAACTTGAAAAAAAAAAATATTGAAAACTGGCAAACAAAAATCACGTGAACTGAGGCATTACTAAAATATTAAAAGTGAATATTTGTGAACATGAATTATTTAATATTATTGTTTCCTTATTGTGTAGAGCATCTATTTTCAAGTTTTAGAAAGCTTCGTGAAGGCTGAATGGTGGCATATATCGCTCAATCGCAAGAAGAATGACACATCTTGACAAATTTAAATTTCACAGGAGAAGCAAAAGGAAATTTACACGTGTAACATGAAAATATAGAACTTAGCTTTGCATGAAAGAATGAGAACTTGCATAAAAAAATTCAAAATGAAAACATAGGACGACGTTTGGAGGGTTGGATCATTTTACCTCTTTATACAATCCACCCCTCTTCTGCGATCACAAATGGACTTATGGAGTAATAAATTGACATTCTCCATAGCTACACTTTATGAAACAGTTTGTGTAGCAAGATGCTCTTATGAGAGATTTATTAGTGGAATAAAACGCAAAACGAGTTTTTGCGATATGCGTTACTGTTTTTGCAGGTGAGCGATACATTCTCATTGCGTAAGAAGATCTCTATTGATTCTCAGATAATGAGTGGCGAATAAAATACTGGTGGATAAATTATTCTACTATTTAAAAAAAAATCTGTAGTTTCTTTGTTATATAGGATAGCTAAAGGTGTAGTTTTCTTGTTATATTTGATATTTGCTATGTGTTCTTTGATCCCAGTTTTAACCTTTAACTGTTGTGACAAAAATTGTCTCATAACTACTGTGCGTGGTCTGTAATATTAAATTAACTCTCAGACTATTATTTTTGCATTCAACTTTATATACAGGACTATTACAACTAAAATTCAGCTATTCAAAAGTCTCTAGAGTAGTATTAGGGTCCCAAACGAAACAAAATTTGACTAATATCTATAGTTAAACTAAAAACTACCAATTAAACTCCGAAATTTGAAAAACTCAGCGGTCTCACAGACCGCTGACAGCAGTTAAGGGTTAAGTTCTCTGTCTGTCATTCCTACACTGTAAAAAAAATCTGTGAAGGTACTAAGCATTTTCTAGGAAACTGGGATTCCAAGAACTTTTCATGTAACGATAACAGGAAAAATTCATGTAATCGATTCTGAAACGAATTTTTGCTGTTACCGTTACAGGAAAAGTTCTTGGAATTCCAGTTTCCTAGAAAAGGTTTAGTACCTTTGCAGATTTTTTTTTACAGTGTATATAAAATTGCACAGTTCCATCTTCTTTGGTGAAAAAATATTTCCTATACCCGTGATGTTTGATTTGAATATAGTTTTAGAAAAAGATCTGACAATATTTTTAGAGAAAATGATTCAGTTTCTTTCCGATAAAATTTCATTATAATATACATGAAAAAAAAAGTTCAGGGACAAGAAGCACTTGGTTGTTAAAGACATCTCACTTGGAAGTTCATTAAGATGCCTACATTTTTCCATTGGTCCATTAATAACAATTTATTTTTATATTGAATAAACCAACTTTTGTTTAGAGCTAGTAAATTTAGCTGATGTTGCCTGAGCCTTGAAGGGTCCAAATCTGCTCAGAAAAAGAAATAAGATCGGACTCCGCCCCTACCTAATCTAATGAGAGTAATAAGTTCTTGAAATAAATAAAATAATAATGAATAAGTACGTAGAAATGAAGTAAGTGCTAAAAAAAGATTCTGGCTTTTTTTGAGTTTGAAATGAAGAAATTAAGACAAGTCCAGTTTAAAACTAGTTGGATGTGTCAATCCCAAAACTTTCTTCTATCTCATAAGTACATTTTAATATTAAAAAAAAAAAAAAAAAAAAAAAAAAAAAAAAAAAACGTGGTGATCTCAAAATTACCCACTATCGAATTTCCTCGAACATTTGAACTAGCCTAATGAGATTCTGATATCCGAAAAGCCTAAAACGCAAAATTTAATTAATATTCTGAGAAAATGAGCTTAGTAGTGCCTCATGTTGGGTAATTTATACTAAAACCTAATAAGTATCTATTTATGTCAAGACCTAACATAATCTGAAATTTGATGGAATTTCGTCCATTAGTTCTTGAGATATAGTTATAACAAAAAATTTGCAAAACGTAGCACAGCAACACCATATCTTGGGAAATTTATGCCAAAACGTAAAAAAGCGTCTAATTATGTTATGGTGTAAAAGAATCTGAAGTTTGATGAAATTCTGTGCATTAGTTCTTGAGATATAGCTAGTTTAAAAAAACCGTGTAAAATATAGCACAGTAGCACCATCAGTTGAAGGATTTATAACAAAACATAATCATCGTGTAATTATGTTACATGTCATTTTGTAACGAAATCTGAAGTTTGATGAAATTCTGTGCGTTGGTTGTTGAGATCTAGCTATCGGAAAAATTGTGCAAAATGCAGCATAGCTGCACCACCTGTTGCAAGGTTAATACCAAAATATAATCAGCGTCTAATTATGTTATATATTCTAGTGTAACAGAATCTAAAATTTGATAAAGTTCTCTGCATTAGTTCTTGAGATATAGCTGTCGCAAAAATCGTGCAAAATGTAGCATAGCAGCGCCACCTATAGGGCAGTTCACACCAAAACTTTATCAGCGGCTATGTATCTCAAGATATCGCAGAATCTGAAATTTGGTGAATATCTGTGCGATAGTTTTTGAGATATAGCTATCATGAAAATCATGAAAAATGTGGCATAGCAGCGCCACCTGCTGGCCAATTTACACCAAAACTTAATCAGCGTCTATGTATATCAAGGGGTCACAGAATCTGAAGTTTGGTGAAATTCTGTGCATTAGTTCTTGAGATATAGCAATCTTGAAAATCATGAAAAACGTAGTATAGCAGCGCCACCTGCAGGCCAATTTTCACCAAAAACCAATAGGCACTAATTCATATTAAGGTCTAACTGAATATAAAATTTTATTAAATTTCGAGCATTAGTTCTTGAGATAGAGCGCCCACAAATTTTTTGTCACAGACAGACAGACAGACAGACAGACAGACGGACAGACTCACAGACAGACATTTTCTAAAAATAGTCAAAACGTGTTCAGGACCTTCTAAAACGTATAAATCCGTCGAAAACCGGAAGTCGAAAATTTTCATGAATCCAATACTTTCTTCTTGTAAAGATAGAAGAAAGTAAAAAAGATGGAATCACTATCATAACTATCTATCTTTCATACTTTCGCGCTACGAATAAGGAAAAGAAAATCGCTGCCATAAGGTACAAGACAAAACTACTTCATCGTAATTTTCTATTCATTCACATTTATATTTTTCTCCTAAATTGTGTCGAAGAACTGTAAAGTGGCGGGAAATGAAAATTTAAGTTCAATTATCAATTTTGGCCAATAAATAGAAATCTACCCGAATGTACTCGAATATGTGTATTCTTTTGTATGATATATAATTTTTGTATATATGAAGTAATATGCAAATAATTAGTTACTTTTTAAAACGCATATCACAACTGAAGCAGTAATTATCGCTCATCGACAATATTGTAACCGAGTTCTTTTGTATATATCTGTAAATGAACGAAAAACGCTGTATACACCATATTCTAAAGTAAGAACCTTATAGTGCACCACAATGAGGCATATCATATTCAATATTTTTGTATAGTGTAACATCATTACTTACTTGATAATATTTGAAAGTAATTTTTCCCATACACCATAATGTTCACCCTTGTAAACGAACTATAAATGGTATATCGCTGATTTTCAGTGACTAATATTCCACGGTAAATTTCAATGATATATATAGATTAAATAACAATCCAAGTATACTTACGCGAGTTAGAGCACATGCAGACAGCCAGACGAAGAGACAAAACAAATTTATAAACATCGTTCATCTATAGGAATGTAACGGCAATGTAAAAGTAACAACGTTAAAAGCCCCAATTATATCAAATTAAAAGCATACTGGTGTTGAATATAGCTTACAATCTTCAGTGCTAAGGAAGGCAGAAATTTGCTTACATATATATGAGAGATGGAGGATTCAAGGTGAAGGTTTAATGACCAATAGGAAAACAGAGGATTGAAAGTAAAACCAATAGGGAAATGGATGGGAAATAGTACTGAAGTACTGAGAAATGGGAAATTATTTTAAAATGTTTCCAAATGTAAAAACGGTGCAACGAATATTATTTCTATTCCATTAAAATTTATTTAGACGTGTCTATTATACACAGAAAAATCTTTTAAAATTAGAAATAACTAAGTTTGGGTTAAAAGCAGGAAAATTATGACAACTACGTCTTAAAAGTTGTATTTATACGTGAATTTAAAGTAATATATTCAATATTTTTCAAATAGGACTTAAACCTTCGGAATGCGTCATTTTTTTGTGAAGGACGTGGTTTTCACTATTAAGAAAAAGTCGTTATCAACGAACAGAAAGGCAAAGGTGAAACAGCAATTGTAAAATTCAGAGATTTCTAATTTTTCGGTTAGAATGGGAAAAAATGGCCATAATTTTCCAGTAACTATATTAAAGCTGAAACTCGTTTAAGCTCGCCTCTACTGTGTATATGCATATATATATATATGCATATACACAGTAGAGGCGATGCATATTTATTTAATTATCGTCTAAAATTTTGTACCGTTTATTTCTTTAGTTAAAATTAAAAATCCAATTCTTTGACACGTTACGGTACATACTACATTTTCATATCATTATTTGCACGTTATTTAAATGAATTTTTAAATTTTATGCCGACTTTTTGTACAACTTGTTTTTCAGCGATAGGATTGTATTGTATATGTATAATCAAGAAAACTTACTTTTTGGAAGACTCTGTATCAGTCTTTCTTTGATGTGACTTGGGGGCCTTCTACCACCCCATTCCACCCATCTGCCGTACAAAATATCATGCAATATGCCTTCATTCGTAATTAATTGCTTCAACAAATTTCGATCAGATATTGAACTGCAAAATTTGAAAATGAGAAATCATTTAATACATTTATCGTTTGCATTTATTGTTTTAAATCGTTGTTACATCAAATACCAATTATTAGATATTGAATTTACATTCGATGTACGTTTATTCCAAATTGTAGACCTGGATACGGCAGCACAGACAATCAGCTCATCGAGTTCTCGGTTGAAAATCTAGAATTATTTGAATCCCGATTCGCTTACTGAAATGCAGTCGGCCTGCCCAGTCATATCTTAGTGAAAAAAAACTTAAAAACTCAATTTTAACAGTTGCCCATTAAGTTTTCCTGCTCCCAATTTGCCATGTTTTCATGCTTTTAATCGCAGGAAAGCACAATGTTAAACCTAGCGAGTTAACCGTTAAAATCGGGTTTTTAAGTATTTTCTACCAAGATATGATGACTTGGCAGACCGATTGCGTTTAAATATGCGAATTGAGATTTAACTAATCCTAAATTTACATTTATGATCTCGATGAGGTGATTGTCGGTTCTGCCATCTCCCGGTCTATTGTAGGCACCGGGGAAAAACAGGTGATTTGAATTATCCAATTTTAAGATGAAAATGATCTTTCATATTATCATTAACGAAAAAATACCCTTTTCATTATAAAAAGAATTTTTTTTTATGTAATTTGATGTTTTAAGACCATATTAGATTGTAAAAAATATTACAGAATTAAGTTAAAACTGTTAAAACAATATTAACCTTAATAAGTGAAAAATGACATAAATATCATAAATAGAAGTTCATTATATAAATCAAGCAGCAGGAATGTATAACAATTAAAATATTTTATGAATATATATATATATATTTGAAAATCAAAAGTCATATAACATGTTCTCTTAACAAAACCTGATAAAAATCTTTATTGTTAAGATCAGGGCTGAGGAGTCGGAGTCGTGCCCATTTTTGAGTAAAAGAGTCGGAGTCACCGAAAATAAGCCGACTCCGACTCCGACTCCGGATTTTTTTTTGTTAGACAGTTTGAAGTGAAGATAAAGTAGTTATATGTAATTTAAAATCTATAAAAGAAATTTATTATTGTTATTTTTTTTATTATATCTGGCTACCCAAGTTAAAGATTCCCGATATACAGCCCAACATACACATTAGATAAAAACTGTTTTTAATTAAAAACTCTGAGTAGATCTCGAATTATTTCCGAAATAGTAAAATTTTCAACTTTATTTTCATCTTTATCTGACTTTTTCCATCGAAATTTTTCTGCTCTGGAGGATACGAATTAACATCAAAACTGTAGAGATTTCCTCTTTTCAAGTTCACGGATTCGAAATAGTTGCCGAAACGTCAGTGAAGGCTTACTTTGGAGACACGAAATTTTTTGGTTTCTGTCTGTCGGTCAGTCTGTCTGTCAGTCTATCTGTCTGTTCTGCGATAACTAACGCAAAAAGAATCCGATTGGCTTGAAATTAAGTGGGTATGTTAGTGAGGCACTGGGATTAAGCTGTATAGTTCTTTGTTAGATTTGATTCATTCGTTCGGAAAATATAGAATATTTTATTTTGCGCAATAATGCTTTTCTATGGCAAATCCTATGATTTTCATTTTTTTTTCACTGAGAGAAAATGACACATTTGATTAATGGAATTCAATGATAAATGGATACCGAAACTTACCAGTTAAATTATTCGTATTGTTTTGAAATTTTGTCTGTGCGTTTGTCAGATTTTTAAAGTTATTACTGTAAATTTTAGAAATTTTTTATAAATGTGTTCCAGTAATATAAACTAATTTGTTTCAGAGATTTATTTATTTCAAATGTAATTATTTCATTTTCTTTATTTTCTCTTAATGGTTGCTAAGCAATCATTCATCCTAATCCTTATTTTTATAATGTTATAAATTTGAATGCGTGTACGAAAATTTAAATGAAGTCAGCGTCAAAACTGATGAATTAATTAATGTCTTTGTATTTTTGCGTATAAATACACTGCTCAAAACAATTAAAGGATATTTGAAGTTTTATATAAAATAAAGATATAAACGAATTTTTTTTTGCCGAAAATAGAAGAAGAGAATCACAAATGCAAATTTTTCTGGTTTTCAAACTGTGGAGTATGCAAATTTTGAGTTCGACGTCAAAAACGTCGCTTCAGCGGCAGCGAATGAAATTTGACTTTCAACTGGATAAAAGAGAATGAAGACAAGGATGATCGGCATTCAGTGATTGCTTTGTTTCGATGAGTACGATGTCTCAGAGAAGTCATTTGACAGATTCAGAAGCTTGGAGAATTGTTGGTAGGTCAGAAGAGGGCCAAACTCAAGCCGAAGTAGCACAAGCCATTGGAGTGTCACAAAGTGTCATTTCCAGGATCTGGAACCGTTTTTTGGAGAGTGGATGTGCAGGCCAAAGACCAGGGCAAGGTTGTAGACGGGCAACAACACCCAATGAAGATCGCTATTTAGCGTTAACAGCTCGGAGACATCGAAACATGAAAGGTACTCTTCTCCAACAACACCTTCGCTCGGCTACAGGCACCACGATTTCAACTCAGACTGTCCGAAACCGGCTCCATGCTGTAGGTCTGTATGCTCGCCGACCGATAGTATGTGTTAGATTAACATCAAGGCATCGTCGCGACCGCAGGGAGTGGGCAACCTAGCATGTCAACTGGAGGAGAAATGAATGGAGCAATATTCTGTTTTCTGACGAGTCCCGTTTTTCTGTGCATCCGGATTATAGGCGTATTTTCATCTGGAGGGATCGTGGCAGTAGGAATAATCCTGCGTTCGTGCACGAAAGTGTGAGATTTGGCCGTGGAGGAGTGTTGGTGTATGGTGGCATCTCCATTGACAGGCGCACTTACCTCTACATCATTCGAGATGGAGCTCTGACTGGTCGCCGATATAGGGATGAGATCCTCAGACCTATTGTAGTCCCTTACGCTGCAGCAATCGGAGATAACTTCATTTTAATGGACGATAACTGCAGGCCACATCGTGCAAACCTGGTGAAGGATTTCCTTTTCGAGGAAGGAATCGTTCGAATGGAATGTCCAGCGTGTTCTCTAGACATGAATCCAATCGAGCACGTTTGGGACGCTCTAGGAAGACGAGTTTCTGGCCGCCAACAACCCTCACAAACTCTCCAAGAACTGGAAAGAGCTCTTCTGGAAGAGTGGGGCAGAATACCCCAACTCGTCATTAGTAGCCTCATTGAGTCCATGTCTCAAAGGTGTTCAACGTTGCTGGCCGCCCATGGAAACCATACCCCCTACTGAAAATGATTTTCTTTAAAGAAAACACCTTTTCTTATTCTTTTTTCTCATATGCACAAATTGTGTTTTTTTCCTTTTATACACAAATGCGCAATAAAATGCATTTTTTCTGCCAAACATGTGTAATTTATTCTCATATAACCTACTATGTCTGTCGACCATGTATGAATCAGCTAAAAAGTTTCCCAGATAAAAAAATCCACCTAAAACTGCAATATCCTTGAATTGTTTTGAGCAGTGTATAACATAACCCAGAAAAGAACATAGGCTATGTTTTATTAATTTTATTCAAATATTTTCTTTAATAATTCAAAATTTCCTACTTTTTCATACAGAATCAATAGCGATATGACGTCAGAATTAAAATAAAAATAAATAACCATTAAAATAAAAATAAAACTTTGTTAAATATTAAACACGGAAATTTGTTTCGTTAATAAGAATTTTTTTGACAAAAATGGGGACATAATTAGAAGTAAAAGAAATAAAAAATAATTATATTTTTAACCGATATTTAACTTGGTAAAATTTGACGTCATAGTTGAAATAAAACAGGTATTTTATAGTAGTCGTTAAAAATACAAGAAACATGGATAGCAATAATTCATGAATAATGACATCATGACTTTAGTGAATTCTTTTTTTATCGACACAAAATTTATTGTTTTCCGCCTGTCAGTCTTTTCTTTTGTCTGTCTGTCCGCGATAATTGCCACAAAATGCAATCAAAACTTCTTTTTTTCGGAAATAAAATTGTAAAACCCTAGATTACTGAGTTTACACTTTCAAAAGTTCCTGATACATCAGATTTAAATGTTTGTGGTGAGCAGGTATGCAGAAGTGTGAGAATAATGAAAAATGCTTACTAAAACTGTTACTTATTCTTATAATTCAAAATGTACAAAGAAATACAAAATATACGATAACCATTAGCAAACTGATAGAAAGTTAAAAATTTAAATTTAATGAGACTACGGGGGGTTCAGGGGGGCTCTGCCCCTCTGAAGAAATTTACTATGTTATAAAAAAAAAAAATAATAGATCATGAAAATTTCAGAATATCCTAACATAGTTAAATCTTTAATTTAACGCTTTTGATGGTTGCAAACGTCTTATTCTTATTTTATTCTTATAAATAATTACATAATTTGAAAATTTTAAATTACTGTTTCCTGGAAGTTGAATATTACCAAAAGTGTGTTTAAAAAATTTTTAAACTTAAAAAAAAAATTATGTGCAAAGCTGACGTTGAGGCTCCTGATCTGTAGATTTACTAGTAAAATTTATGTTTTGTTTTCTTTTTTAGATTTCGATAGTTTGATTTTTCTTGTTTGTGGGATGCGAAATTGATAAATTAGTAAATCTGAATACATTTCTTTATCTTTTTCAGATGCGTTTGTAATTATGTAAATACGTAGCATTTAAATTTTCGTTCAGTCCGTCCGCCGGCATATAACAGCGCAAAATCTACCCAACCGAATCGTTTAAAATTTAAAATATATAATTATTACATAATTTGGTCGACTCATTTCAAATTTTATGATAATCGGATGCATAGATCAATTACAGGGACAATCAAAAGTATTCCGTTACATTACGGTCAATGGGGGAAAAAGTTTCAAATGCATTTTAATCGTTTGAAATTTAAAATACATAATAATTACATAATATTGTCGAGTCATTTCAAATTTTATGAAAATCGGATGCATAGATCAATTACAAGGACAATCAAAAGTATTCCGTAACATTACGGTCAATGGAAAAAATCTTTCAAATGCATTTTAATGTGTTCGATCACTCCTTCGATCATAATAAAATTGATATGAAAATATAAAATACTTATTATAATATGCATTTTGCATAATCTGTGGTGCAAAGAACATTTGTTATTGATTTACATGGCCACACAAAAGTGTTTCATTACGTAATGGTATAGAGAGAACATTGTTTGGTTCTCATTTTAATTGTAATTAACTATTTACAATTTTATGAGATTGATATATGAGAGTGACATTTTTAAAACTTCGTTACCGTACGAACGCACCTCATTTGCCTCGCTTCACGTGCGATTTCCAACTTGTTTTTTTCTTTTAAAGCTCTAAGAATTGAATAAATAACGAAATACTGAAATTTTCACCTTATTTTTCTTACTTTCCCGCATAATTTCAACCAACAGCAACACTAGCATATTAACCAGCCAATCGGAGTCGAAGTTGGCCATTTTTCGTACCGACTCCGCAGGCCTGGTTAAGATGACATATTCTTATTTTTCTAAAGAATACCTAGTATGAAGTTAAAAAATATATTCAAACAATAAAATGACTAAAACTCCAAATTTAAAGATGGCAAAGAATAATCCGCAGAGAATTGCCAGACATTATAAATTTTAATAACAAATGGAATTTAGGTATCAAAAGAAGAAATTTATGAAACCAATGCGACATTTGGATGTCGAATCGTCAATCGGCAAGACACTAAATGCTGCTAATAAATACATTCTTTCATACGATAGACTGTCACATTTGTCTAATATAGTATATTTCTGCTGATATAATGCATTGGAATACTAAAACACAAAGAAAAACAAGAAAACCAAAGAAATTATTCATATTCCATAAAAGCGCCCAGAAGAATACTAAATGTGCAAGACTTAAATTTCTGGATTTGAAGGTAATAATCTAGTCTAGCGTGCTGTTAATCTAAAATCTCATGAATACTGAAAATCCCTCCCCCCAAAGTTGGAAATTGCACGTCAAGCGTAGCACATGAAGTGCGTTTGCACTATAAGGATGTTTTAAAAATATTCAGATCTTGGTGTAATAATATACAGTACTTGGGATACGGTAGAGTAGCCGAAATCTATTGTGTATCCCTGTAAATATTATCTGCTTTCTATTATACAGGAAGTAAATTGTAGTAAACCCAAGCAACGTATGTCAATTTCATAAAATGTGAAATAGTTTAATATTAAAACGCGCCCCAAACAATGTTTCCTCCTATAACCTATACCATTATGTAATGAAATACCTTTGTGTAGCCCTGTAAATTAACCACAGATTGTTCAGAATGTATATTTTAATACATACTTCATAGATGCATATCAATTTTATTATGTTTGAAAGAGTGTAACACTATTAAAATGCACTTGAAACTATTTTTTCCATTGGCCATATTGTAGGATATACTTTTGATCATCTCTATAATTAAATTATGCATCCGATTTTCATAAAATTTAAAATGACTCGGCAAAATTATGCAATAATTACGTATTTTAAATTTCAAATGATTCGGTTGGATGGTTTTTGCTTTGTTACATGCTGATAGACGGATAGACAAACAGACGGATTGAACGGCGACTATAGATGCTACGTATTTACATAATTACGAATGCACTTAAAAAATAATTAGAGATCACGAGGGAAGTTTATGTTAGTTGTGAAAGATTTATTTAATCTATAATTGTATAAGAAGCTACATAAATGTATAGCTATACAGGGTGAATCATAAATATCAAAACAATAGGCTATCTCCTTAAATATTGCCCCTAGACCCATACTTCCAATTGCAAAAATTCATAAAAAAAGGTGAATATTCTGATAAGATAAATTGCAACTCCATGGGGGGGGGGGGGTCTGTTTGAAAAAATAGGAAAATTAAATTTTTATACGGCCCCCGTAGGGCAAAATTACCAATTAGGAAATTATTCCTCATCTATTCCTAAATTGAACAAAAAAATTTAATCTAAATATCTAAAAACCTGACAGAGATATTAAAGCACGAAATTCTCCAAAATTCGTGACTTACACCACTTTACTATGCCTGTAAACGAAGAATTTTTCGCTCATTTTCAAGGCAAGTGAGGGATCGTCCATAAATTGTCCATTATTAAATATCGATTTAAGACAGTGCCTCTCATTAGGGCATAACAAAGCAGCGTACTGAAATAAATCTAAACTTGTTTTCAAAACACGTTGTTAGTCTGCACTGGAGGTTTGCATGGATCATAATATCTAGGTCAGATCCCAAACCAACCTATAGGGGAAGAAGTTCGGCCCGGCCTGAAAAAATGTTAAAATCATAGCCCGGACCGGTCTAGAAAATAGTCTAAATCATAGCCCAGTTTTGCCGCAAATTGTTACATAGATTTTTACTTCGGTGTGGGAAAAAATTATTTCGTATGAAGGAATTCTGACCAAAAATTCCTTTTATAACTTTTTGCTTTTATCTTTACACTTTTTATTATTAAAGAAGCGCCAAAGGCTGTAATATATATATATATATATATATATATATATATATATATATATATATATATATATATATACCGGGTGTCCCAAAAATGACTGATGGATTTTAAAATTCAATAGCTTGCAAACGGTGACAGTTATTTAAAAAATTTTTGCAGGAGGGTTATGTATAATGTCAGGAGTATTTTTACCGTAATTTTTTATTTTAGTTCGCATCTCAAACAATAGGTGGCGCTGACGGCGATTGAAGGCCAGGTGATCAATGCTGAGTAAAGCGTCGACCTGGCCTTCAATCGCTGTCAGCGCCATCTATTGTTTGATATTCGAACTAAAATAAAAAATTACGGTAAAAAAACTCCTGATATTATACATAAACCTCCTGCAAAAATTGTTAAAATAGCTCTCACCGTTTGCAAGTTATTGAATTTTAAAATCCATCAGTCATTTTTGGGACACCCGGTATATATATATATATATATATATTATCAATGAATCTCTATTTATATGTAAATGTTACACTTATATTTTAATATCATTAATCCATATCCCATGCGTTGGAGACTTTGAAAAATGTTATACCGTAAAACCTTTTAAGACGGAATCATACAGGAAAGAAAAAAATATGTTATAGACAGATGCCCCCCCCCCCCCCCTTTGAGGTTTAATTGAAGTTTAATTTTTTCTCAGGTATCATTGTATTTATTTTGCATGGATCAACATATTTTCCGTTTAAGACAGAATTCCGTCATTGGAAGATTTTTTTCACGGGTTTTATTGTATTTAATTTTTTAGCCCTTGAATGTACTATTCTTTTAAAAAAATGAATTTTAAAGGGGTTTATTTATTTATTTATTTTATTTATTTTGTAAAATAAAGATTTCAAAATCTGCGTGTTTTTCGTAAAAATTTCGATTGAGCCGAATTTTATTTATTTTATGCATGTATTACGCCAGTCAGACACAGGGATTTTAATACGGGTTTTTTCAAGACCGGGATTGAAAATTTCGTCCAGTGTACATCTAGGAAAAAGGAAGCAATCTCCTTTTTTATGATAAGTACGTTAGGTCCGTCCTGGCGAGTCTTCAGAAAAAAGTGACAGCTCGGTCCTGGCCCGGCCTGGGCCCAGAATATAGATTTTTTAACAGTTTCTCCAGGACGATAAAAAGTTTGAAGTTGTCAGAGCTGAATTTAAAAAAAAAAGCACTTAATATGCATCTTAGAAAAAAGCATTCTTTTAAATAACTACGGACATTTAAACAGTACACTTCGTTTTTCTGCATAATGAATTCCCCCCCCCCCCCATTATTTCTTGTCTTTAATTTATTAAATATTAAGACTTTTTAAAGAAAAAAAAAAAACTTGAAAAGCGTCAGTTTTTATTTTTTTACATTAGTTTTTGTTTCGGTAAATTTGAAAAAAATATTTACTTTTGAAAATATGATTTTTTAAAAATTATATTATTTTTTCAATAAATATTTTTAATATTTTTTAAATTAATATTAAATAACAAAAACCCTCGAATAAAACTAAAATCAGATTTTCATCTTTAATTAAATGGAAAAAAAATTGAAATCCGATAAATAATGTTATGAGTTATTACGATTTTTAATTATCCCATTTAAACCAGTACCTAACCACATGAAACTTTTATAAATTGTATGAGAAATTTTAGGATGTGATTTTCTTAGCAAATTATAAGGCACACATTATAATCATCACAAAAAAAAAAAATAAAATAAAAAAAAAATAAAAAAAATAAAAGAAAAAGAAAAAATTCTAAATTCTAACTCAAAAAAAAAAAAAAAAAAAAAAAAACAGATTTTTTACGCGTTTTCTAGTACTGTTAAAGTAACATTGTTTTTTGAAATGCGCACATTTCAATTTGTGTCTAATCCCTTAAAACCTGATGAATTTTTTAAACGGCTATAACTTTGCGAGTTTTGAAGATATGAAGATGGAACTTTTTGTGTCTTATTGAGGACTGAATGAAAAAGTTTTTCTAATTAGAATTTTTATGCTACGGGGGCCGTATAAAAATTTAATTTTCGTATTTTTTCAACTAGATCCCTCCATGGAGTTGGAGAACAAAAAATTCACCCTTTTTTATGAATTTTCGCAATTAGAAGTATGGGTTAAGGGTAATATTTAAGGAGATAGTCCATTGTTTCGATATTTATGACTCACCCTGTATATATTAAGGATAAAATATATACATTAAGGGAAATATATATATCAAGTTGTAAAAAAAAAGAGGTATTTATCTTTATTTTACTTTTGCATTTATGTATTTATAGCCTATTTTTCTACTTTAAAAATTCTTTTTTCTGCTGCCTCCATTTAAATGTTTTTAAAGCAATAATTTCATTTATTATTGATTTTTTCATTAGAATGTTTAAAGAAAGTTGGAGTTTTATAACTGACCCAGAGTCATACTTCAAGTCAGCTTCTTTTCTGGCTGTTTGCCTATAATAGTTTTATAATGTCTTCTTCACTTAATTTACCAAAAAAAAAAAAAAAAAAAAAAAAAAAAACTTTTCTTTCGGCAGTAAAATGTTGTTGATAAGTAAAGTTTCATGCATAACTAAAATGGATGGATTGTCCTGAAAATTTTGTCACCTGCATAAATATAGTTTGAATTAAATTAGAAATATATATATATATATATATATATATACAGAGGGACTTTCCTTAAACGAAATCTCAATTTAACGAAAATTTACATAACGAAATGTTCTGCTGAAATTTGACTTTGAACACCACTAACCTGCAAATTAATCTCCATATTACGAAAAATATATTCTATGTAATGAAGTTTATTTTACTTCCGTGCATCTGCAAGATTCAAACGCAGAGATTGCTCTCGCGATGGTTGTATGAATTTATCTCAGGGGATTGCATGAAAATTAAATTAATTAATTTATTTAATCATGTTCATTCAAAAGAAGAAATACTGAATTCATTTCATACAATAAGAAGGGAATTCCGTTTCAGGTGAATATTACAGATGAATTGTTCGAGTACTTAGCAAAAAGTGTGAAATGTATTCAGTATTCAGTATTTTGTGCTTTAAAGAAGTTTAGAAAAGTCACTGTTTTTCCAGTAACATTATTCTTGACAATATTGAGCTGTATGCATATTGGGAATTTTACTTAACTTAAAAATAAATAAATAAATAATGACGCTATAATTTTACTTTTAACGACCATTTTTATAGTCAAAGCTTATTTTTGTTCGATTTATATTTCTTTTTTTTTTTTTTTTTTTTTTTTTTTTTTTTACAAAGACATTTCTTGTTCTAATCGAAATATTTTCAGTTGGTATAGGTCACATAATTGATTGTTGGGACATTTAGTATTTAGCAAAAAAATTTGTTGCTCCGAAAGAATGTTTGTTGGATTAACAATATTTTGTTTTACCGATTATTAATCTGATAAAAAATTTATCAACAATGTATATTTTTTATATGAAATATGTACAAAGTTATATTACAGACTTTTAAATTTCTAATACTAAGAAAAAAGAGAAAAGGTACGTTACGCTTCCGTTTTTGTTTACTTCGCTTTATTATGTTTTTCAATTCCTACGATTAGTTCATAATCTTCCTAAGTATATTTATATATCTTGTTCAAAATTTCAATTGTTAATAAAATATTTTTTATTCATTCCTTCAAGATCAAATATATTTTTAAAAACTTGTAGTGGATGACACTTGATGTTAATACAGTTTTTTCAAATATTAATTCATTTATTAAATTTAATTAATTAATTTTAGTTTTAAAAGGGAAAAGAAACACAATACAAGCGACGATTAGAGGAAAAAAAATCCAAGAAAAGGTTGCAAATGAAACAGAAGAAAAAAGCACCTACACTTAGATAAACGAAATCAAATTGACCATCATCAATTTCATACATTAGAAACGCATATATATATTATAAATGCCAAACGTATCTGTGCGTAACGCATACGTCATTTTGCGAATGGCAGCAAATCTCGGTTTTGCAATTTTTGCTACTGCAAATTTTTAAATTTCTAAACATCCCACATTTAAAATTTTTACACCATCTTATAGAGAAAAAAATATGCTTTTAATGCAATTTGTTTGAAAACTGTATTTTAATTTATTTTTGAGATATTAATTTTTTTTTATTTTTCGTACCATTTTTCTAATTGTGGCAACAGAAGTTCTTCATTTCTATTAAAAGCGGAGAGAAAAAAGCTGAAAAAGAGGATAACTGTATCTTTATGTTGCTATTTTCTCATTAAAATTGAAAAAATTAAAATATATGCTGTGCCAAGAATATAACCTATTATAAAACTCAGTGAATTTTGATTTCAATTACAAAATTTCATTTACACTTTAAAAAATATTATATAAAATATTTTAGTATTAGTTTTAGCTAATAGCATCGAAACTTCAAGTTTTGAATTAAAATGATTTCAAAATGATCAAATTAAAATGCCAATTCTTTTAAAAAAGTGAAGACAAACTTAAAAGATGCATGTGTAAATTTTGATATGGTAAAAATGATGTTGGATTGAGATTTCACGGGGGAAAAAAATCTGTGATTAAGGGAAAGTGGAATAAATTTTTGCTGTTTATCATTTTGGAATACTAGCATAAAAGCCTTAATTTATAACTTTTTCATAATAACGTATCTTTATTTTTTACTGCTTTCACGCACGATTAAAGTTTAATTTTAATAATTACACAACTGAGTTTTATGGAAGTAGTAGTTTGTTAACTTTAGTTTAAATATCATTTGTTTAAGAATTAAACTTACTAATATAGGCTACACTTTTTATTGTAACTAATTTTGTATGTTTATTATAAATCGATGAAACAGTTTCTTCTAAAACATTTTCTTTCGTCGAAATTCGACGGATTTTACCTTATGTATATAAATAAGCGAATAATTTTTTAACAAACAAAATTAATAGTCCAACACCATATATAGAAAGGAAAATGGAAAATTACAAGAACATTCGTTTTCTGTTTATATATATATATATATATATATATATAAACAGTACACATAAAAAGCACACATAATATATATATTTATAAAATTGCTATTAGCAACGGATGTTATATATTACGAAGATGAAACCACACACTCCATTTGTAGTTCCAAAGTATTTGGGACCTGAAGATTCTGCTTTGGTTCTACAAATTTCAATTGTATTCATATTATTCTTTTTTCCCTTCCATGTTCAATGTGCTATAAGTTATTAAATTCAATGGTTAATTTCAAATGGTTAATATTGTTTACTATAATTCAATTTAATTCTTCGTTTTGGTTTATTGTTTTATTGATAAAATCCGTTGGTGAATCTTGTCTACTTTTAATGGTATTATATATATATATATATATTAATTCTAATTATTTAATAAAAAGTAACTAAAATGAAATATTTCTTTGTTGACCTAAATAATTTTTTTTTTTTTTTTTTAGAAATTCTACTTATATTTTTTATCATATACTTAATTGCATACAGTTTTCTATTTTATAAGTGTTTTTCATTTTATGCATACGTATTTCATTATGCAAATAACATGAATTTCAGTTGATTTCTATTTAACGAGTTTTTTTTCATAATAACGAAGTGCTTAAGTGTAGCAATAAGTCTTCGTTAAATGGAAGTTCCAATGTATAGAGGATATTTTCTACTACATTTAAATATTATTTCGTATTGCAATGTCATATTAAATCAAGTTTTTAAATTATTTTATTAGTAAAAAATATTCTTACCTGTCCATGGTTCTATGAACATCAAATATTAATAATCTAGAAATTTTTTCATGCAATCTATGACTTCGGTTATATGATTTTGTTACTTTAGTTATCATGACGTAAAACCACGAGGAACCAATCGCAACTATTGTAAAAAAAAAGTACCGCACCTAAGTGGGGTGCTGCCTATCTTAAGTAAACATATTTTTTCTTTATTGATGGATTATGAAATATTTGTGCACTCTGGATTGAGGGTTGCTCTTACAATAGTCCTTTAATTGAATAATAAAATGGCTAAATTTTAGAAAATATGCTTAAAATACTTTGGTATATAATATTTTAAAATTTGTATTGCTTGATCTAAGGCAATATTTTAACATATACGGTGATCCAGCCAGTAATTGATCAAATAAAATCAGTGCTACAGGGTTTTTATTCTTTTTCCTTCTGTCTAGGTGAGTTCATAATTATGTAAATAGGTATAGCACCTATAGTCGTCGTTCAATCCGTCCGTCTGTCCGCATATAACTATCCTACCGAATCGTTTGAAATTTAAAATATATAATTGTTGCATCATTTTGTCGAGTCATTTCAAATATTATGAAAATCGGATGTATAGTTTAATTACATGGACAATCAAAAGTATTCCGTTAGATTATTCCGAATGGGAAATAATAATTTAAAGTTTATTTTAATGGTGTTATACTCTTTCAAACATAATAAAATTAAAATTCATCTATGAAGCATATTATAAGTTATAGATTCTATACAATCTGTTGTGCAAAGAATATTTGTTATTAATTTACCGGAACACACAAAAGTTTCTATTACATAATGGAATAGGAATGAGAGATTGTTTGGGGCGCGTTTTAATCATATTATACTATTTCACATTTTATGAAATTGATATAAATTCCTGAAGTTTAATACAAGTTACTTCCTCTATAATAGAAAGCAGATAGTATTTACAGGGATACACAAAACATACTCTACTGTATCCGAAACTCTGCATACTATTATTCCAAGATCTGAATATTTCAAAAACTTCTTTATAGTACGAACGCACCCGATTTGCTAAGCTTAACGTGCAATTTCCAACTTGTTAAATTTTAGAAGTAAGCTAATATGATTGTTACAACCCTTAATGAATGTCCTATAATGGACAAACATGAAATCTACTGTTAAATACAGTAGAGCTCCTCTATTCCAAACTAAATGGGACCTAACACTGTTCGGATTAGCGGGAATTTGTAATAGGCGTATTTTATTTATAATAATCAACGTATTGACTTGTTAAGACGTTTGATCAGTCAGCACCCGAATTCCCCTCGGTAATGTTAAATCTATGGGTGTTTGATGCATCCTTATATTCAAAGTATCTCCTCAGGGAATCAAGCCTTGTCTCCGCTGCGGGGACATCATCTTTCCTTGCAAAATTCGTTTTTGTCATCAGTAATAAAGGAAAATAAAATTTGCCTTATTTAATCAGAGCATTTTTGAAATTGTGTACTTGAAGGAAACTTCTTTTAAAAAAGTGGTGATGGCCAAATAAAATTTGTGTAAGAGTCCCGGAGTTCGAAGGGTTAATATTTTTAGCTACTTTTTTTCAGTGTTCTTTTCTTAAAGGATGTCCCTTTTTTATCTTAGTTGTCAAAATATTTCTAAAATTTATGCTCAATTTAATATTTTATATTTTTAAAACTGACGAACTGCAAGTAAAATTTTAACACTTCAAATAAAATTATGCATAGATTTTAGAAATATTTTGAAAACTTAGATAAAAAAGATGTATCTTTTAAGAAGAGCACACTGAAAAAAAGAAGTTCAAAATATTAATTTCTTGGTGAGATATTTTGAATATAAAAATGCATCAAACTCCCATATGCTTAACATTATAGAGGGTAATTCAGCCGTAAATGCGAGGGAACCAGCTAGGTGTCAGTTCTATGTAGCGTTGAACGTGTCATGGTGAACAGGATATGTTATTTCTAATAATGTATTTTAAAATTCATTATTAATATATAAGAGATACTTCGAGTAAAATATACAACTACAGTATTGTATCAATAAATACGCTTTTTCTCCACACATAAATCTGACAAGGAAGATCTTCATACTGGGCATACTGAGATATTTTTGAAAAAAAAAAAAAAATACTAATTAAACTACTCATATATGTAATAAAGGATCAATGAAAATTAGCGGCCGAATTGCAGTAGGAAACATAAAAAAAAAAATAATAAAAAAAAAAAAAAAAAAAAAAAAAAAACCTTTCGAATATTTAGCGTGAAAAGACTAAAGTGTCACACGATTTTTACGAGCAGCACTTTTCCCGCCAAAAGCAAACGATTTTAATGCAACTGAAAACTTTTGGATTTTTAGAATCCGTGTAAATGGTATTTAATGAATTTAAACATAAACAATGACAGAGATTAATATATTTATACATATATATTAAATTTCATATATATATATACACTGGTGTCCAAAAGTTAAGCATAATTGGTAATTAAGTAATTATTTTTAAGTAATGAAAGAAATATGAATCGGAATGTGCTGAAACTCCAGGTGTGTAAACAAAATAGTACGTGTCACATATTTTCGCGAAGATTTTCCCGCGAAATCGAACAGGGGACCGTCAACAAATTGAAAAAGAACGAAGATCTTTTGGATAACCCTGTCAAAACTAATGTAGCAAAAGCGTTCAAACTGCACATTATGATTAATTGGTTTATTTCAATGTACTGTGTTAATTTTTACAAGGATAGCATGTATACTCGTAGAGAAATTAGAGTTTTTATAAAAACAGTCCTAAATTTTTCCAAGTTTTTTGCTTATAATTTGCAGAGTTCTTATTATAAAATAATGTTCTTTTCTGAAAATATGACAAAAATCATTGTACACAATACCCTGCCATCAGAATTTAAAAATAATAAAAATTGTATGAAAAATGAGTATGTTTAGTAAATAATTTTTCATTGCGCATGCGTCAACGATATCAAAATGTCATTTGCATATTGTGTTAGCTAAATGTATAGAGCAACTTCTGTAAAAGTTTCAAAAACATAGCTTGAAAATTCTGAAAATGGGAGATTATAGAATCAACTCAAAATCCTTTATTCCCTAAATGAAGCAAAAAGATGAGGGGCTGTATCCATATTCCATTGTTTAGTGCCTACACAATATTGCACGTGCAACTATATTTAGGTAAAACCCCTGATTTTTTTTGCTTCCATTAGGAATAATGAATTTTGAGTTGATTCTAAAGGCTCCCATTTTCAGAATTTTCAAGCTATGTTTTTGAAACTTTTACAGAAGTTGCTCTATACATTTAGCTAACACAATATGCAAATGACATTTTGATATCGTTGACGCATGCGCAATGAAAAATTATTTACTAAACATACTCATTTTTCACACAATTTTTATTATTTTTAAATTCTGATGACAGGGTATTGTGTACAATGATGTTTGTCATATTTTCAGAAAAGAACATTATTTTATAATAAGAACTCTGCAAATTATAAGCAAAAAACTTGGAAAAATTTAGGACTGTTTTTATAAAAACCTTAATTTCTCTACGAGTATACATACTATCCTTGTAAAAACTATCACAGTACATTAAAATAGGCCGATTAATCATAATGTACAGTTTGAACGCTTTTGCTACATTTGTTTTGACAGGGTTATCCAAAAGATCTTCGTTCTTTTTCAATTTGTTGACGGTCCCCTGTTCGATTTCGGGGAAAACTCTTCGCGAAAATATGTGACGCGTACTATTTTGTTTACACACCTGGAGTTTCAGCACATTCCGATTCATATTTCTTTCATTACTTAAAAATAATTACTTAATTACCAATTATGCTTAACTTTTGGACACCAGTGTATATATATATATATATATATATATATATATATATTATATATATATAATTATTATTTCTTGTAGATATTTAATTTAATTCGAGAAAAAATATTTTCATAAAAAAAATTCTTATTCAGTAAAATTATTTTTATACATTTAAGCGTATTAAAAAATAGAAGCCAGATGTGTCCATAGCAACAAAATCGAATTGACAATGCTCAACTGGACTTTGAACTTGAAAATTTTTTAATTTATTTAAATTTTAATTTCGTTTTAAATCTCAAATTTTGATGGTTAAATTTGAATATAAATACACATAAATATCATTATAACGAAATTATACTTAATCTAAAACTGACAAAACCAAAGATATTTAATTTATCTAAACACGTTGAACATGAAATTTTTTTCCTTTAAAATGCATTTGACATAAAAAAACCCCAATTTCTTAAAATTGCTTTTCATCGCCAACCGATGATAAATCGCCAATTAACGAAATGTTCATTATTTTTTTACGGACAGGGTACGGAGGTTCCGCCGAAATTTTTTTATAAACGTAAATATCTTCATGAGAAGAATATTCTGTATTTTCAGGTTTTTCGGAGTATGCTCGTATGGGGACCTTCCTTGTGAATCAACGATGACAAAAAAAAAAAAAAAAGTCACTTACAGTTTTTTTTGTCAGAAAAAAATTACTGACTTCATTAAACAAAAAAGAAAAAAAAAAAAAAAAAAAAAAAAACATTTTTAAGTGTGCGTAAATTGGTTATTTTTTTGTGCTGACCAGTGATTAAAAATTATTCTACACAATTATATACATGGAGCCGACATGTCTAAGTAACCAGTTTTCATTTCAGTGTGGTTTCATGCGTTTTCATCAAACTTAGGCTTTATGTATGTTTCTATTTGTCTTCCTTCAATAACAATAAATGTATATTTTTTTTCACGAACATCTTTATATTTTTTCCTGTTTTTAAGTTTAAAAATCGATATTGTTTCTAAACTCTGTTCGGAGTAGGCAGATTTTCGGAATAGCGGAACTCTAATGTAGCAAAAAATTAGAAATAAGTAGTTTTTTTTAAATTGCCATTTTCTCGGTGGTCGATCAGGTGAATGAAATCAATCGAAAATCTAAAAATTAATCTTTAAAATATTATGCTTGGACCGTGATTAACAATAATTATTATAAAAATATTAGTTGAAACGAGCAAGATGGAAGCTTATTATTTTAATTTACTGTAATTGTCTCCAAATAATCAAAAACTAAATGTTTACACTTTCTTTAAGAAAAAAAAAAAAATCATAAAATGGCTTTTTTTACCCCAGACAGCTAAAATCAATGTGACAACAGCTGTATCAACATTCAAATAAAAATATTTGTCTAGTACCATGTATAAAATTCATTTCCGTCTGAAATGGCGCAATATTAAAAAAAAAATAATAATAATAATAAAAATAAAAATAAAATAAAATAAAATATTATCAACTACTGGCGGAAACACCCTATTCAGCGATTGTACAGAGTGAAAAGTGAAGCTTAAGTTATAAAGATATAAATAGCAAATTTGTAAACAAACAGAATATATAAACAGAACTTTATTAATTTTTCAGTTCTACTGTTACTATCTAAAAATATATGTCTGTATCGAAAAAGATGATTAAATTGTAAAATATATACACTAATATGGCCATTAATGACTTGACGCTTGCGATTTTAGACGATTTGTTAAATATCTAGGAAAATACATGAAGAGTTATTCTGAAACTCCAGGCGTGTACACAAAATAGTATAGGTCATATATTTCCGCGATTCCCCCCCCCCCTCGAAATTATATAGGGGACCGTCCACAGGTTGAAAAAGAGCGCATATCTTTTGAATAACTCTGCCAAAACTAATGTAACAAAAGCAGTCAAACTGTAGACTATGATTAAGTGGATTATTGTAATAAACTGTGAATATTGTAATAATATAATATTGTAATATAACTGTGGATTTTTATGAGGATAGCATGCATAATCGTTGAGAAATTAAGATTTTTATAGAAATAGTCTCAACTTTTGCCAAGTTTTTTGCTTATAATTTGCAGAGATCTTAATAAAAAAATGCTCTTTATAGAAAGTACAACAAACGACATTGTACATGATACCCTGTAATCAGAATTAAATAATAATAATAATTGTATGAAAAATGAGCAAGTTTACTAAGTAATGCTTAATGTATGCGTGAACGCAATGAAAATATAAATTATATAATGTGTTTGGTAAATGTATAGAGCAATTTTTGTGAAAATCTCAAAAACATAGCTTGAAAATTCTGAAAATTATCGTCGATTAGGATAAGCTCAAAATCCGCTATTCCCAAAATGAATCAAAAGATGAGGGGCTGTATCCAAATATATTACGTACGTACGTATTACGTACGTATATAGTACGTAAAATATTTTGTATGCTATATTGACACTAATCAATGGAATATGGATACAGACCTTCATATTTTTGCTTCATTTTGAGAATAACGATTTTGAGTTTATTTTATCTGTAATTTGCAGAATTTTCAAGCTATATTTTTGAGTATATTTTTAAATTCTGGTTACAGGATGTTGTTTAGAAAGTTATTTGTCACATTTTCTGAAAAGAAGATTTTTTTATATTAAAAACTCTGCATTTTATAAACATTAAAAAGAAAAACAAACAAACAAACAAAAACTTGGCAAAACTTGGGATTGTTTTTATAAAAATCTTAATTTTTCTACGAGTATAGATGCTATGCTTATAAAAATAAACACAGTTTATTACAATAAGCCATTTAGTCATAATCTGCAGTTTTAACGCTTTTGCTACATTTGTTTTGTCAGGGTTATCCAAAAAATCTTCGTTCTTTTTTAATTTGTTGACGGTTCTCTACGTGATTTCGAGAAAAAATCTTCGCAGAAATATATACTTGTACTAATCTGTTTACACATCTGGCGTTTCAGAATAATTCCTCATGAATTTTTCTAGATTTTTAACAAAACGTCTAAAATCGCAAGTGTCCGGTCATTAATGGCCATATAGTGTACATTATTATTATATTTTAAAAGTTGATTTGCTTGACAATAGCTAAAATAAAATATATATACTGCATACAATAAAAAGTAAAGCTTAAGACATAAAGGTTTTACAAGAAAACTGGTAAACAAACAAAACATATGAACTGTCCTTTACTAACTGCCCAATTCTTCTGTTATCTAAAAAAATTTATCTGTATAAATAAAAATGTAAAATATATACATTTTTATTATTAAATCGTTTCTGAAAAACTGTAAAAATAAGAAATGCAATAAAGAAATGCAATTTAATAACATCTTCAGTACAATACTAGACTTTTCTTCCTCGTTTTAAATAATTCCTACTAGAAGTAAAGTTAGGCAATTTATGAAGAAAAATGTTATGCAGAACTTAAAGTTTGGATTATAATAATAGTTACTGTGTAAAAATTTTTTATTTAATTAATCTAATAATATTTATTTGATATCACCATTAATTTAATTAATTTAATATAATTTAATTAATTTAATATAATTTAATTAATTAGTTCATCTGAAAGTTATTCTAACAAACAGAATATATTTCATAATAAAAGATTATGCAGAAATAAATTGATATTTATGATATTGCATTCACAATGATATTTGACAGCCGATATTAAAGATCTGGGAAAAATATATGCTATGTAAAATAATTTTCACGGCGATCTTAATAAACCATACGTACAGCCCCCCCCCCCCCCCCCCTAGCAAAAACGAAGCGACACGCTACAGAATCGTAGAAAAAGAATCATCCCTTGTAAAAAAACTTTCATATTCTAACCGTTAAATGTAGCTGATAAAAATATTATTTTTTAGAATTCTTATTTTAATTTCAAATAAAAGAATTAAACCTTATCAGTCGGATGTCACTTACTATAGGACATCGTGACCTGTATCTCTTAAACGAGTTTTATTCGATCGGCACCCATTTTTTTATGAAACACTTTTACTTATACTTTGACAACATGTGCAAGAAAAATATACTACAAAATTTAGCAATAAAAGAGCTGGACATTTACACCGTAAAAAGTTGTATATAAATGTGAAAATAAAAAATCATAAGCTTACTAAACGATGTATAAAATACTGTAAATTCTAAAAACTAAACAAACATTAAAATAAAATTAAGATATTCAACATTTCTATTATCTTCTGTGGCCTTCATCATTAAAACGCTGTCGTGACAGCGTTTTCCATGACTTTAAAATATTTTGTACAATATTTAGCAATCTGTAAATTTGTAATTTATATTTCTGTAAAACAAAATTTATTCTGAAAATTTTTTGGTGTGAATAGAATATAAAAATAAAATCATGTATAAAAAGGACAAGGATTAAAGTTAATAAAGTTTGAATAAAAGATTTAAGAAGACTAAATTTTTTAATGTAGTTAAATAACTCGTTATTTAATTATGTAATTATGTTCTGAAGACAAACCATAAATTTTTATTTATTTATTTATTTATTTATTTATTTATTTTTAAATGGGCTCTAAATTAATTGGTTTAAGAGGTAAGTTTATTATTTTTTTATCTATGCCAACAATAAGAAGGACAATATACTCAACTTCTAACAAAAATAAAAATTAGATGTATATGTATACATACTAATTTACATTTTAATTATTTGTAATAATTAAGCTAATGTGTATAATACATTTCTCTTTTCTTCGAACTCAGTTAATTAATCAAATTACCATTTTCAAATCTGTGGTGCATTGCAGCAATTTAACCTCACACTTTGTCAAGAAATTTTAAAAGAAAAAAATGGTGCAATCTACACTGTTAAAAATCTGCAGCATTTTATCCAGTCATTTGACCGTTTTCTACAAAAAAAGTAAAACAACCGTTTTTTACGTTATTCTGAACTTATTATTATCAGTTTTATGGTCAGAATAGAGTTAAATTACGGTTATGTTACTGGTTTTTCAGAAAACGGTGAAATGACTGTACAAAATGCTGCAAGATTTTTAACAGTGTATTTAAAACAAATTACTGTAAATATGTTAAATAATTCCTGTAATGCTGATTTATTAATTTTATGTTTTGTACCTATTTTTACACGCAATTTCAAAAATAAATAAGACCATTATAGTTTAAATAAATACAATACCTATTTAATGATATTTTAGTTCTTTAGAGTCTTTTTCTAATTGTGTTATGCATAAATTTGTATTCATTTCTACTGGTAAAAAATGTATAATATACGCAACGAACCGACAACTCTTCCTCCTTTTTTGAAATCGGTTAAAAATAACATGTTGCAGAAAATTTTACTAGTTAAGTTTGTCGTAGAAAGTTTTGAATATTCTATCACAAGGCGTACAGTAATACTTACAAGTAGACATATTACATAAACTTAACACGCGAATGCGCCAAATTACCACACAGCTGGACGATAGTTGGCAAAATTCCGTCAAATGTAAAACACAAATAAGTTGTCAAAAACATTGTTATCATGAAGATAGCTGGATATTTATCGACTACTGTTAACTAACTGAATTCTTATAAATCTGATTTTGACCATTCTGTGAATCTTACATGATCGAGATCTATACTACAATGACTCACACAATTTTTGGGTGATTTTGGCACAATTTCCGCGTATCCTTGTAATTAATGCATAATTTTTGAAGTAAACATCCAATCTTTTAATGAACTATGATTTTGCTAATATCATTTGTGCATGTTTTTTTTCCAGAGTTATGCGCAAAGGCGCTAAAATTCTACAATTTCTACAAACATTTCTTATGTTTATCACCAACCGTTGACATAGAGTTTTGAATAAGCCTAATAGACCGGTAGGCGACAATACAGGCAATCACTTTATCAAGTTCATGGTTGAAATTAGAGAATTAGCTAAAACTCGATTCGCATACTAAAACTCAATTGACCTGCTAAATCATATCTTTGTGGAAAACACCTGGAAACCCGATTTTAGCGGTTGACTCGTCGGTTTACATTTGTGTATTCCTGCCCCCCAGTCTTTTATGTTTTCGAAGCTTTGGATGCAGTAAACACAATCCTAAATCAACGAAACAACTGCTAAAATTGGGGTTTTCAGGTGTTTTCCACCAAGATATGGCTTGGCAAGCCGATTGAGTTTTAAACAATTCCGGAATTTCAACCCTGAACCGTTCACCTCTCGGTCTATAAGGACTTCGTAAATTAAGTCTCTAACAAAGCTTTGTTTTAATATTTTAAAGCATAAATAAAAAGTGTTTATGACTTTGATTCGTTCTGCCTGCACATCTGTCGACGCTTTAAATTTTGTAACTATAATTAGGTGGCACGATATTTATACATCATTATATTATTTAGGTTTACTATATGGAATACTACCTACTAAAAACAAAGAATACAATATTTATCGATCAGAGATTTTTGAATTCTTTGGAAATAATTCACATTATATAATTTTCTATAGGCAATAAGAGTTTGAAATAAATTTTAATAATATTGTTTACTTCAATTTGATATTTATTGTGGAATTGTACTACAAGATGTTTTCTATAGAAAATGATACACGTAGCATTTATTCTTAATTTACAGCCGCGAATGTGATATACTTTATTGAGATCCGAGATAACATCTCCCTTATAGAAAACAAAATGTCTAACATTTAACGTTCTCCTAAAGTCTAATTCTACGTATTATTTAATTGTCTCCTTTACGGTAGAATAACTTACTTTAAGTGGCCATAAATTTCGAACTCAATGACTGTCATAAAATCAACTTCATGCAAATAATTATTTAAAAGCTTCTTTTATGTATGTTCATCTAAAAATGTTATTGTTTCACTGTAGTTTTCTTTGTACAACTAATTTTTAGGATGTCTGTAAAACACCATTGCGTAATGTTTTGTTTTAAAATCTTTTGATATTTTTGTTCTCGCGTTAAGAGTTAAGAGTATTGATAAAGTAAGAAATTACATGAAAAAAAGATAAGTATATATAGTTTAAAAGTATATTAATAAGAAAAAAGCTTTAAAAATCCAAAAACAACTAATTGTTATTTCGTAAATGTTTCAGTTGATTCTTTTAAGATAAAAATATTTTATAATGTTATCATTATATATACCGGGTGTTTCAAAGGTGCGAAAGTAACTTACGTTAAGCTATGGGTCGGCAAAACATTCAGTTTTTAGATAATTATTCTGTGTGGTTCGGAATTTTGTATGAAATCAAGAAAAAAAATAGCTTAAAATCTCGAGAATATAAGGCACTACTGCAGATAATTCATATTGCTATCACAACTCAAGATTTGGATAAAAAAAAGTTAAAGAATACTGTATGTAAACTTTCTGTATCCAAAACTTGCGTTATGTGAACAATATGCTATTATTCCATGGAATTATCTGTAATTATGCCCTATGTTGCCAAGATTTTGAATTAATTTTGTATTGGTATCATACAGAATCCCATGCCACTATGAATAATTAACTGCAAACTGCATGTCTCTCCGGCCCATAGATGTTTTATTATCTGATTTTATTTTCTCACCGAACTTCTGAAGCACTCCGTATATAAAAAAATAGATTTAAAATCATTAGAGTTCAATATTACAATGAAAGACAAACAAATGAAATTAGATAATATATTATTATGTAGTTATCAAATTCATTATATTGCGTTAAAAATTGTACCTAAGTTAAGAATAGAGAAATTAACAAATGATGCCATTTTTTTCCTTTTAAATTTCTTATTTTTTTTTTTTTTTTGCTGTACAACACAAGAGGAATATTATTTCAGTATTTAAAACACGTATATTAAAATGAATGTAACAAATATGGGTTTTTCTTCCTAATAATTTTAAAACATAAAGATAATGGTGTGGGAAGCATATAAGTTACACAGCCGTATAATTTGTGAGTGGGTATAACTACAGTCATAAAAAAGCGTTACCTATAACCTATAACTATTTGGGTATGTGCTACACAACCTAGCCCTCCCCACTTCCAGTGATAAAGTGTAAAACTTAACGATTCCACCTCGAGAACAACTGGTATAATATAGGTAAAAATCAATTAGAAAGTTGCTCAGCATTATTGATTTAGAAGTAAAATATTCTTAAAGAATGATACTTTTCAAATTTTTCTTTCTTCTTCTTCTTCTTCTTCTTCTTCTACTACTACTTTTTTTAAAATATGTTCACCCACAAAAGATTGTTAAAAAATTTCCCTATTCTACTGAAGAGATTCTACTGAAGTCCCTATTCTACTGAATATTTTTAGAATAAATAAGAACAAAATATTACTAACCAGGTGTAGATTATAAAACTTTAACTCTACCAGAAAATCAGTAAGAGTTTTTTTTTTCCACGTTGAAATTCGATATCCAGATAAACAATAAATTGAACAATAAATGAATAAATAAATTGAACAATAAGTTAAACAATAAAATAAAAAATTCGGTAAAAATCCATATTTAACAATTGTTATCCATAGTGAATTGTGTGCACTTCTGTATATAATATATACATTTTATATACACCACGTAATACACCAAAAAGTTTGTTAAATGTAATAAATGGCTGAAAACACACTTCCTGCAATTATCTCTCATAATAAATCCTGTAATCGAAATCTTTTCTTTGTCTCTGTAAATGAAAAATTATATGCTGTATCTACATATTCTTTAGAAAACATATTGTAATGAACCACAGTTCATTTTAAGTAATTCGAAATTATTAGTAATTCTTTAGTACATAAAAAGTTCATACTTAACGTACTGGCTGTCATAAATCATTTACATTCATGTAACCATTTTTATTGCTTCTATTAAGATTGCTCGCAGAAAAAATGCATAAATTCAATATAATTTTTTTTTCAAATGTTTTATTGTACGACTATAGTAGCAAATTGTAGTATAGGATTGGACTTTTAAAAAAAATCATAAATTATAGCGCAGCAGAAAAATTGGTTTAGACAAAATCCTGAATCATATAGTTCTATCAAAAAATTAAATTAAATTAACAAAAAAAAAAAAAAAAAAAAAAAAAAAAAGACTGAATTATGGATTAATTTTTTACCAGAAAATTGGTTTCACATTTTACTATTATAATGGTACTTGTAAAATCATTACTGGTTCTCAATAGTAAAACTCATGGAGGAAAGAGATAGATTAAGATGTAGTATATTGTAAAAACGGTTTATATTGCGTGGTATTGCTCAAATTCAAATGCCTTCATTCGGCCCAAACAAAACAAACACGTGGAACAGTGATCAAATTCTTTGACATTACCCATGCATTTTTTTTTCTAAATGAAAATGACCTGCTTATATTTAAGTATTCTAAATTAGCATTTCATCGTATTATGAATTAAAAACCGTATTACTAAAAGTGTTTTTTTTCTTTTGAGTTCCACCAGTGGCTGAGAGGTTCTGACCTCCAAACTTGTAGACGATAGGTGCTGGGTTCGATCTCAATCGCGACCGTTGGCCTAACCGTTCAGAGTTTTCCGTGGTTTTATTCGAACGTTCGATTACCTTGCGTAAATACGAGTTAGGTTCCCTTGGAAAGACCACCCACTGAGGGCATTCCCCCCCTTAAAGGCCTATATCCCTCGTGTAGATAATCGGCCGTCATGAAATAAACCAAACCTTATTTTATTTTTTTTTTTTGCGAAAGCACCTGGTTGTACTTGGGCAGAACGAAGCAGATTTTAGTGTTACATTTTGGCGTCATCTCCAGCCATTACACTTCATCTCTATAATTTCTCTTTATTCTATGGGTGAAATTTAACTCTAATATCTTGATTGCAGTTAAATTGCAACTAGATTCCACTAATTTCAGGTTGACTCAGACTCTTGAACTTTATTTTTAACAATAACAATGTAGTAGATCTTTAGATAAGGAACCTCAACATCAATTTTGCAAAACAGTTTAATATTCATTTTACGTCGTACAATGTACAACACTAACACCCTAAAATCCGCAGTTAAATAATGTTAGATTATTTGTATATTTCAATGCGCACAAGATTTCTCAAAGATTTTGAAAATGAAATTTTTAACAATGCCAAATTAGCCTTATGTTAATTATGAATTGGACAATTGCACCATAAATTATACTAAAAATATGTACTAAAATAAATACAATTACCAAATGTTACACTTATAAAAAAGAATATATTTAAAATACAATTAAAAATTCAATGTTTCATTCGTTTCTACTAACGCCGTCAGGATACAATATGTTTTATATTGTATCCTGACAACGCGACGTTCGTAGAAACGAATGAAACGTTGAATTTTTAATTGTACTTTAAATATATTCTTTTTTATAAGTGTACCATTTGGTAATTGTATTTACTTTAGTACATATTTTTAGTAGTCTTATTTTATTTATTTTTTTCTCTCTGATATGCTAAAAAACTCATTTGCTAGGCAACCGTTAAATCAAAACAGACAAAACAATATGTACGAATTATTTCAAAATTTTAAACACGATAATACATATATATATATATATATATATATTTATTTATTTTACATTTTTTTTTAACACAGCTACAAATTTCATAAAAGATATACAGTGGAGGAACTGCGAATGGTTGAGAAAATTTATGACAAAATTTCAAACAAAATTGAATAATTTAAGAGACATTGCACAGGGATAATTTAACATCCATAATGTAACATTTATGTGTAAATCAACTATTTGATTTTGCCATTTATTTTCAACGAATGATAGAATTTGAAAATTGTCTGAACTGCCATAGAAAAGCATAATGACAAAAAATAAAAAGGTTTTATATTTTTTGGACGAATGAACCAAATTTAGCGTAAAACTATACAGCTAATTTCAGGTACTTCACTAACATATCTACCGAATTACAAGATAATTGAATATATTTTGTGACAATTATCGCAAGACATAAAAGCAGAAAAACCGAAAAAATTCCTAGTTTTATCGGTAAATTTCTATGACATTTCTGCATAATTAAGAGAGTTTCAGAAGGAGTACTGCTTTACAATAAAATGCTAGGCAAAAATTCTGCACAAACAGGACCTATATTCTGAATACAAAGTGATAAATGAATGAAGATTTAAAGTCACTATTTTTACTTCCTTCTATCTGTACATGATGAAATCATTGGATTTGTAAGAAAATTTGATTTCCAGTTTTCGATGGATTTATGTTATTTAGAAAATTCTGAACACGATTTGATAGTTCTTAGAAAATGTCTGTCTGACACTCTGTCTGTTAATATCTGTGAGCCTGTCAGCAATTTTGTGGGAGCTCTATCTCGAGAACTAATGTAGGGAATTTCACAAAACTTCATATTCTATTAGACCTTGATATAAACTGGAACTGATCACTTTTTGGTCTACGTTACCCAACAGGTACTACTATGCTGCATTTTCACGATTTCGGTAATAGCTCAATTTCAAGAGATAATGCACTAATTTTCACCAAACTTCAGATTCAGGTATACCTTCGTATGAGTAGGCACTGATTGTTTTAGTATAAATTGCCCAACAGGTGGCGCTGGTATGCTGCACTTTTTATAATTACCACAATAGCTCTATATCAGAAATTATGGAGCAAATTTTCATCACATTTCAGATTCAGGTATATCATGATATGAATAGTTTCTGATTATGTTTTGGTGTAATTCGCCCAATAGGTGGCTCTGCTGTGCTGCGCTTTCGATGATTACACAATAGCTCTGTTTCAAAAACTAATGCATGGATTTTCATCAAATTTCAGATTCACTTAGAAGTATTGACATAAATTGTTGTTTATTAGATTTTGTTGTTAATCACCGACAATTGGTACTGCAGTGCTGCATTTTTTATGATATTTGCGATAGCTGGGTCCCAAATGGTAATGCATGGAGTATAATCTAAATAGATATTATATTACACTTTCACATATATAGATATTTACTGGCTTGGATGTACTGGATGATCCAAAAGTCAGGACGAACTTTAAAATCGAATAATTCGAAAACGAATCAAGATACAAAGATGCGGTTTACACCAAACGGATGGAAAAGAAACCGGATTTTGTGTGTCTACTAAAAAATAGTTCTATTGGCAATCAACAGGTGGCACTATCGCATTTCTGAATTGCAAGCGCGACAGGCACTCCAAACAGTCTCCTTTATGCAAGATGGAGCACTACCTCATATTGCTTTGCTTGTGTCACGCTTCCTACGTTCAATATTTGGAGGAAGGTTGCATTATCAATCGCTACTTTAATCACGCATGGCCTTCAAGATCTCCCGATCTGACACCCTGTGACTTTTAGATGTGGGGATTATTGAAGTCAAAAGTGTACCGCGACCAACCGGCCTTACTAGCAACACTGAAAGATGCCATCCGCCAAAATGTGTCTGCCATAACGCAAGAAATGCTACTCTATGTTGTGAACGGTGAGGTTGCTCGTCTCACAGCTATACTTCTGAATGATGGATAGTACATTGAACATTTACTGTAGTACTAATTAACTGCTACCTTTTATGTTGTCAACATTTTTTTCCCTTTTTAAATCATTTTTTGGTGCAATAAATCCCTATAGCGCCATCTGTTGGTCGCCAACAGAACTATTTTTTTCGTTGCCACACAAAATCCGGTTTCTTTTACATCCGTTTGGGGCAAACCGTATCTTTGTATCTTGATTCGTTTTCGAATTATTCATTTTTAAAGTTCGTCCTGACTTTTGAATCACCCGGTATATACCACACGACAGGTGTTGCTTTTATGCTCTTTGTGTTTGAAATTTTAGTTACAGACGTCTAAGAGTATAGATGCCGGAATTCATAGAATTGTTTAAAAAGTGCGATGCCTCTCTCTTCTTTTTAGTTGCACACAATTCAAGGAAACTATACCTTTTATATCCTAATCAATGGCATAAATTGTCATTTGATTTTGGTACTGTGCTGGCAAATTTTCAAATATGCAAGAGATAAATGAATGTTTTTCTATTGGTACATTCGACTGTTTTTGTAATGCGTTTTAATTGATTATTTCTACATGAATTTTTTTTTTTAATGACAACATTAAAAAGTTATGTTCTAAAAATTTGAGAACCAATGTTAAACAACTTTAAGTGTTTTTTAATTAGAGTATGTTGAACATATTTAAATCATACATAAGGCACAAATCTGGAAAACAAAAGATATTTATGCATGTATAACCTACGTAATGAAATGTGACAATAAATTTGAAAATTCGATATCATTTCATAAGAAATTCTATATTTTTATGTCAGGTTATGAATACTTATATTCACAAAAATGAAAACAAAATCATGTTAAAGTCAAAGGTGAAACAGAAAAACATATTTTCAAAAAGAAGTTCAGGGAGAAAAAAAAATGTCTCATGAATGATATTTAAATACTTATGTAAGCTAAATTTATCTATAATAATAATGAAAAAAAAATGTTTGGGTATGTTAAATATTTTACAGCAGAGGAGTATAAAAAATTTTCTAAAAGAATGACACTTTAACATTTACTTTTGCCTTTTTTAATATTCGATCTATTCAAACACAAAAGAATCGAATATTGTGTTCAGTTTGATTAAAGAATATTCACACTGTTTAAAAATTTAAAAAATTTTTTATGTGCTTTTGATGAAACACCTATTTTCTTATTATACTACTTCTTATTAAAGAAGAGCGGTATTTAGAAAAAATCTATCACGTCATATTTCTTCTATACAGGGTGTCCAATCGCTAATTTCTAAACCGTTAGTCATGTACATAAAGTTTCAGTTAGGAAAATACTTTATCGCTAATTCCTAAACCGTTAGTCGTGTACATAAAGTTCCAGTTAGGAAAATCTTTTAAATGAAGTAAAGAAATATTTTACACGCGATTTGTCAATAAAAATATTAAAAAAAACGACGAAATTTAAATATTTATACTGTTCTCGGTCTTATAAGTTATATTTAGTAAAATTTTTCCATTACGCTAACAAAAAAAAAAAAAAAAAGAAAAAGAAAAAAAAAAGAAAAAAAAAATCCCGTTATGTTACTTGCTTTATGTTTGCACACGTTTTTTATTGACATTAAGTCTCGTGTTTTTATTTACAAATTTCCTAATTGAGAGACAGTGAAATTTTAACGTTTAAGACATTATTCCGTTATGAACTGGGTTTTTTCCAACTGTAGGACATTCTGTATTTAACTATCCTTATTTAGACCATGGAACAAAGAATATAAACTTAACAAAAGAACAAAGAATATAAACTTAAATATAAAATTTATATTCTTTGTTCCATGATTTAGACGTCACTGCCCTCCTTTTTGTGCACCTGGCAACAGTAATTACAATTCAAATTTCTTTAAAAAAAAATGTTCGTTGAAGTACTTTCCATCCTTTACTACTTTTTAAAACTAGCTTAATTATTTTTGAGTCAATCTGTATAATACAACAAACATTTAAAATTATTCTAAAAGAGTGATACTCTAACAATTTTTTATTATTATTAAAGTATGTATGAAAAATGCGCATAATTGTCCAAAAGCTAAAAACTGTTAAAAGTGCTAAAACAAAATACACTTAAATGGCATATAAATACCTTTATTTAGACCGACATGCGTTTCATCGCTCAAACGACGACATTTTTGCAATCTTTGTTGATACAAATATTTTTTTTTCAAACATTTTTAAAAACAAGAGGCACATAAATACAATAAGTTCTATAGAAACAGACCCTGTTCATAACGGAATAATGTCTTAAAAGTAAAAATTTCACTGTCTCTCAATTAGGAAATTTGTAAATAAAAACACGAGACTTAATGTCAATAAAAAACGTGTGCAAACATAAAGCAAGTGGGTAAGAGTGATCGCAGATAGTATTAATATCTCCTTCAAAACACTTTATCGTTAAATTAACAAACGAAAAAAGGTTTTTTGGAGCTATTTTCAGATTTCTTCGCCAATCGCACCAACCAGAACAGAATTTTGAATTATTCCCCTAACTGCTGCCTTGATCGCATAGATTCATTGATTTCTCTAACAGAATCTGCAGATTTAGTAAAGGTACGCAAGTAAATAAAATTATGTGTGAAAGTAAAATATTTCAAAGCTTAGCATAAATTTAAGGGAAACCGTGATATATATCCGGTCAAAAGAGGCGGCTAGTAATTTAAATGAATATAATAAATAAATAAAAATATTTAATTTCGTGTGCCAAAATAGATGATAAATATGATTTAATATGATGAAATAAAAACAAATAAGTACGTTTTTTTATGTGATCTTTTTAATCCATTAATTTATGTTACACACGTAATAATTTTATTTAAACTTCACTGTTAAAAATAAATCTGTGAATTTACGGTGAAATTACTGGCAGCAAAGTAGCCGAACTTTTACCGTTCCGTTAGTAGATTTTCCGTTTTGAGAAATAAAAGAAAGGAAAACTCCATTTGAAGAAGCAGTAACAACTTTTTGTTACAAGGTTAAATTTTTAATGATAATAATTTAATATAATTTTCAAAATTAATAAATCGATAAATCGTCAAAGAAGTCGAAATTTCCAAGTGATTTTAAGCTGCGATATTATTTTATTTATTTATTTATTCATTTATTTTGCATAATTTACTTCAAGCCATCCTGAGGATCGAAGTCGAGACCTTTTGCTAGCGGAACAAACCCTTACAGACTGAACCAAAGCTGCTGATATCAGCATGTACAAAGTATGGCTTTTATGAGTTAGTGGGAAAATCTGTTGTGCTTTTTAAAGATTTCCCTTCAGATATATTCGCTAGAATATTTGTAAACGGTTTATTTTACTTTATTTTAGACTGATGCATAATACTTATTATTTTTTTAAATCAATTTAAATTTTTTAACTAGCTTAAATAAAAAAATCTCTGATTCAAATCACTAGGGTTTTTTTTTAAATATTTTATTTATTTACTTATTTTTTGTATAATTTACTTCAAGCCGTCCTGAGGATCGAACTCGAGACCTTTTGCTAGTGGAACAAATCCTTACGGGCTGAGCCAATGCGGCTGATGCCGGCCTGTACAAAGTATGGCTTTTATGAGCTAGTGGGAAAATTTGTTGTGCTTTTTAAAGATTTTCTTTCAAATATATTCGCTAGAATATTTGTAAACGGTTTATTTTATTTTATTTTAGACTGATGCATATTACTTATTATTTTTTTTAAATCAATTTTAATTTTTTAACTACAGTCGAGTCTCTATATAACGAAATCCATTGTTCCAGTAAAGAATTCGTTATATAGAGAAATTCGTTAAATAGAGAAAGCTGTTAAAAGTTCTGTTTAATGTACAAATTTTGAACAAATACTATTTTTTATACGTTTAATTAAAAATCTGAAGTGTTTAACTATAAATATTAACGTAATGTCCTATTTCTTAATTATTTGAACAGTTTCAAAAAGAGAATAGACATTTATTTAAAAGCTTAATAAAAATCGCACAAGAAAAACGTACGTTAATTTTTTTTGCCATTGAAAACACAATTTTCTCAAATTTTCAGAAGCGATCTCATTGCCCCGGGAGTGAATGTCCCCCCAAGCCACACTCTGAAATCAACACTGACTACAATTACCACATTGATCCAGATTTTATATGTGTAACAATTAAATTGACACTGTTTCTCGAAGGATGTTAAAAGATGTGTGGGAGGGGGGCTGGTGGAATGAATTCGTTGGACTTAAAGATCAAGGAGATTCAAGGTAGAGAAGCAATATAAAAAACTCAGTCTTGAACGATAAATCAAAAATAAGTGATGGAAATTTGATTCCATGTGATTTTGAAGCTTTTTTAAAACTGAATAAATAACATTTTAGGAAAAAATTCGTTATATAGAGTTAGATATTTCGCTATGTAGAGACTGTTTTTAATGTAATTATGAAAAAAGGGAAACGTTCCTGCTAAAAATTCGTTATATAGAGAAATTCGATGTATGGAGTTTCGTTATATAGAGACTCAAGTGTAGTTTAAATTAAAAAAATTACTGTTTCAAATCACTAGGTTTTTTTTTTTTTTTTTTTTTTGAAAAAAAAAAAAAATTATCCATTTTTCACAAAAATAATGTTATAGACAACTTTTTGAAATTATCGTACACTATTTATTTATTTATTTATTTATTTATTTTTTGGCTAATTAGTTAAAAGATTTTTTAATAAGAAATAAGAGAAAAATAAACAGAAAAAATGTAATTTAAAAGGGATTTTTTTTTAAATTTCATGGGACCAGTGGGATTCGAACCCACAATCTGCGTTCGCAGGCGATTAGATGTGTGATGCCTTGACCACTCAGCCACGGAGCGCCTCGCATTACGGGGTGTCTCCGTTTTTGGTTTCTATTTCCATCCGTTTCGTTATATCCAGGAAATATGGGGGAGTTTTCTGATTTTTAACGGAAAATGTTCTTTTATTGTGAAAATGGACTTTTTCTGTGAAATTCAGGAAAAAAATATCCGTGAATTTCAGAATTTTTTTAACAGTGTTGCGTGTAACAATTAGAAGAAATTAGAAGAAATGAAATTTCAATTTTGAAAGTTATGTTACTTCAAATTTTTAGGATTTTAAATATCGCACATTTTCAATTTTTACACCATCGTATATAAGGAAGGAAATGTACTTTTAAATGCAGTTTGTTTAAAAGTTGAATCTCAATTTGTTTTTGAGATATTAATTTTTTTTGTAGTTTTTAATACCAATTTCGTAATTGTGGCAATAGAAGTATTCTATTTCTTTTAAAAGTATAGGGTAAAAGAGTAAATAATTTTTATATCTATTTAAACTTGCGGGGCAACAATTAGAAGAGAAAACACAACAAAAAGTGAGCTGATGATATTAAAAAATATATATATTTAAATTAAAATAATAGTCTTTCTCAAAATTTTATGATTTTTGTGTGACAAGAGGTATTCAACTATAAGTACACAAAATTTGAACTCGCTGATTTATATAGTTTTTGTGTATGGACTCTGTGGTAGACAGGGGACAGAGACGAATAGGGTTCGTCAGATGAATGAAACCCTAATAAAAATGGATATTTGTGAGCGTGAATTAACTTCTACTATTATTTCTAATCATGGAGAACATCTTTTTCTAAATTAGCTCAAATATATTTCAAAGGAAGACTGAGTCATTCCAAATATTCTCACTGCGTAAAAATGTCTATATTGACTTCCAGATAATGGAAGGCAAATGCCCTTGATGGATAAAATATCTGACTATTTTTAAAATCAATCTGTAAAGGTTCTTTGCTACGCAATCTGGTCAAAGCTGTAGTTGTAATGTTATTTATTGTCTGCTATATGGTCTTTGATTCTAGTGTTGAGCTTGAATCCTTGCCATACCTAAATAAAATTGCTTTGTTCCATCCTCTTTAATGAAAAATCTTATACACTATATTTTTTAATTTTATGAAAGGTTTGCTTTTTTGTTGTTGTTTGTGGTTTGTCAAATAAATATTAGGCATAGATACGAAATAATCAAATATCCTTTTCGGTAAAAAAAAAATCTATTTTAAGATAAAAGAACATATTTTATGTAGCCATATATTTTGAACTTAATTTCTGTCGTTAAATCAATAAAATGCAAGTAATTCATTTACAAATGTTCATTTAAAAGTTTTAAAGGCTTTATTAAAGTTCTGTATTGCAAAATTAATTTTATTAAGAAGTGTACAATCCTTCAAAGCATTAGAGTTTATATCATATTATCGAAGAACTTTTAATAAATTTATTTATACGTTCAAGAAATACACTTAAAGTCAAAGGTTATATACAGAGAGAAGGCGAAAGATAATTTAATACATAGTAAAAGTATAAGGAATCAAATCTTGAAATTTCAAAGGTAGCCTGCTATTTATACACGTTTTATGTATTTCTATAAGATGAAAAGAAAAATAATTTGTAATAACAGAATATTAATAAAAAACGTTAAACTTTGAATCCGATATCAGTCTGAAAGTTAAACTAATAACGTTAAGTTAGTTTAGTTTATTAATTGAATATAATTAATTAATGAATTAATATAATATAATGTATAGATTGATGTATACTCTTAATTTTTTTAAATTAATTTATTGCATTAAACTCATTCTTGTGACCTAAACGATTTGTGAAGACTTATAAATTTTACCGTAAGTGCTCCCGAGATAAAAAGTTATACATTATTCCATATTTAAAAAAAAAATAAAAATAAAGTAAATATACATGTATGATATACATAAATTGTGTGTTCGTTTCTAAAAAAATTTAACGTAAATAATAAAATATTAGAGTAAATTTTAAAATTCTGTTATAATTTATTGATAATACTAGAATTTTCTTTCTTATTTGAAAATTGTTTTCATATTGAGTAATTTTTATTTGAAGAATATATTGAATATATATTTATATGCGACATTTTAAAGTGATAAGCTCGAAACATCTTCATCGGTTCCCCCTTTTTTAAAACACAGAGTCGTGGCAAGCGTGGGAAAAAAATGAATAAAATAAATGTAGACTCTTCATTGAACTCACATTGGTTGCTCCAAAAAAGTTTATTCAAGTGCAGCCATATATAGAAGAAAATGCTCTCTTGCAAGCCGTCTTGAACAGAATCCACGAAAGAAAAAAAAATATTCCATCATAAAAACATCATTACGCCGTTCGTTCTAACAAAATCATCGGAAGAAAAAAGAAGAATATCTCTCCGTCATCACCTCTCAGCTTCCTTCTTAAATCTTAAAAAAAAGGAAAAAAATATTTTAGAATATTCTCTAGTCTCTAACCATAATTTTCACATTAAACAGAATTCATGTCCAGCGTCGAGATTAATTTCATTCAGATGATAATTTTTATTTTAAAACTAGTTGGATGTGTCAATCCCAAAACTTTCTTCTATCTCATAAGTATATTTTAATATTTAAAAAAAAACGTGGTGACCCCATAGTTACCCGCTATCAAATTTCCTCGAACATTTGACCTAGCCTAATGAGATTCTGGTATCCGAAAAGCCTAAAACGCAAAATTTAATTAACATTCTGAGAAAATGAACTTAGTAGTGCCTCATGTTGGATAATTTATACTAAAACCTAATAAGCATCTATTTTTGTCAAGACCTAACAGAATCTGAAATTTGATGGAATTTCGTCCATTAGTTTTTGAGATATAGTTATAAAAAAAATTTGCAAAACGTAGCACAGCAACACCATATCTTGGACAATTTATGCCAAAACGTAAAAAAGCGTCTAATTATGTTATGGTGTAAAAGAATCTGAAGTTTGATGAAATTCTGTGCATTAATTCTTGAGATATAGCTAGTTTAAAAAAAAACCGTGTAAAATATAGCACAGCAGCACCATCAGTTGAAGGATTTATAACAAAACGTAATCATCGTGTAATGTTACATGTCATTTTGTAACAAAATCTGAAGTTTGATGAAATTCTGTGCGTTGGTTGTTGAGATATAGCTATCGGAAAAATCGTGTAAAATGCAGCATAGCTGCACCACCTGTTGCAAGGTTAATACCAAAATGTAATCAGCGTCTAATTATGTTATATATTCTAGTGTAACAGAATCTAAAATTTGATGAAGTTCTCTGCATTAGTTCTTGAGATATAGCTATCGCAAAAATCGTGCAAAATGTAGCATAGCAGCGCCACCTATAGGGCAGTTCACACCAAAACCTTATCAGCGGCTATGTATCTCAAGGTATCGCGGAATCTGAAGTTTGGTGAAATTCTGTGCATTAGTTCTTGAGATATAGCTATCATGAAAATCATGAAAAACGTGGCATAGCAGAGCCACCTGCTGGCCAATTTACACCAAAACTTAATCAGCGTCTATGTATATCAAGGGGGTACAGAATCTAAAGTTTGGTGAAATTCTGTGCATTAGTTCTTGAGATATAGCAATCTTGAAAATCATGAAAAACGTAGTATAGCAGCGCCACCTGCAAGTCAATTTTCACCAAAAACCAATAGGCACTAATTCATATCAAGGTCTAACTGAATATAAAATTTTATGAAATTTCGAGCATTAGTTCTTAAGATAGAGCGCCCACAAATTTTTTGTCACATACAGACAGACAGACAGACAGACAGACGGACAGACTCACAGACAGACACTTTCTAAAAATAGTCAAAACGTGTTCAGGACCTTCTAAAACGTATAAATCCGTCGAAAACCGGAAGTCGAAAATTTTCATGAATCCAATACTTTCTTCTTGTAAAGATAGAAGAAAGTAAAAATATTATTTAACTAATTTATAATCGAACGCTGAATTTGATATCCTGCAAACGATATTTAAAATAGATAAAATAAAATAAAATGAATTTATTGATGCGCACAAATACCAAACGTTGAAGGAGGGGGGGAAATAAATAAATAAAAATAATGATATTTTTTGAAAGGTATGGTTTTGGAATAAATTTAATAAGACTTTCTTAAAAAGGGTTGATAAAAACGGTGAAAAATGAGTTTTATTTGAAATATTAAGAAATAAAGTTTAATTAAGAATATTTTTAATTTAGAGCCATCTTTTTAAATTTACTCATATTGCAATAAATGTTTTTTAAGGCGAATTAAGAATTTATATCGTTTTCATAAAGACTAATAGATCTAGAAACAAGATTTTAATTTAATAAGTTGAACTAAGTACGGAATATTATTAAAAGGAAATTAATATACTATAAAGGTTAATTTTGGCGAAAAAAAATTTAAATTTGTAATATTATTAATTTGTAGCATTATTAAATTGCAATTATACTATATTCAATAGAAAAAAATTAAGAATATTACTTAAAAATACATTTTATTCAATTTAAATATGCATAAAATTTCCTTGAAATTTTTCAAATATATTGCATGCCAAAACTTTTAAAATGATGCTAAAATAGTGAAACTAATGTTTTACTTTTCCTTTTTCCTCTTTTCTTGTTATACCAAAATACAAAGAAATTTATTTTATCTTATGTTATAAAAAGAAAAAAGAAAAACCTTTTCCTTGTTGTAATTTATTTTAAGTATCTATAAATTCTGAACTCAATGGCTGTTGTAAAATCAACTGCATGGAAGTAATAGTTTAATAGCCATGTTTACGAATGTTCACCTAAAAATTCTAATGTTTTAGCAGCAATTTGTTTTGTAAATTTAATATCATTAAGAGGTCTGTAAGAAGGTCTCTTCTCTACATCAAAGCTTAATGTTTAGTTGAGATAAAAGCTTTCCGTCATTTATTTATGAGTTCAAAATCATGTAAATAGTAAACGAACTTTCGAAATAGAAGAGTTATATGTTCGGATAGATTTTTATAGGACAAGGTAATGCTACCTTCATATTTTTTCTTTTATACATTGTGTTTCATATTAATTTTCCTTTAATAATTAAATCTTAATTAATTTAAACGAATAACAATAATATTTTGTTAAAACTTTCTGCAATTCGAAATTACAAAATTAGTTCCCATTTCAGAAAATAGATAGCCCCCAACTGTAATTTCTTCTCCCAACCATTCAAAAGTAAACATTTTTCACTATCAATTGATATCGATATCGGTTGTCAACTATTATTTGTGGCAAAATTAATGAAGGATGTTTCCTGTTTTTCCGGTCTAGACTGCACTAATTACTGTCGTATACAGGATTTGATTCTAATAAAACGAATAACAATGATCCCAAAGTACATTGGAAAGTATTAACAAATATACAAAATAAGAAAAAAAAAAAGAAACAATAAACATTGAATTATTTATCTGCATTCTTAAAGGCCTTTTATTTTATGCATAATAGCTCAGAAAATTAATATTCAAAGAAGAAGAACGTGCTTTCTCTTAACAATTACATGAATGAGGAGTTCCAAGGAATTTTCTGTTCATTCAAACAGAAGAATGCTTTTCGTATTCTCCAAAAGTTCACAGAACACGCGGGGCTTTGAGTACACCTATTTTATTAATAAACAGCAACCACCCACGTCCTTGGAAATAATTAGTTATGAATAGAAGGTCAGTATATCTATGCATACTAAATAAATACTTTAACACAAAGCGTCAATGGTTGATTCTTTTAAATGAAAGAAATAAAATATATAATATTGTAAATGAAGAATTTAAAATATTAAAATAAAATATGAAAATAATGATAATAATAATAATAATTTAAATTATTAATGAGAAAATTTCATCAATAAAAATACATTCGTTACTTCATTTATTTTTTCCAACAATGAACAATCGCCATCATTTGATCTTTTAAAAATCAAAATTAAATAAATAAATACGCATAGAAAAAATATAGTAATGATATGTTTAACAATAAATTAAAAAAAAAAGCTATAAAGTTGTTTTAGTTAGAACAACTAAATTTTTAACATGTGTGTCTTTTTTTAACATGCACTCAAGTGCTGAAACATTATGACCTCCAACCTAATAACGTGTTGGCCCACCTTTGATTTTTAAAACAGTTAAAAAATGCCTTGCCATGGATGCCACAAGTTTTTAGTAGATGGCCGAAGGTAAATTGTATCAGTTTTTTAAGGAGTGGTTATGCGTATCAGGGATATTCCAGAATTGTTGTGTTTGAGCTCTGGAGTGTTGTTGAATGACAACTGAAATGTGCTCTGTCGGATAAAGGTCCGCCGAGTTAAGTGACCAGAACGTTTGCTGGAATTCAGTATTATGTTCCTGAAATCAATTGAACACATCTCGAGTCATGTGACACGGAGCGTTGTCTTGCAATAAGACTCCATTTCCATTTCGGATGACAGATACCATGTAATGGTGCAAGTGATCCGCAATGATTGTCTGTGGCGTTCATGGTCTATTCTACAACAGCCACAGGTCCCAGAGACGCCCATGAGAACGTTCGTCAAAGCTTAATATCGCCACAACTGGCCTGCCTGTGATATGTAGTATAAAGGGGAGTAACAATTCGCATTGAAGACGGCATATCCAAACACGACCATCGACATGTTTAAGGATGAGTCGTGTTTCATCCGACGAGATAACTCTCTCCCTATGTTCCATAGCCTAGTCATGATGTTCCCGGTTCATTTAAATAATGGAGGCGGCTGACCTTGACAAAGTTAGACTATGTTTCCTCGAAACGCGTGTTAGAACTATATGTGATTTCTCCCTCAATTTGCGAGGGTACTTTGCGAGCACACTTATTAAAAATAAATGTAAAACGGTAATAACCAGATAAAGTTGCATTTTTTAATTGGTTCTCAATGAATAAAAACCATTTTTATGTAACTATTTTGACAAACAAAGAGGTTCTTATGTCCTAATTGAATGTAGTGAAAATTATTCAGTTCTATTCTGTTTTATAAAAGTAATGATAAAAAGACCTTTTTGAAAACTTTAAACATCAATTACTCAAAATATTAAAAATGTGCCTTATCTAGTTATTACCGGAAGCCACAGATATATAGGCAATAAATGCAGAAAATAAAATTAAACGTGTTTTCTGTTTTTAAACGGAATTAAATTTTAGAAAATCTCATGGAGAGTAACGAATCCATAGGTTAAGTGTTCAAATGATTCAGAATAATTCAAATATCTTATCGGGTGTGATTTTTGGAACCGGATGTTCAACTTTTATGAGTTATAAGATTCTGTTTTAGTGAAATTTACATTTTAATTAAAAAAAAAAAAAACCTGATATTTTTCGTACTGGAATGAAGTTTATAACTGAAGATTTAAAAGAATTTTTTTTTTTTAATATTTTCTACCACACCCCAAGTTAAAATTAGATTGGTCAGATTCGTTTTATATTTTTTTTTGATTTCGATAACTCTTTTTAGTAAGAAAAATAGTAATCAAAGTTAAATAAAATTGCTAATTAGAAGAATAAATTACCCACAATAAAACTAAGAATTTTCTATACATTCAGACGAAAGAATGTCTATCATTTTCATGTTTTCTAAAAGATCGTGATAGGTGAAAGGCTTTGAGTAAACCTTTTTATTTTCTTTTACCTTTATAGGAAGAAAGTATTAGATTTGTGAAAATTTTCGAATTCGGGTATTTACACGTTTTAGAGGTAAGAGATTCTAAAAAACACATTTCTACAAAATGTCTGTCTGTGAGTCTGTAACTCTGTCTATATGTGACATAAATTTTGTGGGCTCTCTATGTAAAGAACTACGTAATGTAAAAAGTTTAATAAAAATTATATTCAGGTAATCCATGATATACATTGATGCTGATTAGCTTCTGGTGTAAATCGCTCAACAAGTAGACTGCTATGCTTTTTTTTAAACGATTTTTGCAAACTTTTCATCTCAAAAATGAATGCAAGGATTTTTATAAAACTTCAGATTCAGCTAATCTTTGATATGAATTGGTTCTGCTTACGTTTTGGCAACGAATTAGTGTCAATCGCTCAACAGGTTGTGCTGTAATGCTGAATTTTTACCGATTCTCTCAATAGCTCTATCTTAAGAACTAATGCATGACTTTTCATCAAACTTGAGATTCCGATACATATTATTGCTGGTGATATTTTGTTGTAAAATTTCAGCATAAAAAGTGGCCCTTTTATGCTACATTTGCCTCGATATCTACAATCCAATTTCAAGAACTAATGCACGGAATTTCATATCTTAGAATCCTCCCGGTAGACTATATTGTCATTTAATTTTGGCAATATGATAGCGAATTTTGAAGTATTTACATGCATAAGATAGAAGAAAGTTTTGGGATTGCCATCTTCGCCTAGTTTAATGTGTAACATTCATCTACGTCTTTCGATTGATTGTTTCTGAGTACGAAAGGTCAATATATTATTTGAGAATTTAATATGTAAGTCATTTGCATGCTAAATAAACACAATGCAAAAAGAGTCAATGTTTAATGATAAAATAAAAGTAAATTCCGTCAATATACAATTGTTCTAAAATGCAAGTTGAAAAATGCAAAATTAACTTCCAGAAAAGAACCGAAAGACCTTTGAAGAAAAGAAAAAAAAAATACTGATAAATTATGTTTTGTTTTTAAACTTTTACTCGCAGCATAAACTCCCTTGTGTAAGCTGTTGATAAAAAGAGAAAATACACTGTATAAAGAGAATGATTAAAAAATAATAAAGAAAAGAGAAAAAAAGATTATCAAACTGACCCTCAAATAAAGCTTGGCTGATAGACCAATGAAAGAATCGCCCATGTTGTCATAAACAGAAAAAAAAAAATCATTATTACTTGAATCCACAGAGTGAAATAAAATTTTATAGTTGCGATATTTGTTGAAATTCGTTGATATTCAAACTAGTACCTTTTAAACAAGTCGGAAATTGCACGTCAACCATAGCAAATGAGGTGCGTTCGTACAATAACGAAAAAAAAAAAATACTTTTTTAAAATATTTAAAAATATATCCAGACATTGGTATCATACACTGTTAAAAAAATTCTGAAATTAACGAATATTTTTTCCTGAATTTCACAGAAAAAGTCCCTTTTCACAACAAAAGGGCTTTTTCAGTTAAAAATCAGAAAACACCACAAGATTTCCTGAAAATAACGAAACGGATGGAAATAAAAACAAAAAAACGGAGACACTCCGTTCTCTGGGGGGGCTCCGTGGCCGAGTGGTAAAGGCACTACATCGCTAATCGCTTGCGAATGCAGATTTTGGGTTCGAATCCCAGTGGCGCCATGAAATAATGAAAACATAAAATATCTCTTTTAAATTACATTTTTATCTGTTTATTTTTCTCGTTTTTCTTATTAAAAAATCTTTTAACTAATTAGCCAAAAAATAAATAAATAAATAAATAAAAATAAAAATAAATAAATAGTGTACGAGAATTTCAAAATTGTCTATAACAATATTTTTGTAAAAAATGAATAATTTTTTTTTCATTCACTCACTCACTCATTCATTCATTCATTCATTCATTCAAAAAAAATAAATAAATAAATAAAAATAAATAAATAAATAAATAAAAAAAAATAGTTATTTTAAACAGCGATTTTTTTTTTTTAATTTAAACTAGTTAAAAAAATTAAAATTGTTTTTTAAGAATAATAAGTATTATGCATCAGTCTAAAATAAAATAAAATAAACCGTTTACAAATATTCTAACGAATATATTTGAAAGGAAATCTTTAAAAACTACAACAGATTTTCCAACTAACTCATAAAAACATACTTTTTACAAACCGGCATCAGCAGCTTTGGCTCAATCAGTAAGGATTTGTTCCGCTATTAAAATGTCTCGAGTTCGATCCTCAGGACGGCGTGAAGTAAATTATACAATAAATAAATAAATTAAGTAAAATAATGTAGCAGCTTAAAAACTCGCGGAAATTTCGAAATCTTTGATGATTAAGCGATTCATTAACTTTAAAAATTATATTAAATTATTATCTTTAAAAACCAAACTTTGTAACAGAAAGTTACTGCTTCTTCAAACGGAATTTTCTTGTCTTTTATTTCCCAAAACTGAAAATCTACTAACGGAACGGTAAAAGTTCGGCTACTTTGCTGCCAGTAGTTTCACCGTGAATTCACAGATTTATTTTTAACAGTGTAGTATACAATATTTCTTATACAATATAGTATGCGAAGTCTTCTATGTGCCTTTGTAAATACTATATGCTTTCTATTATATAGGAAATAATTTGTAGTAAACCTCAGAAATGTATATCAATTTCATAAAATGTGAAATAGTTTTAAACGGCCCCAAATAATGCTTCCCTCTAAACCATTATTTTTGTGTGGCCATGTAAATTAATAACAAATATTTTTTGCACAACAGATTGTATCGAATGTATATTTTAGTATATACTTCATACATGCATATCATTTTTATTATGCTCGAAAGAGCTTAAGACCATTAAAAAGCATTTGAAACAATTTTTTCCATTGATCGTAACATAACGGAATACTTTTGAGTGTCCCTGCAATTGAATTATATATCCGATTTTCATAACAGTTGAAATGACTCGACAAAATTTTGTTACAATTATACATTTTAAATTTCAAACGATTCGGTTCGGTAGTTTTTGTGTTGTTATATGCAGACAGACGGAAGGACGAACGGGTGGACACAACGACGACTATAGCTGCTACGTATTTCTATAATTACGAACGCACCTAAAAGCCATTAAAAGATAAAATCAATTACGATTACTAAAAAAAGTATAATCACATAGTTTATAAATTTGTTTTGAAATTATTATTAAAAAAGGTTCTTGAGGTTTTATCAAACTGAAAAGAACCTCCACATTAAATAAGCTGGTGTGGAATAACAAGATAAAAAGAATTTCTTAAAAACACCATACAAATTTTAATAAATGTTCAATGTCTTTCGAAAGCAGTAGTCTTTCTTCTGTTCTTTTCGACTGATGAAGAGAGATTAGTTCTTTCGAAAGGCCATCTTTAAGGAGACAAGGGACCTTGAAATCCTTAAAAATATTTTTTTTTATTTTTTGTAAATTTTACCTAAATATTATTCAAGGGTACATTATATGCATTATAACATGCATTTATCACAAAAAAATGCAAAAAAAAAAAAAAATATTTTTGACAAAAAAATGGCATTTTACAGCGTCTTCGAAATCTTCAAAATGCCCCCTGTGCATTCTATATCAATGAAAATCCCCAATATTTTTTATGAAAGTTTGTTTTATATATATAAACAAAATTGTGCATCGAATTTTGAATATTTGAATTTAAAGGTGAAAAAAAAAAAAAAAAAAATTGAAATTTTGAAATTTTTTTGAAATTTTTTTCAAAATTTTCATTTTTTTTTAATCTTAAAATTCAAATATGTAAAAATCGATGCTCTATTTTGTTTATATATATAAAACATACTTTCCAAAAAAACATTGGGGATTTTCATAGATATGGAAAGCGCAGGGGCCATTTCGAAGATTTCGAAGACGCTGCGTAAAATTCCATTTTTTTCTGAAAAATAATACTTTTTTAAAAACATTTTTGTGATAAATGCATGCCATAATGCATATAATGCACCCTTGAATAATATTTAAGATGAAATTTACAAAAAATAAAAAAAAATTTGAAAAAATTTTCGAAAAATTTTCAAAATTTAATTTTTTTTTTTTTTTTTTTTTTTTTTTTTTTTTTTTTTTTACTTTTAAATTAAAATATTCAAAATTCGATGCACAATTTTGTTTATATATATAAAACAAACTTTCATAAAAAATATTGGGGATTTTCATTGAAATGGAATGCGCAGGGGGCATTTCGAAGATTTCGAAGACGTAAAATGCCATTTTTTTTGTCAAAAATAATTTTTTTTTGCATTTTTTTGTGATAAATGCATGTTTTAATGCATATAATGTACCCTTTAATAATATTTAGGTGAAATTTACAAAAAATAAAAAAATATATTTTTAAGGATTTCAAGGTCCCTTGTCCCCTTAAGCATATTTAAACATGTTATTCTATTAAACATCTCTTACAATATTTGGTAATATCTGTTTAAAAAACTCTTTTTATCTCATCAAAAGTCATTCTTTAAGCATAAAATTTTTATTACATTTTCAAAACTATATATATATATATATATATATATATATATATATTTAAAAACAGTCGGATATAAATATCCCAAAACTTTCTTCTACCTCATACACGTTAATACTTTCAGAAGAATGAAACATACACTGTTAAAAATAAATCTGTGAATTCCAGGTGAAACTACCGGCAGCAATGTAGCCGAACTTTTACCGTTCCGTTAGTAAATTTTCCGTTGCGGGAAATACAAGAAGGGAAAACTCCGGTGTAAGAATCAGTAACTTTCCGTTACAAAGTTTGATTTATAATAGTAATAATTTAATATAATTTTAAAAAAATGATTTACCGATTAATCTTCAAAGAATTCGAAATCACCGAGGGATTTTAAGCTGCTATGCTATTTTACTTAATTGTTATCTTGGATAATTTAGTTCACGCCGTCCTCAGGACCTTCAGATTGCGGAACAAATTCTTACGAACTGAGCCAAAGTTGCTGACGTTAAACGGTACAAAGTATGTCTTTTATGAGTTAGTGGGAAATCTGTTGTACTTTTTAAAGATTTCCTTTCAAATATATTCCTTAGAATGTTTGTAAACGGATTATTTTAGACTGATGCATAATACTTATTATTTTTTTAAATCATTTTTAATTTTTTAAGTAGTTTAAATTAAAAAAAAAAATCACTGTTTGAAACCACTGATTTTTTTTTATAAAAAATTTTTTATAAAATTTTTTTTTACAATGTATATATATATATATATATATATATATATAGACTTTTTTATATTTTTTTGAAATTGTCGTACACTATTTATTTCTTTATTTTTCGGCTAATAAATTAAAAGATTTTTAATAAGAAAAAAAGAGAAAAATAAACAGAAAAATGTAATTTAAAAGGAATTTTTATGTTTCATTATTCCATGGCGCCAATGGGACTCGAACCCACAATCTGCGCTCGCATGCGATTAGCGGTGTGGTGCCTTGACCACTCGGCCATGGAGTTCTCCACACTATGGAGTGTCTCTGTTTTTTTTTTTTTTTTTTTTTTTTTTTTTTTCCCATCCGTTTCGTTTTTTTTTTTTTCAGGAAATATGATGGAACTTTGTGATTTGTAACGGAAAATACCCTTTAGTTGTTAAAAGGGAGCTTTTCTGTGAAATTCAGGAAAAAAATGTTCGTGAATTTCAGAATTTTTTTAACAGTGTAGCAGCATCAACGGTTAGGTAATTTACATCAAAGTCCAATCTGCAACAACTTGTTTCAAGTTCTAACTAAATATGAAATTTGATGAAAATCCATTTATTAGTATTTGAGATAGAATTATCGCAGAAATTTAAAAATACTGGATAGAAGCGCCACCTGTTGAGAGATTTACTCCAAAAACTACAGAATGCTAATTTATATCTGGGACTGACTGAATCTGAAGCTTGATTAAAATCAGTGTATTAGTTCCTGAAATATAGCTATTGAGATAATCATGAATGATATCGTATAGCAGCGCCACTTGTTGCGCGATTTACATTAAAATGTAATCAAAACTATATTATAGAAAAGACAGCGGCATATTCAGTTTTATAAAAATCCGTCCATTAGTGCTTGAGATATGGCTATTGGGGAGATCGTGAAAAAGATAGCATAGCAGCGCTACCTCTTGGGCAAGACACACCAAAAACTAATCAGATCTAGTTTATATCAAGGTTTAACTGAATTTAAAGTTTTTGGGAATTCCGTGCATTACTTCTTCTAATAGAGCTTCCATAAAATTTATATCTCATACAGACAGACAGACTTACAGACAGACTGACAGACACACAGGCAGACATTTTGTAAAACATCTTTTTTGGAATATCTGACTCCTAAAACATGTAAATCCATCGAAAACCGGAATTCAAACATTTTCACGAATCCAGTACTTTCTTCTTGTAAAGATAGAAGAAAGTAAAATTGATAAAAGTTGAACAATTAAAAAAATGCATTATGTTTTATTACAGACATGGATTTCGCAAATATATAAATATGAAGATTAATTGCTCAAGAAAAACGAAACATCTCTAACAATATTTGGTTATATCATTTAAAAAATTCTTTTTATCTTATCAAAAGGCCTTCTTTAAACATAAAATATTATACTGGATTTTCAAAACTATCTTCGAAAAAAGAAGAAGGAAAAAATCCCTATCGTTTTCGCTTACAGGCGGAGGTAGATTTCGAAGTTAAGTTTTCATTTCAGCTACAAAAAAAAATTAAATATGATTAGAGATAATCCAGTTTAGCAACTGTGTTTGACCGCTTTTGAACAATTATTAATTTTATTTTTCTATAAGAACTGGTTTTATCAGAATCATCTTGAACGAAATTTGGCTCAAATGCCACTTTGACAGCACTTTTTCAAATATATTCTGACATTATGAAAAAATCGACCAATACGACACATTATACAGTTCTCAAATTAGAGAAACTGCAACTGAATGCGTTTCAGAGCAAAATTGAATTTAAAAATGATTCATAAAATAATCAGCTTGTTATTCGAATACGTCCTCAATTCTTCAATCACGATCGCTTCGGGAAATTTTGTTCAAAATGCTCACTTTCATAGCATTTCTTCAAATATATTCTGCTTTTATAAAAAAAATAAAAAAAAAGAAAGAAAAAAAACTGAACATTACAGCACATTATACAGTTCCTAAATAAGAGAACAAGTCAATTGGATGCGTTTGAGAGGAAAATTTGAGTTAAAAATAAGTCAGAAACTAAGCAATTTGTCATTTGAATACTTCCTAAATTTTTAATCACGATCGCTTCGGAAAATCCTGTTCAAAATGTTTATTTTGACAGCCTTTTTTTTTAAATATATCTTGTCTTTATCAAAAAACTGGCCAATACATCACATTATATGTATAGTTCTCAAATGAGAACCTGTCATTTGGATGCGTTTAAAACCAAAAGTGGATTGAAAAATGAATCAGAATATAAGCAGTTTGGATTTGTGATTTTTTCTTTAACTCCTATTTTTGTTTAACTTATTTTTGCTATAAGGATTGGTCCTATAGAAAATTTATCAATGTAAAAGTTGAAGATATTATTGATAAGATATAGAACACATTTAATGGGATTTGATATCTTAAGAATTGACTAAGCTATGGATTTTTTTCTTTTTCCACACCCCCCCCCGTTTTTGTTTGTATTTTATTTTATTTTATTTTATTTTTTACAGTAAGAGTTGGTCCCATCAAAAACTTGTAAGTACAAAAGTTTTAGATAATATAAGAACATTTATAAAAAAATTAATTGGATTTGATATCTTGGGAATTGATGAAGTTATGAATTTTTTTCTTCTATAACTCTATTTTTTTCGCCTCTTGAGCCCATTTTTAATTTTATCAAAAATCTGTTATGCATAAACTTTTGGCCCATTTCTTAGAAAAATTATAAACTTTAAACCGATTCGATATCTACACTGGCCTCCAAAAGTTAAGGTACAATATGTTTCTCGAATCTTACCAGAAAAAAAAATGGCAGTCAGATACCCTGATAGACTGACTGAATCTAAAGCTTGATTAAAATCTGTGCATTAGTTTCTGAAATATAGCTATTGAGATAATCATGAATGATATCGCATAGCAGCGCCACTTGTTGTGCGATTTACATTAAAATGTAATCAAAACTATATTATAGCAAAGACAGCGGCATATTCAGTTTTATGAAAATCCGCTCATTAGTTCTTGAGATGTGGCTATTGGAGAGATCGTGAAAAAGATAGCATAGCAGCGCTACCTCTTTACTACCTATATTACCAGAAGCTACACTGACCTGCATGTGTTCCATGGAGGATCTCTGACGAGATGAACTCTGTGCGAGATATCGGGATGAGATCTCTAATTCATATGCATGCCCATTTGCTGGTGCTATTGGCAATGGTTTCATTCTAATGGATGATAATGGCTTCATGGTTTATATGAATGACAAGAATAAGCTTTAAAATACTTACGCAAAAATTACAGCTACCACTTTTATTTTATAGAAAAGAATAGGTATTTGTGAATGAGAGAAAAATACGCAATTACAAAGCTTTCGTAATTTCGCGTGTAAGTTTTTGTTGTATTTGAACTATTGTTGTCAGTTTTGTTCACAACAACCAGTAGAGACTAGAAATGTCTAGAATAAGTCGTTTTCAATATTCCTTAAGGTGGCGGGTGGTAACGGGGCCGTCGCGAAACAAGTTTCTTCTCTTACGGGCCTGATTCATGAAAAGATGACGTCACGCAAGAGATCTGAGTTGCAAACGGAACATATAGAATGTTTGTATGTGTGCATCAAAAACAAGGCTATAAATTTCCGTTTTATGATATTTTTTCAACAATTTGAGGCTTATTTTAGATCTGTTGAATTATACATTTACTATTAAACACCCAAAGTTCATAAATAAGACTTTTTTGTTTTTAATTTGATTTCAAAACTAAACTTATCCTTTGATTTCAAATACGTAAGATTCATGGTTTTTATCGAAGATTTTAACTTTAAATATACATTTATGGCAGACAAAATCATACATTAAAATTGCAAAACTTTAGAAACAAAATAAATAAATGAAATTATACAGAATTGAGATTCGTGATACTTTTCATAGCGTTTAACTTGAAATACAAATTTATGGCAGGAGAAATCCTACATTAAAAGTACGCAATTTTAGCAGCAAGTAATTTAAGTTCCTTTTAAAAATAAAAATGCCTTAATTTTAAATTGTAAATATCAGGATTATTATTGCATAAACTCATAAATAAAAATTCTTTTTGTCATTTAAAATTTCTAATTTTATAATGTATAATTAACTTAAAATACACATTCTTTTAATAGATATTACAACTAAAAGAGTATTTTTCACTAGAGACATTGTACTTTCAAATAATTTACAATAAATATGGCATTTAATATTCTCTCATAAAAAATAATCTCACTTTTGTTAATACAGATAATTTTTTATTATTATTATTATTATAAGTGAATTTCGTAGTATCATTTTAAACTTTTGTATAGTAATTTAGTAAAATATTTGTAATTCCTAAAAAAAAAAAAATAAATAAATAAATAAAAATAAAATAAATAAATAGATATAAAAGTTGTTTCCACATTTGCATTTATTTCCGAATGCAGATCGAAATAATTTTTTTCAATAATGAATTGCATAATATTTTTTGGGTCTGGAAATTTTAGGAAAGTACTTTCATAATTAAAATTCACGAGTTTTTGTAAAGCATTTACAATTATTTTCTGGGGGTATTAATTGACTTCTATAACCCAACATAAATTATTTACATTTCAGACGGTCACATTTTATTCGGGCAATTTAATTCTAAAATTTTTGTCTTTGACTAATAAGTTAATGTACGCACAACATTTTAATTTATGTGAAATTTCATATTTAATGTAACTAAATATAAAAGTCAATACAGACATGATGTCATTTTTATCTCAATATCTTCACTTCTGTTAAACACACCGCAAAAGAAATCCAATATGTTTAATTCTTCAATTTCATCAACAGCTATTAAAAAAAGTAATAATTGAAATTGTTCATTTTGCTGTTAGTATAAGATAATTAAACTTAAAAATTTTTACCTTTTTTCCTGCTTCCATAACTTTTATATAGTAAATGAATTTTTCCATTCATTTAAAAGGATAATCAAGGATACGATAAATTTTCTATACTCATCTGATGATGTTGTCCAAAGCAGGTTTCTAAACTAACGATCTGATTATATATATATATATATATATATATATATATATATTTAAAAGATAGTCATTAAATAATTTTTATTTCGACTATCCATATGCATAAGATCTTAGTACTATTTCTGTTTTAAATTGCTTTTGTTTTATGCAAACTGAATTGTAAACAGAAATTCTAGACCCAAAATAGGATGTAAAAGGGCTTTCTTTTTACTCTTATGTATTAGATGATTCTAAATGTTTACTTCCCGACTTCAAAATAAAACTTATAATTCACATCACATGTAAGACCACGTGGGAATGGCGTAGATTTATTTAATTCATTTTAAATAATGAGATAAAAGGAAATACTCATTGACTTAGGTTAATCCTTTATCCACTAATTAATCTTTTTAAAATGCTCATTAAAAATATATTCGTATAACAGAATATGTAATAGATTCAAATTATTTAAAAATTTACACACAATATTAATGGTGATTGCTTCAGCCCTAGCATAAGCAAAATTTTAATGAAGGTGAAGTGGTCTGTGAGATGAAAAAGTCAGATCTCGTGTATGACTCATTTCTCCTGCTTGGGATTTCGAATCAGGCCTGTTAGAGAAGAAACTTGTTTCGCGACGGCCTCGGTGGTAAGATGGATGGAAATGAGGTTGCCACAGACCGATACTGCTAGATGGCTCAATATGTCTCGCAGTGTAGTCCAAGGACTTTGGGATCAGTATAAATCCGAAGATTCTGTGTCCAGAATACATATTCCAGGCCGCACACTTCTTACAACACATGCAGAAGACCGGCTTCTAGATCTTTCGGCCCGAAGGAGAAGACGCACTACTGTGCCGAAACTCACTACATACCACTTTGCAACATCAGGGAGAAGAATCTCCGCTACTACAGTGCGAAGACGTCTTCACAATGCAGGTATCTATGCAAGGCGACCAGTAGTGTGTGTCCCCTTCAACAGACGACAGAAAAGGGCCCGATTATGTTGAAAAAAAAAACATGTTTCCAGGATCAGACAATAGTGGGCTTCTGTACTCTTCACAGACAAGACCAGATTCACACTGGAGAGCGTTTCAGGACGTCTTCTGATTTAGATAGAACAATGCACTCGATACCATCAATCAAACACTGTTGAAACACACAGGTACAGAAACGGTGGAATCATGGTTTAGGCAGGGATCTTATTCGGAGGCTACATTGACCTGCATGTGTTCCATGGAGGAACTCTGAAGAGATATCGGGATGAGATCCCTAACTCATATGCACGCCCCTTTGCTGGTGCTATTGGCAACGGTTTCATTCTAATGGATGCTAATGCGAGGCCAAACCAATCTGTGGTTGTTGAGGATTATCTTGAAGATTACAGTTTGGATGGAATGGTCAGCTCCCTCTCCAGACTTGAATCCGACAGAACATCATTGAGACTATCTTGGAAGACAGGTTGCGGCTTTAAGTCCTCCTCCAAGGTCATTAAAGGAACTGGAACAAGGCTTACTCCATGTCTGGTTAGCGCTATCAATTTAGGTGTCCGACAATCTAATTGAGATCATGGAAAGTTGATGCCACCAGTGTATTCAAATCCGGGGTGGACATATTCCGTATTAGAACAAGTTTTTTAATGTTTCTGTCGCATTTTACTGCATAATACTGCGATGTACTAATTTCTCCAAGAATGGAATTTTCCACCATGAGTGCTTTTTTGTTGTAATTTCATTTATGCGTTTAACTAAAGTAAATTTCTATGTTACGTTTAATAAATAACAGTTTAGTGCACATTTATCCAGATTTATTGTTTCTATATTTATTCATTTGCAAATTAGGCGCAAAAGACAGGTTGTATCTTAACTTTTGGAGGCCAATGTATTTTAATTAAGAAGTTATCATGTTTCTTTCTGTTTTCACAAAAAACCACCCTATTTCCACCCCCTTAGTCCGATTTTACCCATTAAAGAACCTGATAGAAATTTTATGAACTTTGATTTTATGCATTAATTTGGAGGAGTTTTGAGCAGAATTTTAAAAGTTATCGTATCCATAAAAAAGTAATGTGTATAAACTTTTTTACAGATGGTAGTTTTGGGTCTAGGGGTCATGATCGGTGTAGATCAACAAAACTTTTTCACTAATTCTAACATGGGAACGACGACATCAGGTAATATTTCATACGAAATTTACCTGAAATTGGAAAAAAAGTTGAATAATTAAAAAATGCATTATATTTTATTACAGGCGCGGATTTCACCACTATATAAGGTGGTATGGGGTAATAACGCCAGGCGGGGTAATAACGCCAAGTGCTAATATTTTGCATAATTATGAAATAATCTGGTTTCATTTTTAGGTCTTATTGTTTTTACAAGCAACTAAAATTAACGCTTGATCTAAAATTTGCGAGATACGTTTTGTGATGTGAAGACTATTTTTTTATCCGGAAATACTTTGTTAATTACATAAACTTGTAGTACATTTCGAGGACTTTCAAAATGTTGTTGAAGATTTTGGATATCTTCTCGAGATAATTTGTAATTTAAAATGTACAGTGCAATAACTATAACGGGGTAATAACGCCAATCCTTGGTATTAATACCCCGGTTGATTCCCTACAGTGGCTCGGCTACATCCTAAATACTGATTCAAATAAACACAGTTAAAACTGTGCAATGTTTCTAATAATTCTATTTAAATGGTCCTTTTTAAGCAAAAAGAAGCTCATGGTCTGATATTCTTTTGCCTCATCCTCCCCACACACCACACCTTTATTTTTCTTACACTATCACAAAAAATTAAACATTTTCAATAGCTTAGAATGCAATTTGTCAATTTCTAAGTTTGTAGAGTTTGTATTTTTAGAATTGGGCAATCTCCATGCAATTATTCCATCTTATTTCATAGTTTTGTTTGCATGGCGTTATTACCCATATAGGTGGGTAATAACGCCAAATAGCATTGGTCAAGAAATCAAGCCATTACATTTTATGAATACATATCTGTTAAATTATTTTTTTTATATAGATAGTCAATGAGTTGCTGTATCAAATCATATATTTGTTTGAAAAATACAATCTAAAACTGAGCCGTGAAAATTGGTAGAACCTTAACGTGGCGTTATTACCCCAGGGTACCTTAAATATGAAGATTAATTATACAAGAAAAACAAAATATCTTTTACGATATTCGGTTATATCTATTTAAGATATTCTTTTTATCTTATCAAAAAGTCTTATTTAAACATAAAAAAAAATCATACTAGGTTTTCAGAAATATCGCTGAAAAAAGGAAAAAAATCCATAGAAAGTTGAACAGTTAAAAAGTTTTTCTTTGTTGACAAAAATGCCATCTGAACACATTTATTTAATACTTGTACCTGTTAGGTTTCTGTAAGAGTATATGCAGAAACTTCATGTAAGCAAATCTTTAAAGCTCTATGACCGCTTAAATAATTAAACTCGAAATATGCTTAATTATAACTGTAATATTAATCTAATAATTCTGTATTTATGAGATTTTGTGCTTGAAATGACCCAAATAAAAGGATATGAGTGTAGTAATCTGATCATCATTTGTCATCTTCAATCATCATCAGAATTTGTCATCATCATAAATAAAATAATACTAAAATCATTTTCAGCTCTTCAATAAAGCAAGTCCTGCAACTGATCGACATCGCTGACTTTACACGTAAGAAATTTTACTTATACAGTAAACTCCCGATTATATCGCATAAAGTGGTGGAAAGATAGGCCAGATATTCCGGAATTCTACAAATATTTACTAACTCGTACCCTCCCTTCACCATGATTTTAAAAACATATGTTACACAAATTAAGATAAATTTTATGCACAAAGTACACATACAGTTTCGAAATAAACAGAATATTAACCTAAAACAAAATCCTAATTGTAAAAAAAAAAAAAAAAAAAAAAAAAATTAAATAAATTATTGCTCAAATATGAAAAATTATGCATAACTGAATAGGCAAACTTACAATTTTTTAGTTTTTGAAAAAATTCTAAATAGCAGACTGCTTCTCTCTTTTAGCAGCCCTATTCCGCGATGCAATGTCCCTCCATTCACACGAGTAGATGGTATCAGGTGACGTCGATTCCTGCTGACTAATGTACTACAGTGCTGCTTCCATCGTCGTGAACCCTTGGAAATGAGAGATTATAGTTTATCTTGCAGCCCTGTTAATATTTTTCTTCTGTCATTTCTCCAACTGTCAAGAGTTGTACAATATCGTTTTCAATAAATTCATTAACTTCGTCATTTGCCGTCCATTCTGTAATGTCTTCTGCATTGAAGCTTATCAATCTCATCTCCCATTGCAGTTTCCCATACAGGTTTATGTCTACCTTTTTGTTCCAAAAGAATGTTCCGAAAGCTTCGCAATTACTATATCGAGAATTTCATCTCATGCTTTTGGCACTCGAAAAAATTTCTGCATGGTAACCTGCCTGTCTTGCTATTTGCGACATTCCTCATTTTTTTTTACTAGGCCGGATAGTACGAAGGGTCAGATGGTGGGAAGTTTCTTGCATATGTAAATATTTTATAAGTAATTATAATAGGACCGAAATTCATCACCAGCAGCCAGATCGCAATGTCATCTACCGCTCATATTTAAAACAGAATTATAGTTAAAAAAAATAGCCTGACATCATACTCTCCGGCAAGAATTTCTTTAACACCTGTCAACCAGTGTTGATTTCAGGGGGCATCCTGGGGGGGGGGGGCGGGGCATTCCGATTTCAAGAGGCATCCTGGGGGGGACATCCCTCCGGGATAATTTGAGATTTTTGTTTTGAATGGTCAAAATGTACAATTACAACTCTGCAATGTTCCCCCCCCCCGGGAACCACAGAATTCCCTCCCGGAAAAAAGTGTCTGAATTCAAAACTGTTGTCAGACTTCCAGTTTATTGATTTCTAAATTCTTTCAATCCATTTTAGAATTCCCGATAAATGTAATAGAGCTCGTAAAACAATATAAATGCGTGTGAAAGTACAAATTTCGCAAACTAATTTATATATTTCCGAGAGAGCTACAGCAAAAACTATTCATCAAAAAAGTCAAGAAAATTGGGTCAGGGCGCCGACAAAGTCTGGAAGTCCCGATCGACGATCTTTATTTATAATTTTTAAAAATAAATTTGTTGAATAGTTAATTTCTAAATGAAATATATAGTCCAAGAACCGACCGCACAAAACCCTAAGTCGTCGAGCACAAGAAAAAAAAACCTTCATTTTATTAAAGAGTAGTAATAGAGGAATATAATGATCGATGTCTTTTGGAAGCTAAGTGGAGCATAAGCCAAAAATTGATAGCACTAGTGGTTGACTCGTAGATATAGCATTGTGTTTGCCGTACAATCAAAAGTATGAAGACATGGAAAACTGGGTACAGGAAAACACAATGCTAATCCCTATGAGTCAACCACTAGTGGTATTAATTTTTGGCTTATGCACCACTTCACTTCCGGCAGACATGGATCATTAGATTCCTCTATTACCACTCTTTCATAAAATAAAGGTTTTTTTCTTGTGCTAGATGACTTAGAGTTTTGTGCTGTCAGCTTTTGGACTAATGTATTTGCTTAAAATTTAAACATCATTATGGAGTTGGACTCTGTTATACGAGAAGCAAGTTAGTTATAAAATGAGCAATCACATTCTAAATGGAAAATTTTATTGCTTCTATTATTATTTTTTAAAATAATATCTTCATCGTATCATTCTATAGCATATTTTAAATAAAATAATCATGAAAATTACAGACTGAGAGATCTGCTGGGAATAATAAAAATATTTCTATACAATGTGATCCTGTAAAAGCCCTCTTATTGACCGTTACTGGTATTCCTTGTGAAAATAAAAATCTTTAAAATGTACAATAATTAAGTGAATTAGTAGTATTATTTAAGATTTGACCGAAACAGGTTTTAAGACTGAAACCGAAATCGAAACTAAATTTCGTTAATCTTTCTATTTTCGGCCAAAAATAGAAACTAAAATATCTAAAAATTTCTTTTAACTAATTAATAAATTTAAAAAATGTTTTACGTATATATACTTCGATTTAACTTTTATAATGATTTTTGTATTTGGCTATTTAAGATCTTTTGAAATTATAAAAATTAAAAATCATCTAATGAATATGCATTTATAAAATGTTTTCTAAAAGAAAAATTCTTTTTCGTTTACTTAAAAAAAGTAAATAAATATACATATTTATTTATTTATGTATATGTATCCTTTC
>OZ025293.1:273670002-273756009 GCA_964019185.1 Maratus speculifer | reverse complement strand
ATTTATAACTGCTTATATTTGGAATAGACTAAAATGAAAATTACATTTTTCAGCTTAATCCATTATTCATTAAATAGTGCTTTTATGATTTTTAGGGTTTCGTTCATCTGAAGAAACCCTATTCGTCTCTGTCTTTTGTCTGTCTGTCACAAAATCCGTACACAAAAACTATGTAAGTCAGATAGTTCAAATTTTGTGTACTTACATCTGAATACCTCTTGTCACACAACAAACCATAAAATTTTGAAAAAGACTAATATTTTAATTAAAATATTTCTTTAATATCATCAGTACATTTTTTGTTGTTTTTTCTTCTTATAGTTGCAACTAAGTTTAAATCGATATTAAAATTACTATGTATGTAACATAAATTAATGGATTAAATAAATCATGTGAAAAATGCACTTATTTGTTTTTATTTTATCATATAACATCATATTTATCATCTATTTTTACAGGGGAAATGAATTTTTTTTTATTTATTAAATTCCTATTCATTTAAATTGCTGGTGACTACTTTGATCTACATTAAATTTATAGTAAGCTTTGCAATATTTTATTTTTATTCATAATTTTATTTAATTGCGTCCTTCAATTAAATCTGCAGTTTATGATAGAGAAATCAACAAATCTATGCGATCAAGACAGCATTTAGTTAGAAGAATTCAGTACTATTCTGTTACAGTTGGTGCGATTGGCGAAGAAATCCGCAATTTTTATATAGTTTCAAATGTGGTTGTTGATGAAGTCTTGGTATTAATATCATTAGTTAAATATAAAAATTTGAAATAGAATACAGTATAATTTTCAGGAGACGCATTCATAAATATAATGGTGCTGCCGTTTATGCAAGGAATAATTAAATTTCTATTGACAATTTTCGTTTGTTAATTTGATTATAAAGTGTTTTAAAGGAGATATTAAACAATACCTACTGTACGATCTGTGATCACACTTACCCACTTGCTTAACTATTTCAGGCCGTTTTTCTTTAAAGGAAATTTTAAGGAAGATAACTTAACTATAATAATTTGAAAATAGAAATAATTTTTAGTTATTTAAAAATTTGTAAATAAACACACACGCTCACACGCACACATACACCAATATGTATGTGTTATATATCATTTTTTGCAACATAATAATTCTCAAACGGTAAGCTTAAAAATATATATAATCTGAATGGGTAAGTGCAGGCCTGTCCAACCTTTTACTAACTAGGGGCTCATCTTGGCTCTTGGCACTCAATGAAGGGCGCCATTATTTACATGTCTGAAAACATGTGACAATATTATCGCATATTATTAGTATACACGACGTCTTAACATAATGCAAATTAATCGTACAGTGGTACTCGTATTAAATTTCAAGCTATACATTTTTTTAATAAGAAATCTATATCAAAAATGTTTTTTGGTTAAGGCGCCAGAAACTTTATTCACATCTATAATAACAACAATAACAAATAAATGAATATAAAAAAAGAGATATTGCTAGGTTTCTTTTAGGATATGAAAATAAGGTTTGATTTATTTTGAAGGCGTGAATTAGTTTTATGAAATTCATAAAAATAGACAAGCATGATAGTGGTTTCATAAGGATAGTCTGGAAGTGATTTCATAGATGGAAATAATTTTGCGCTGTTTATAATATTTTCTAAGCAAAATAAAAAAAAAATTAAAACCCTCTAAAATTTAAAAAGTCAAGAAAGAACAATTAAGCCCCTTTATCCTTCATATAAAACTGTCAATGGGCGTGTGACAACAGCAAAAAGAAAAAAGCTGAGCTTTCATGCACATGTATCTTCAACAGTCATGGGGGCAGAAGAAAACTTTTTTCCGTAACGTTTTAAGTATTAAAAAGAGCTATTTCCAACTACTAAGAAATTTAACTACCATAATTACACTACATAAAAATTGCAAAAAAAGTTTATGATTAATTTTTCAAAGTATGTTTCTGGTTTTTAATGTACAACGACAAGCCAACAGCAAGCCTAATACAAGTTTTAAAAATATCTCTGATAAAATATTAATGATTTAAAAGAAAGCATTCTTTATAATGAAATTTTACTTCTAAAATGTATAATAGCAAGAAATCTTCAGAAGGGCGCCAAGAAAACAGTCAAAGGGCGCCATGGCGTCCGCGAGCGCCGCGTTGGACAGCCCTGGGTAAGTGGATTTAAAAATAAGATGCGAAATGTCTTGGTTGTAGTATTTTCTTTAACAACGGGCGGAATTTCTATACTTAAACTACGCTCTGGTTGCAATAGATTTAAAAACAATAATATAAGAATAAGGTTGCTTATAAATCAAAGTTAAATTTGTCTTGTTAATTTTCTTGCAGTACAAATAATCTTTGAGATACAAGAATAAATACATCTTTATATTTTCCCACTTTCTTTGTTAGCAATTTCAACGTGGAGATGACTATTCGTTATTAAAACCTTTAAAAAATAATCCTTGCCTTTGCGATTACAGTGACTATATTTCATTGCTTTTACTTCAGCTACCATAAAGAAAAAAAATAACCACATTATTTCATACCTTATACCTCATTAAACGAGTAATTCTTGTATATTTATTTAAATTTTTTCTGGTTTCGCGAAAACAATCCTTATGAATTTATAAAAACGAAGACTTGGGAGATGGGGTATCTACGGGTAGTGTCTAAAAGTCGATGTGTCAAAATGTCATATCCGAGAAAAATCGCCTTCACGAGTTACCCACTCTTCACATGGGTGGAAAACACTGTAGAAACTCTAAAAAACAAAACAAAGGAACTGCGAAATTTTCAAATTAAGGGGGAAAAATAATGCAAACAATATGTCTTAAATGACATGAAACAATTTATTATGCTATCTTTGCTTTTCTCGCAGACAGAGTGAAAAATTTTTTCTAACTGGATCGCGGTCAAGATTGGCGTCAAAAGAGACAAAAATGTACAAATGTGACTGCATGAGAGTTACAATAATAGATACAAAAGTCAAATAAAGTTAGTATCAGAATATAATCAAGTTAAAATACACCATTTAGCTTTGAATCCGAATGTGAATTTTTCTCCAAGCAGAAACTGAGGATGATATATAAAATATACAATAACTGTAGAAATTTTAAACCTTATACTATTAAACGAGCAATTATTGGATATATATATACATATATATATACATATGTATATACATATATATATATATATATGTATATACATACATATATATATATATATATATATATATATATATATATATATATATATATCAGTGGCGCAGCCAGAATTCGGCTCTGGGGGGGGGGATAGAGTTGCTTCAGGGGTGATTCTGGTAGAAATTTTTTTTTGGAAATTGGCGGGGGGGGAGGATTCCGCGAGTTCCCCCCCCTTTAAGAGGGTTTATCCGCGATCTTCAGACAAAATGGGCGTTTTCCTGCGACCTTCAGACGAAATCAGCGATTTATTTGTGGTATTTTAGCAAAATCGGCGATTTATTGTGATCTTTCGTCAAAATCGGCGGTTTTCCGCGATTTTTTGACGAAATCGGCGTTTTCCGCGACCTCTAGACGAAATCAGCGATTTGCGATATTTTAGCAAAATCGGCGATTTATTGCAATCTTTTGTCGAAATCGGCGGTTTTTCTGCGATCTTTTGACGAAATCGGTGTTTTTCAGTGTGTTTTTTATATGAAATCGGCGTTTTTTTCGACGATCTTTAGGCAAAATTTGCAATTTTACGCGATCTTTTCTTGAAAACGGCGTTTTATCCCCGCAGTCTTTCGACGAAATCGGAAATTTTTCCGTTATCTTTTGCTGAAAGCGGCCTTTTTTTCAATGATCTTTTGACAAAATATTTTTAAGCAATCTTTTATCGAAAATGGCGGTTTTCCCCCGATTTTTTAACGAAATCGTCATTATATCAGAAATTTTTAGACGAAATCTACGTTTTCCCCGCGGTCTTCAGACGAAATCAGCGTTTTATCTGCGATATTTGGTGAAATTGCCGTTTTCTCCGCGATCCGCACAGGAAATTCGCGTTTTTCGGCGATCTTTTGACAAAGTTCGTTGACAAAAACATTGACGAAATTGTCGTTTTTTCACAAAATATTAACGAAATGTGTGCTTTTTGGGCGATCCTTTCATGAAATTTGCATTTTTCCGCGATTGTTTTAAACCGTACAAGTTGGCAACTGTGAGAATCGTCTTCTGAAAGATCTTATTAAATAATGAAGAACATTTCTCAGTTACATAGTTTTTTAATCATGATATCTACTTGCCTGAATCTAGGAAAAAGAGTTAACGGAAAAACCCGGCAAACTACAAAAGCGAAAAAAAATGACACGGAAAAAAAGTTACCGGAAAAAAAGGACAAGATAAAAATGTTACCGGAAAAAAAGTGACAAAGAATTGATTTTGGGGATTTAATGACTAAGTATGAAAGGGGGGGAGGTCGGCTTTTAATTTAAGTGAGTGTTTTTTTCATGCTGAATTAACCGCTTTGATTCAATTTTTGGATATACGTTCATACTGAAAAGATGCTTGCCTGATTAGTTTTGGGAATGGACGATTACCCCCTCCCCTCCGCCCTAAATAAGATTAATGGTTTTTAAGCAGAATTATCCAATGTGTTATTTCAAACAACTTTGGATATAGGTTCGTTCTGACGAGGCTTATATATAGTATTGTGGTGTCGCGTCCTGAGTTTCTCTTTACTAAGTTGGTTTATTTGTTAAGTTCATCAATAACACAATTTTAATTCCTCAAGTTCTTTATTAGAACCATAGACCAATTATTAAAAAAATAAATAAAACGACATTACAACTACATAGGAGCCTCACTCCAATATTACATTTCGCTTAGCACGTCCAAGCCATCTTACATGAATGTATTTTCTTGTACATTACCAGCACATGTCTCTCTTCCAACTACTTTCCTTCCCTCTCGATGCGCAATAATCCCATTGTCCCCTTCAGCTCATTGCCACTAGACCAGTGCAATTATTTTCTAGGCATATCCCTGGAGGTCAATAGAACCTGTTCTTAACAGCTTTTGAATGAAGATACTTTCAACTATGCATACTTTTTCAGAATAAGACTTCGCTATCTATCTTCTGCCACGATTAAAGTTGTCAGTACGTCATCACAGTATATAATGCCTGAATAATTTTGGGAGTTTAATGGTTAAGTATAGAGGGTGCATGGGGGATAACCTCTCTTAAATTAAATAAATAGCTTTTTACGCAGAATTATCCGATTTGCTTCAAATTTTGAATGTTGGTTCCAGTGTTGCCAGATGGGCTACTTTTTAAAAAATTATATACTTGATTGACACTACTTTTTTGAAATGGTAAAATAACCCTTATTTAATGACATATTAATTGAGACCAAAAGAAAGGGAATTTTACCGTTTCAAAAAGTGGTGCCAATCAAGAAATCTCAATTTAAAAAAAGTAGCCCACTGGCAACACTGGTTGGTTCATTAAGATAAAGGGTATCCCTGATTAGTTATGGGGTTATTTTGCTAATTAAAAAGAGGGGGCCACATTTATTCCCCCCCTTAAATTAGATAAATTATTTTATATGCACAATTATCCGATGTATTTCAAATTTTGGCTATAGGCTCTTTCTCATAAAGTGAATCCCTGAATAGTTTTAAGTGTTTGTTTATATATCCTCAATAGCTGTTTGCATTTAAAATTGTGATTTATGTTGCTGCATAGCAGTTTCAGTATTCTATAAATAAAATAACAAAGAAAAAAATATCCTGTTTTTCTTAAAATCGTTTTTTCCTTTTAATTTAAATCTGTTTTTATTTTTTTTAAGAGTTCAAACCTGAAGATCTATCAAGAACTAACAATTAACTTTCTAATTACTAACATAAGCTAATAATAAAAAGAACTATTTTTATTACTACAAGTTAATGAATTCACTAGTTCATTCGTTCGTGACATACAATATAGTTTGTACATTAAAGTTTTCTAACATATATTTTTTTATGTTTTATATTATATTTCGTGATGCGTAATATAGGACATTAATTAGTAAAAATCCAGTTTTAAATGATAAATATTTGGCGTAAATTAAAATGACAATTACAACAAATGATTTAGTATATTACTTTTTTCACAAATAAAAAAAATAAATAAATAAACCAGTTTTAAATGCAAAATGAATGGAAATTAATCATTATAAGAAAAAAGGTAAAATGTGTTATAATGTTTTCTGACATAATAGTTTTCAATCATTAAATTAAAAAATAAAGAAAAATTGTTTTTATTTGTTATTTGCGTTCAATTGCATTCAACTCGCTTTTTTGTGTTACTTGAATATTTTTGCGTCAAACCCTTACCGGGAAATCCCCTGATCGACAAATTTCCTAAGAGGCTAGCCGCCCGCGATATCTACCAGACATCCCCCTCCGTCGAATGGGGAAAGCAAGCTTCTTTCCCCGAAAGAGTTTCCTGAAGGGACTGCTGCATCCCTCCCTATTTTAACTACATTCATTAGCTTATACGCCTTACCATAAGGAAACTACATCCAAAATTTGAAGCAAATCGGATAATTCTGCGTAAAAAGCCATTTATGTAATTTAAGTGGGGTTATCCCCAGTTCCCCCCTCTATAATTAGCCATTAAGCCCTTAAAACTATTTAGAAATCCACTTTATGAGAAAAAATCTATATAAAAAATTTGAAATACATCGGATAATTATGCATAAAAAACAATTTATCTAATTTAAGGGGGGGATAATCGTCCGTTTTCCTATTTATAATAAGCTAAAGAACCTCATAACTAATCTGGAATACGCTTGATCATAAAAAAGCTACATCCAAAATTTGAAGCAAATCGGATAATTCTGCATAAAAACTATTTATTTAATTTAAGGGAAGTTATCCTCGTTTTTGCCTTTAAACCCTTAAAACTATTCAGGGATTCACCTTATCAGAAAGAACCTATATTTAAAATTTGAAATACATCGGCTAAAACAACGATTTGCATAAAACCGATTTATCTAATTTGAGGGGGAAATAATTGCTTGCCCCCCTTTTATAATAAGGAAAATAACCCCGTAACTAATCAGAGATACGTTTTATCAGAATGAACCTATGTCCAAAATTCGAAGCAAATCGGATAATTCTGCGTGAAAAACCATTAATTTAATTTAAGAAGGATTATCCCCCGTCCACTCTCCCCTTTATACTTACTCATTAAACTCTTAAAACTATTCAGGGATTCACCTTATCAGAAAGAATCTCTATCTAAAATTTGAAATACATCGGATAATTTTGCATAAAAACCGATCTATCTAATTTGTGGGAGGAGGGAGTTAATTGACCACCCTCCCTTTATAATAAGCAAAAGAACCCTATAACTAATCAGAGATACGTCTTATCATAATGAACCTATGTCTAAAATTCCAAGTGAATCTGATAAATCTGCGTAAAAAACTATTGATTTAATTTGAGAGGTTACGGATGGGGGGGGGGGTTATCATATGTCCAAAAACCGAACCAAAACAGTTAATTCAGCACGAAAAAACCATTTACCTAAATCAAAAGCCTCCCCCTGATCCCTTCTAAATACTTAACCAATGAATCCTCAAAATCAATAATGGATTCCCAAAATCAATAATAATTTCCCTAAATCAATTCTATGTCCCTTTTTTTCCCAGTAACATTTTTTTTCGCTTTTGTAGTCATGTCCCTTTTTTCCAATAACTGTTTTTCAGGTAACTTTTTTTCCGTTTACCCACTTGCCTATTTCGGGCGTTTTTTAAATAAGAATTAATATTAATTAAAAAAATTGTCTGAAAGTAGCCCCTTTAAAGTAGTAGTAAGTAGAAAAATAGTTAGAAATTTGGCGCCCCCTAAATCTCTGCTCCCTGGGCGACCGCCCTCCCTTCCCCCTTTCGCACAGCGCTGTTAATATCTTTCCAGAAACATAAATATAAACGAATTATATACTTTCCAAACATACCTGGATTTCAAGAATGCTTGAAGGAATTCGAAAGATTAAAAAAAATGATATCTTATATCCATCTTTTTCATAATTTTCTTCTCTGAAGAGGATTTAATATCCTCCATAGCGAAACGCACAATAAAAAAAAACCTTAGCACTACAGCAACTAACAACACAATGTTTGTGGAATTAAGTCTATCCTTCAAAGCATGCGAGCATGTGTTTTTCCTGGAATTCGAGAGTCCAGTCCCGTTTCCAAAAAAAGAGCAAGAAACAGATGCAACTAATTAAGACCCCCCCCCTCCAGTGGTGCAGTATTGAAAAACCCAAGACGGCATTGGCAGCGACAGGAAATGACCATTCCTTTTAGCCTTCGGCTGATTTCCAATAGTATAAATGAATGCCGGCCTTTTCCGAAATTGAGTGACTAGTTTTCGATACTGATACTGTTGCTATGTGCTTTCCCTATTTTTCAAAGAAAATACATTACTGCCGCTTAAACGAGTCAAATTTTTTAATAAAATTTGATTCAATAAAGCGGCAGATTTCGAAAACAAAACAAAAAAAATTCTAACTTTAGTTTTTTTTATGATTCGGTTCATAAAAGTGGAAATTTTTGTATTTTTGTCATGGCTCTGGGGGGGTTTTTTAACCCCCAAACCCCCCCCCCCTCGCTGCGCCACTGTATATATATATATATATATATAAATATATATATATATATATATATATATATATATATATATATATATATATATATATATATATATATATATGTATATATATATAAGGTACCCTGGGGTAATAACGCCACGTTAAGGTTCTACCAATTTTCACGGCTTAGTTTTAGATTGTATTTTTCAAACAAATATATGATTTGATACAGCAACTCATTGACTATCTATATAAAAAAAATAATTTAATAGATATGTATTCATAAAAAGTAATGGCGTTATTTCTTGACCAATGCTATTTGGCGTTAATACCCACCTATATGGGTAATAACGCCATGCAAACAAAACTATGAAATAAGATGGAATAATTGCATGTAGATTGCCCAATTCTAAAAATACAAACTCTACAAACTTAGAAATTGACAAATTGCATTCTAAGCTATTGAAAATGTTCAGTTTTTTTGTGAAAGTGTAAGAAAAATAAAGGTGTGGTGTGGCGGGGGGGGGGGGGATGAGGCAAAAGAATACAGACCGTGAGCTTCTTTTTGCTTAAAAAGGACCGCTTAAGTAGAATTATTAGAAACATTGCACAGTTTTAACTGTGTTTATTTGAATCAGTATTTAGAATGAAGCTCGGCCACTGTAGGGAATCAACCCGGGTATTAATGCCAAGGATTGGCGTTATTACCCCGTTATAGTTATTGCGCGGTACATTTTAAATTACAAATTATCTCGAGAAGATATCCAAAATCTTCAACAACATTCTGAAAGTCCATGAAATGTATTACAAATTTATGTAATTAACAAAGTATTTCCGGATAAAAAAAATAGTCTTCACATTACAAAACGTATCTCGCAAATTTTAGATCAAGCGTTAATTTTAGTTGCTTTGAAAAACAATAAGACCTAAAAATGAAACAAATTAACTTCAAGCTGTTTTTTGCGAATTATATGACTCAAAACCCTTCTGCGCAGAGCACATAGGTGTCATTTACTTGATTATTTCATAATTATGCAAAATATAAGCACTTGGCGTTATTACCACGCATGGCGTTATTACCCCAGGGTACCTTATATATATATATATATATATATATATATATATATATATATATATATATATATATATGTATACTTGCTGACCCGCCTGGCGTTACGCGATCCCATGATAATATTCATAAATGAACCTGAAATTTGTATTGTAGGCCCGTACAGAAACGGTGCAAATTAATTGAGTCTTATTTTTTACTATCATACTTACGCCAAAATTTTAAATTGAAATAATTAACAAATAGTTACATTAAAAAGTCATAATTTGTTAGAATGTCTTTACGTGGCGGGAACAGGACTTGTGCTCTTGTGTATGTTTCAAATATTTGAAACTTTATTTGATATTTGAAATTGTGTTCTTGATTTCTCGGTAAATATATTTTAAATAAAAACGTCCAACGTATGAAACAAATAAAAGATTTTGCATTTTATTTGTTTCATACTTTGGACTTTTTTATTCAAAATTAATTGATGAATTCGATAAAAATTTAGCTATGATCACGGTGTTTTAAACTTTTATTATAATCTTTAAATGAAAAAATGTTACAAATTCATCATAAGCTGTAGCACAGCCAAAAAAAAATACAGTAGACTCCCTCAAATCCGCACAGCTTGGGACCAGAGGTTTTGCGGATTTTAGAATTTTGTGGATTTCTGGTCTTTGCTTTGTTTACATTTTTTAAAAGTAATTTTAATGTAATTAATAATGAAATCAAAAGTATAATGAATGTTTACAATATGCTAAAATATTAAAATAGGTAATAAACTAAAATAATAAAATTTAGATAGTTTTTAAAATTATAAAAATACTAAAAGCAAAGGTCAAATTAATAATCAATAATGTACAATTAAATATTCATTATCATCATGGTGAAATGTGTTTTTCCTAAATTATTCAATGAAACTTTCCTCATAAAAGTACATTACTATTTCGCATTAAGATCATAAAATAATGAAGCTTTATTTCAGGTTTAGCCAGACTTAATAACTAAAAAAGTTTGATTAATACATAAATGTATTTGGTAAGATTGTGATTACCAATGATATCAGCAATATCTTTATTTTTTCAGAAATAAATTATTCTTTCTTTGTGAAAAATCATGAATTCAATAATCTTAACAAAAATTACAAATTAAAAAATATATGGAATTGATATAAAACTAAAAAAAGTCAAATTTTGCACCTACATCTGAACTGAATGTTTCATTGTTTACATCCGTAAAATATGTGCGGATTTTAGAGAGTTGCTGATTTTAGGAGTGCGGATTTGAGGGGGTCTACTGTAATACTATTGTATAAATTTTATACTAATACTATTGTATAGATTTTTAACAAAAGTACTACCCAGCAAATTTATTTTCTAATAGAGTAAAGTCTGTTATAACTGAATCCTGTAATAAGCAGGAAAAAAATCGTGGTCACAAAGGTGGAATTAATATCTGACATTGAAAGTTTTCTGGTTGAACTTTTATGAATTTTCTAAATAAATACATCTGTTGTCAATAGTTTTTTACTAAAAATAGGAAAAAATGTCGTCCGATTCTTCTGAAAATATGAACATTTATATAAAATATTAATTCTACTCGCGCTTTAGAATTTTCAAGTCTATAGTTTAATTAGTTTTCTTAATTTTCGCTTATCTGTAAAAATTCTCAATTATTTCATTATTTCCTTTATTTTCGAAAATTAATAGAAGGACCGACAGAAACAAATATCTTTTTAATTCAATTTTTAATCAATGTCTGATTCTTTTTTCGACTTTTGCATGAAAAGATTTTTATCGCAATTATTACCTTTTTATTTCTAAAATTAATACGAATTACAGATTAATTTTACAATTTTTTTTCCTTGTGTTATGAAATTTTCAAATCGATATTTAAATTAGTTTTCTTAAGTTTTGCTGATTTTTGAAAATTCTAAATTTCTTTGATTTTTTAATGAAAATAGATGTGCGCACAGATTTGACATTTATAGAAAAATAATCTTTTTTGCGTGTTTTCATTGAATTTTATTAATATCGCGGGTAATTATCAACAAAATTAAACCTTTAACTGCAAGTGCATCACCTAATTTTACTAGTCCTCATAAAAATTTTCAGATCTCTATGTGCGCAGTAGATTTCGCTAGCCATCGCCATCAAACAAACACCGACACACTCAGAGGAATCTATCTTTTATTACTATAGATAAATATTTCAACTCTCTCCTAAAAACAAATATAGAAACAATAAACAATTTTATTTTTTTCATTTAACGTTTTATAAAATACATCACGATAATTAAAGAAAAAAATAATAATAAAAATAAATAGAAATATGGACAATCAATAGAACACCCTATATGTATGGTTATTTAAATATATGGGAAAAGTGGATACGAATCAATTTACTTGCAATCTGATAAATTACAGTAACTCGTTGCACATTAGTCTATTTGGAGAGAGAAACGGAAATCCCCAGACGTAATAAGAGATTTAAATATTATTTTACAATGGTTTTAAAGAAAATTCCTTCCCCAAAGATATTAAGGTATTTCACCTTGTATTAACAAGATCTGTAGATTATATATAATCTTACGGTTATCATCCGCGTGAAGGATTCCTAGAGAATTGAAAAGGCTTAGATTCACTACATTTAATGTCCTAGTTTTAAACTAAATGTATACATTTAAATCAGCGGTATTCCATTCCTTATTCGAGATAGGCTGACCATACGCCACCTTTCTGTAAAAGTGTTTGAACTAAAAAAAATATATTTATATAAGGTTATTGTGGCTAAATGTGACAATGTTCTTCTGTGTAATACATTAATGCAAGAATCGTAAATAAATGCTATATAATAAGATATCCGAACAGCAGAAACGAAATCCGAAATATTTCTCCGCATTTAGAATATTTTCTTGAAAAAAAAAATCACATTAAAATAGATATTGTTCAGTATAAAGCGCCTTCATCTTCCTTAAATAAGGTAAAAGAAAGTGGTTGAATTTTTTTCTTTTTTAACTAGAAGATGAAATTACTTTATATATGTAAAAAACTGCGATTTATGTTTTTTTTTTTTTTTTTTTTTTTTTTTTTTTTTTTTTTTTTTTAATGCAAGTTTAAGAAAATTTGACCACTTTTAAAATCATAATTATAAAATATCCTATGCATTTCAGTGACGTCATTTTATTTAGATAATTATTAATGACAAACTGAATAACCTAAATGTGAAGAAACTTTTAGCGGATTAACGAAATAGGTTCATTAGGTAATATTATCATATTGTATTAAAGTACTTTGTAAAGCAGAAATTGAGGTTAATTAAGATAAATATGGTCAGTATGATCACTAATTCAGTGTGATCCTCCAACAATATTATTCTTTAACCGTATAATTAAATATGTGTTTAAAATTATCATAGCAGAAAAATACAAGTGTTTATAATTATTAATAAAAATGGCGTAAGAATAGCGGTGTATATTCGAGATAGAGAATATACATTCATGTTCAAAGTTAAGATAATTTGTATAATTTATTGTTAAATTTCATGAAAAGAACTTAACAAAAAGTAAAATTAATGCTTCTTAATAAATATGAAACTCTTTAGCGTTAAATACGTAAGCGTACACGTGTACGGATGAAGTGGATAATGTAACTGGCTTTATTAGCGAGCATGGCAAAATTTCGCATTGTGTTCGCTCACAAACCTTGGCAAACATCTTGGTGTTTTTTTTTTTTTTTTTCATTTTTTTTTTTTTTTGGGGGGGGGGCAACATTTGAGGAAATGAGAGTAAAAATGAAATCATCATGATGATGAGTAAAAATGAAATGATTACCATCAATATTTGAAGGATGAAATGAGAAGTCAAATCGCGAGGAGAGACTGGAAACATGGCAATATCCAGTTCAGATTCCTAAAGATTTCAAAATAGCATCGTGTGTCTAATTTATGAAAACAGTTTAAGAACACTACACTGTTAAAAATTTTGCTCTAGTTTGAACCAAATTTTGGTGCTCAGTAGCTGTCACTGTAAGATGTTGAAATTTTGAACTAATATTTGCAACTCTTGTTATAGCTGTGTCCAGTAGTTGGAACGAGGTTGAAATAGAAAGTTCCAAATGTTGGTACGAGATTTCACCATCTTATGGTGGCGGCTACTGAGCACCAAAATTTGGTTCAAACTAGAACAAAATTTTAACAATGTAGATTCATAGGAGAAAGCCTGGACCAAGTCCTAAGGGCCCCAATAAAAACGAGGATCACTGTTGATTCATTACAGCGAGCGGTAATGGGCATGCAACAGCTTCTCCGTTCTCTCATGATCTTTATGCAGCCACAGGAAGTCAAGTTTCAAGAGTTACTATTTGCAAAAGACTACATGACAGAGATTGCAATAAGATCTGCTGCTTGAGTTTGCTGACTTCCGCACACAAGATAATCAATTTATCATGGTGCAGAGATCATTGACTTTGGATCAGGGATCAATGGGAAAAATCCTATTTACTGTTAGGTTTGTATTCAGCTAAATACGAATTCCAGAGGTACTTTCATCTGGAGAAAACTATTTATCCGTTACCTGCCTTCCAACTTCCAAGAAAAAGATCACTATGGTAACGGAGATTTAATGGTCTGGGTAGGTATCAGGCTAGATGGGAACACATCCGTCTTTGTATTTGGCAAGGGCTTTATGACTGGTGTTAGGTGTAAGGATGATATATTGTTTGTCTTTTCAGGGATGTAGTTTGTATTGATTTGATTTTAATGCATAACAACGCGGCCCAGAGAATGCTCATTTGGTCGTTGGATATTTGCTTGATGGATTGGCCAGCCATATCCCCAGATATAAACACTATAGACCATCTGAGGGCTCTGAGAAGCAAAGTAAAACTCGCTTTCGACATCCCAAAATCACCCAATGCTTCAAAACAGCGTTGCTCGAGGAGTGAGATAAACTGCCACACGGTCCATATATATGTCCTGAAATAATTTGAAAATTAAGCAACAAGAGGAAATTTTCACATCAAATGTGGCAAATGAGGTGCGTTTATATTATAAATATTTTTATAAATATTCAGCTTTTGATGTAATAACGGTTAAATTCTTATGCGAAAATGCATGAATGCAAAATATGATATGATTATGTGCCAATTACAGACATATATCTATTACAGAGCAATCCAACTATATTTACGCAAGTTAGAGTACACACAGACAAACCAAATTCTTAAACATTTTCAAATATGTTGTGAAGTGTTTAAACGCCTAATAGGTTGAAATTTGACTTTCAGAAATTTATACCCAATAGAGGGTAGCATATTTAAATTATTTTGTACAGCCATGTATTTTGTCTACTCTCTTTACATACGTATATGCCACTATTTAGCTAAAATTTAACTAAGACTAAAACACGCTTAAATCTATTGAAATCACACTTCTAGAGATTATCTTCCATAGACAGCCATATATGTAACTCTTTGTGTGGCCTTGTTCTAACAGACAGTTTCTTCAGTGAAATCAACAGATTCTTTTTACAATCAATGATTGAAGACACTAGACTTACTAAGCTAGTGTATTCGTTTTAATCCCTGCAACATGAATTCCTGTAACGCGTATATTTTAAATGATTTTTCCTCAAAACATTCAGAGACAAGATATAACAGAATTGCCTATTATAACATCAACATTTGTTGCGAAAATATGAATTCATATTTAGAGTAAAGGGAATAGAAAAAATTAGTATAAGGCATCAGCCGCGGCGAAAAAATTTTAATAATTAAAAATCTTAAAATGATTATTGAAATTAAAAAGCTTCTCTTGTTAATATGCCTTATTATAAGCATTGTAAGTTCGAATAATCCCTTATTAATAAAGATATACCGAACTTTTTTCACAAAACTATTAATGTTCCAAGGTAATCGGTTATAACAATGTCAGCATTTAAAGAATTGTTTTTATGCTTCTAATTTTGTTGTAAGTAGTTTCTTCTGCATTTTTTATATATTTCTCTTATTTATTTATTGAAGAAAAAACTTATAATATGTTAAAGTAAACTAAAAAGACACAGATAGTCATAAACCAGTCTGAGACACTATAAAGTCTTTTTCATGCGTAAAAGTCGGAGCAATGGAGAAATAGGGATTCTATTACCTAAGCAGACTTTAAAACAACAGATCTAGCTACCAAACCCAAAAAACTTTAAAAATATAAATTTTCAGTGCATGACTTGAAAACAGCAAAGTTAGTTTTATTGCCTAATATTCTGCATCACTAACATATGACTTCGAATTAGATGATAGGCATTTTCTTCAACACCGTGTCATATGGATGAACTAAACGTATTCAAAAGACCATCATGCATTATTACGGAAAATTGTAGGAATGCTTTGCAAAAATGCTTTGATTTTGGACCGTATTTTGGGCCATTTCGCCAGTGTACGACGTTCAAACTGCATATTTATACTTATTGAAATATGTATGTGTGTAGCATCATCTCTCCGGAAGAAATTTACCTCAATTCCAAACTAGCCGTTGGGGGGCACCGTAATACTTACCCATTATGGATAAGCATAATATAATATATGAAAATAAAACATGTGAAAACTATTTATAAAATGCATTGCAATTCAAAAAAAAAATTTAAACGTATATTTAAATATTGTTTTTATACATTGTAGTGCTTTATTAATGAATTGCTGATGAATCCATTTCGACAAATTATATAAAACGCCAAACTACTCAAATAGTACGGAGTTGCGCAAAAGAAACATCCTTATAACTCCAAAAATAATAATCCTATTAACTAACAGTTTACTGCGTTTCTCATTTATAATTAAAATTATCTTTGATTTGAAATTTGAAAGAAATATAGGGTCATGAAAAATCGAAGAATGTGGAAAACAGGATTACAAATATCTCGGCAATTAATAATCCGATCGATTTCGTTCTTTATGCAAAATTTGTGTTGTTTTATTGTCTTTTACGTCCACTCATTAAAATAAAAAAAAATCGAAAATTTTTATATGCTTTTCAGCAAAACAAATTTTTCGAGAGTCCGAAAAAAATGGTTCCGGATAATCGAGGTTACTGATATTAAACAAGCTTCGTCCCATTCTTAAATATTAAGTACATACAAAATTTCAAGTCTCTCTTTCAATTTGTTCGGAAGATAGAGTGTTTACAGACAGACAGACAGACGGACGGCAAATTTTTTTTTCTAAAAATATGTTTTTCGGAGTCTCCAGTATCTGAAACGTGTAAATCCGTCAGAAAAAATTTCGATTTTCAAAACGATTGCAAGACTTACCTTATACTATGTATGATGGGTAAGTGAAAAGACATTGAGATTTCTGATCACACCAGGAAATTCCCATTCCTCTCCACAGATACGCAATGAATGGCAACGACGAAAATAAGATTGCCAGCCATTGCTTCTTCTTATTGACATTTGCACCGAGATCAAAATCACCATACATATTTACAACTTGAAATTTTCGTCTGAAGATAATAATTAAAATGGTATTTTGGAGAGTAAGAGATATAGCGTAGATGTGAGTCCATCCACTTCTGCGACGAAAGTCAATGCCTTTTTAGGTTTCTTTGATTTGGGATGATTTTGTCACACAGTAAGAGAATGGGATAATTTCTGGAATGTTTATCACGTCTCCCAGGAAAAACGTCTTCTGTTGATTTAGTGTTCTTTGACGAACAATAAAAAATGTCGCAACTCGCCACAGATCTTTTGAGAAGGAAAGAACCAAGAGAAATAATTCTTGGCTCTCGTAGCAGAAATTGATCTGTACGAAAAAGAAAGGTGCACATAAACCAAATACTGGAACAAGAATCTCAAACTATCCTTCTCAGCACTTTCTTCCAAAAAAACTCATTTCAAACAAAAAATGTTGTTTTTGGTGTTGTTTTCAAGTGCGTTCGTAATCATGTAAATGCGTAGCACCTATAATCATTGTCAATTTGTTCATCCGAACGTCTGTTTGCCTGCTTGTATCTGCCTGTACGCAAAAACTACCCAACCGAATCGTTTTAAATTTAAAATATATAATTTTGTCGAGTCGTTTCAAATTTTATGAAAATCGGATGAATAGTTCAATTATAGGGACAATCAAAAGTTTTCAGTTACATTTTGGCCAATAAAAAAAAATAATTTTAAGTGCTTTTTAATGATGCTACACTCGTTCGAACATAATAAATTTGATATGCATCTATGAAGTATGTACTAAAATATTCAATCTGTACAATCTGTGATGCAAAGAATATTTGTTACTCATTTACAGGGTCACACAAAAATATTCCATTACACAATGGTATAGAAGGAAACGCTATTTGGGGCTTGTTTTAATACTATTAAACTATTTCACATTTTATGAAATTGATATAAGTTGCTGAGGTTTACTACAAGTTACTTTCTGTATGTTAGGGAGCCAATAGTACTTAGAGGTACACACAAAAGATTTCGGATACTGTACTGTATCCGAAATACTGTATACTATTACACCAAGATCTGAATATGTTTAAAACTTTGTTATAGTAGGAACGCATCTCTTTTTCAATATGTAACGCGCAATTTCAGTCTTATTGTTTTTCCCACAGATCAAAAGAAAAAAGAAGAAATTGGTCAAATGCGAGTTTCACTTACTCACAGAAAGTTCCGCGCAATAAATATTTTAGATGAAAATTGTGCATGACGCCCTTGCCTTTAATGTGTTCAAATCGTTTGTATCTCTAAAAGAAGACCCGACTAGGACGCCATGCCTAATATCATCGATTTTGCTCTAACGTTTTACGCTTATTTATTATACGTAACTAAAGTTTATCGAAGCGCTTTTATACACTTTTATTCAAGTGTTTCACAAAACTGGGCAACAACTTCACACAAATTTAAAATGTCTAAGAATTTTTTCCAAAAAATTGTACAGTTTAATTAAAAAAATCCATTAACTCCTAATTAATTCATTCCATTAACACGTGCTATTTTGATTTAAAATTTTATGTGATAGAATATAAATATAAGGTCATATGGGGCAGACAGATTAAAAAATATTAATTAGTTTCAAAAGAAAAAACTGAAAAAAAATCAGAAAAAATTGCCATTGTTCTAAAATAAAAAGCTTTAGTCTAAAAAAAATGTATCTGCCATAAGTCTTGAGCCTAATCCAATGAATATGTATATCTAATTCAGTGTTGGGTATGAACGCGCTCACTGAACGAAAAATCACGAGTTTCGCTCACTATTTGTGAACGCTGAACTGAACTTCGTTCACTATTTTATAAACGAGCTTGAACTGAACGGAAACTCAAAAAATAGACGAGTTTGAACGAAATTTCCGTTCAAATTTCCGTTCATTTTTTTCATAATTTATTTAAAATTTTTCCAGACCTTAGTACACTTTTTCCCTCTTTCAAATGCCATTTAGAGGCCTACAGGAGCCTCAGGACGGGTTAAGTCTGGATATCACTTCTCTGGGTAGTATCCTAGTCTTACTTCTTCTGCAGACTCGGGTCGCGCCGAACCGGACCTGGGCTGTACACAATTTCGCCGAAAATAGATATATACAATAAACTCTCTGTAAAAGGTGGATTGTGTAAGGCGGAAATATGTCTAAATCGGAAAGATTTTCAAGTTCTTGCAAATCCGCAGACAGAGTAGAATTTGTCTAAGACGGAATATTGTCTTCTACGGAAAATTTTCAAGATACCGATCGATTCTGCTATAGCCATAGTTTATTTTAATTTTAAATTACCATGATTCAACAATTAAACTTTTCTTTAAAGAATAGTTCACATACAATGCTAGGGGATGAGAGATACAGTATTATAACAGGTGCTACAAAAATCTGTATATGACGAAATACTGTCTCAAACGAAACAATTTCCAGATCGGTGCCAAATGGATAGAATAATCCGTGTAAAAAAAAAAAAAAAAAAAAAAAAAATATTACTCATTTGTAAAAGACGGCGAATTTCTTAATAAAGAATCTGTCTACAATAAATTTTTCCTAAGTGTTTTTTTTTTTTTTTTTTTTTTTTTTTTTTTTTTTAGGTTCACCAGTATAGATTTGGAATAAATATGCCTATTTACGCAGCCCACGACCCCCTTTTTTAAATGAAAAACATAAGCATGAAAGGGAAACTGTAATAAGTATTTTTTAGAGTTCTGGTATTTAAAAAATTAAACGGAACCATAGGCGTAACTAGAGAATTTTTCTAGGGGGGGCCACGGCCCCAGTTGGAAAAATTCTCTATTCTTTGGAAAACAACAATAGTGTGACAATGCTGTTTTATAGTAAACTGCTTGATAATTTCCAAACAATAATAATATTAGTAACTATACGGATGTGGCAATTCCAAAACTTTCTTTTTCTGATTTATTTTAAGATTCACCTTTGCTCTCAAACGCCCTAAACTGGGAAATTCTCTTATTTAGAAACTATATTAGATCCCATGACTGCGATTTTTTGATAAATGCAGAAAATATTACAAAAACTGCAGTCAAAGTTCGTCTTTTGAACCGAATTTTCCAAAGCGGGAGATCTGGGAACGAAAAAAAGGGGCATGCTGAGAAAATAATTGTCGATAAATCAATTTTTAATGAATTCAGAGAAAAATGAAGGCATTTGGCATCTTATACCATATCTTCAAAAATTATCTCAGCAAGTTTCATGTTTTTACTTTTACAAATGAATCTGAAAATGTATAGGAACGTTTTGAGCTGCTGAGAGAGAAAAAACATTTTTTCGAATACACCCTTAATGCGTCAAAGTTTACTACCTCAGGGCCAAAATTAAATGGCAATTTATCATCATTGTGAAGATTTTAAAGACATGAAATTCTTTGCATTATTTCTTAAAACAAGACTATTGCGGAAATGTGAAAAAATGCAACATAAAAGCGCTACCTGTTGGGCGATTCATACCAAAACATAAACAGCAACAATATTTATCAAGCTATACCTGAATGTGAAGTTTGGTGAAGTTCACTGATTAGTTCTTAAAATAGAGCTATTACAGGAATTGAGAAAAATTCAGCATTGCAATGCCACATAATGGGAGGTTGAGAACAAAATATGAACAAAACTAGTTCATTTCATGGATTTACTGAATCTAAAGTTTGATAAAAATTCGTGCACCTGAGAACCTGAGATAGAGCTATTGCGCAAATCGTGAAAAATGCAACATAGCAGTGCCACCTGTAGAGCAATTTACACCAAAATGTAAACAACATGGATTCATGTTGAGAACTAACTGAATCTGAAGTTTAAAGGAAATCCGTGTATTAGTTATGGATATATAGCTGTTGCGAAAATCGTAAAAAATGCACCATAGCAGAGCACCTGTCGAGCGATTTACACCAAAAACTAATCAGTATCAATCTATATCAAGATCAAGAACTACCTGATTATAATTTTTAATTAAATTCCGTGCGATAGTTCTTGAGATAGAGCTATTGCAAAAATCGTGAAAAATTTAGCATACCAGCGCCTTTTGTTGAGCGATTTACACAGAAACCAATACAATATCGGTTCATGTTAAACTAACTGACTGAATCTGAAATTTGGTTGATATCCGTGCGTTAGTTCTTCAGATATAGCTGTTGCGTTAATCGTAAAAAAAAGCAGCGTAGAAGCGCCATTTGTTGAGTGATTTGCAACAAAAACTAATCAGTATGAATTTGTATTAGGGACTACCTGAATATAAATTTTTATTACATTCCGTACATTAATTCTTGAGATAGAGCATTCACAAAATTTATGTCACATATAGACAGAGTCAGATTCGCATATACACAAACAGACATTTTGTAAAAACTTGTTCTTACTAAAAACTAGGAATCTCTGATCCCTAAAACGGGTCAATCCGTCAAAAACCGGAATTCGAAAATTTTCACGAATCCAATATTTTCTTCCGTAAAGATAGAAAAAGGTAAAAATTGTTTTGTTAGAACTGATAATACTCAAAGGAAAGCTCACTTGTTAATACATTCCTGAAAACGTATAATCTATCAAAGAAACTAATTGGATGAAACTTTCTTCTGTTTTTAGTTGCTATCAGATTCAAAAAATTTACGAGCAACAAACTTTTCAACCGATTTGAACTCCAACTTTTTCCCGTTCAAAGAGAGAAAAAGGTTATAATTATTTGCACAATAGCAAGGATGGAATAGCAAGAAAAACAATGCTACTAGCACCAGCCGTTAATATTTATCGCCTATTCCTATCAATCGCTTATCTCTGATCCGTTGAAATGCTCGATGTACAATGAAAAGTCTCGGCTAGCAGAGATTTTTTTTGGAACTGCAGAAAAAAGTTGGGGGGCATTGCTGTTTGCTATCACACTGGGTGTTGTGAGGATATTTCGCGAAAAGTTGGAATAAATCAAGTATTGGCTCAAAAATCTTTCGAAATGTTGGTGAATCTAATAGTGGCTTTATTCATCAAGTTTTCGATTCAAAACAGTGGCTGGGGGAGATAAAGTTGCTTATAAACAACACAGTCGCCATTTTTTAAAAGAAATATATAAAATAGTTAATGAATTATAAGCAATTTTGATCGCATGTCAACCATTTTTACTCCTTTTTGTCGCTACCATGTCGCAAATTCGTTTCAAATCATCCACTGTGAGAATCGTCTTCTGAAAGATCTTATCAAAGAATGAAGAACATTTCTCACATACATAGCTTTTTAATCCTGAATCTAGGGAAAAAAGTTAGAGGAGAAAATGACATAAACTAAAAAAGCGAAAAAAAAAGTGACACAGGAAAAATTTTACTGGAAAAAAGGGACAAGGAAAAAAGTTACCGGAAAAAAAAGAGTGACAAGGAATTGATTTTGGGGATTTATTGGTTAAGTATGAAAGGGGGGGGGGGAGGCTCTTAATTTAGGTAAATGGGTTTTTGATGCTAAATTAACTGTTTTGGTTCAATTTTTGGATATACGTTCATACTAAAAAGACGCTTGTTTGATTAGTTTGGGGAATGGACGATTACCCCCCCCCTCCGTTCTAAATAAGATGGATGAGTTTTTAAGCAGAATTATTCAACGTGTGTCAAATTTTGGATATAGGTTCTTTCTGACAAGGCTTATATATAGTATTGTGGTGTCGTGTCCTCGATTTCTCTTTATTCAGTTGGTTTATTTGTTAAGTTCATCAATAACACATTTTTAGTTCAAGTTCTTTATTAGAACTATAGATCAATTAATAAAAAAATAAATAAAACGACATTACAACTACATAGGAGCCACACTCCAATATTACATTTTGCTTAGCATATATAAGCAACCTTACATCTATGTACTCTCTAGTAAATTAACAGCACATGTCTCTCTTGCAACTACCTCCTTCCCTCTCTACGCTCAACAATACCACCCCTCAGCTCATTGCCACTAGACCAGTGAAATCATTTCTAGTTCTTTGAGGTCAGTTGCAGCTATTCTTCTCAGTTTTAGAATGAAGATACTTTCACCCTTTTCACAATGGGATTTCGCTATCTATCTTCTGCCCAGATTAAAGTTGTCAGTACGTCGTCGCAGTATATAATGCCCCAAGAATTTTGGGAATTTAATGGTAAAGTATAAAAGAGGAACGAGGGATAACCTCTCTTAAATTAAATAAATGGCTTTTTACGCAGAATTATTCGATTTGCTTAAAAATTTGAATGTAGGTTCATTATGATAAGGGGTGTCCCTGAATAGTTATGGGGTTCTTTTTCTAATTAAAAAGTGGGAGGACGGGCGATTATTCCCCCCTTAAATTTGATAAATTGTTTTTATGCACAATTATCCGATGTATTTCAAATTTTAGATATAGGTTCTTTCTAATAAAATAAAATCCCTGAATAGTTTTAAGGGTTTGTTTACATATCCTCAATAGCTGTTTGCATTTAAAACTATGGTTTATGTTTCTGCATAGTATTTTTCAGTATTCTATAAATACCCTAACAAAGAAAAAAATATCCTGTTTTTATTGAAATCATTTTTTTTTTTAATTTAAATTTGTTTTTTAATTTTTTAAGCGTTCAAACACTGAAGATCTATCAAGAACTACAGGTTTCTAAACAATTAACTTTCTAATTACTAACATAAGCTATTAATAAAAAACTATTATTATTACTACAAATTAATGAATTCTCTAGTTATTCCTTCGTGACACATAACATAGTTTATACATTAAAATTTTCTAACATCTATTTTTCTAAATGTTTTATATTATACTTTGTGATGTGTAATATGGGACATTTATTAGTAAAAATCCAGTTTTAAATGATAAATATTCGACGTAAATTAAAATGACAATTACAACAAATGATTTAGCATATTGATTTTTTCACAAGTAAAAAAAAAAATAAATAAAATAAATAAAATAAATAAATAAATAAATAAACCAGTTTTAAATGCAAAATGAATTGTAATAATTATAAGGAAAAAGGTAAAATGTGTTATGTTTTCTGGCGTAATTGTTTTCAATCATTAAATTAAAAAATAAAGAAAATTTCTTTTTATTTGTTATTTGCGTTCGGTTGCATTCAACTAGCTTTTTTATTTACTTGGGCATTTTTGCGACAAACCTTTACCGAGAAATCCCCTGATCGTCAAATTTCCTAAGAGATTAGCCGCCCGCGATATGTACCGGACATCCAAAATTTGAAGCAAATCTGATAATTCTGCGTAAAAAGCCATTTTTTTTTATTTAAGGGGGATTATCCTCTGTTTCTCCCTCTATACTTAGCTATTAAATCCTTGAAACAATTCAGAGATTCACCTTATCAGAAAAAATCTATATTTAAAATTTTAAATACATCGGATAATTCTGAATAAAAACCGACTTATCGAATTTAAGGGAGAAATAATTGCTTGCCACCTCCTCATTTTAATAAGCATAAGAACCCCCATAACTAATCAGTAATATGTCTTATCATAATAAACCTATGACTAAAATTCGAGGTAAATCGGATAATTCTGCGTAAAAAGGCATTTATTTAACTAAGAGGGATTACTCCCCATTCTTCCCTCTTTATGTTTAGCAATTAAACCCTTAAAACTATTCAGGGATTTACCTTATCAGAAAAAACCTATATTTAAAATTTGAAATACATCGAATAGTTCTGGATAAAAACCGATTTATCTAATTTGAGAAAGGGGTAATTACCCGTCCCCCCTTTGTAATAAGCAAAACAACCCCATAACTAATCAGAGATACGTCTTATCATAATGAACCTATGTCCAAAATTCCAAGCAATTCGGATAATTCTGCGTAAAAAACTATCAATTTAATTTAAAAGAGGCTTCCCCCGTCTCCTTTTTTCTTAACAATTAAACTCCCAAAACTCTTCAGGCATTATAGTATACTGTGTATAATCCTTATCAGAAAAAACCTATATCAAAAAAAAAAAAAAAAAAAAAAGACAATGTTGTATAATTCTGCTTAAAAATCCGTTTAAGTCGAATTTAGGTCGGATGGGGTGGGGGGGGGGGGGGTAATAATCATATGTCCAAAAATTGAACCAAAGCAGTTAATTCAGCGTGAAAAACACATTTACCTAAATTAAGAGCCTCCCCCCCCCATCCCCTCTATATACTTAACTAACGAATCCCCAAAATCAATTCCTTGTCACTTTTTTTCCGGTAATTTTTTTTTTTTTTTTTTTTTCGAGTCATTTTTTTTCCCGCTTTTGTAGTTTATGTTATCTTTTTCCGGTCACTTTTTTCCGTTTATTCACTTACCTATTTCGTGCGTTTTTTAAAAAAGAATTAATAAAACAAGTTGGAAATTGCACATGAAGCCTAGCAAATGAGGTGCGTTCGTACGATAACGAAGTTTTAAAAATATTCAGATCTTGCTGTTATAGTAGGCAGTACTTCCGATATAGTATAGTGGTCATTTTTTTTTGTGTGTGTGCTTTTGTAAATATACATGGACATACAACTTTTATTACACCTCAGCAACGTATGCTATATTCATAAAAGTGAAATAGATGAATATAATTAAAACACGCCCCAAACAATAAATCCTCGTATATCATTATGTAGGGGAATATTTTTGAGTGGCCGTGTAAATTAATAATATATATTTTTTGTATAGCATAGATTGTAAAGACGGATGGATTGACAGACTGAACGACGAATATAAGTGTTAGTTTTTTATATAATTACGGACGCACTTAAAATTATTCAGATCTTGATGTAATAGTAAACAGTATTTCGGATACAGTATATTAGCCAAAATCTTTTGTGTGACCCTGTAAATACTATCTGCTTTCTTTAATACAGAAAATAACTTGCAACAGTCTTCAGCAACATATATCAATCTCATAAAATTTTAAATAGTTTATTACAATTAAAATGCTCATCAAACAATGTTTTCCCTATACCATTATGTAATGGAATACTTTTGTCTGGCTTTGTAAATCAATATCAAATGTTCTTTGTACCACAGATTATGCAAAATGTATATTATAATATGTACTCATTAGATGCATATCAATTTTATTGTGTACGAATGAGTGTAACATCATTAAAATGCATTCGAAACTTTTTCTCATTGACCGTAATATAACAGAATACTTTTGATTGCACCTGTGATTAATCTATTTATCCAATTTTCATAAAATTTGAAATTACTCGACAAAATTATGTAATAATTATATATTTTAAATTTCAAACATTAAAATGCATTTGAAACTTCTTTCCCCAGTGACCGTAATGTAACGGAATACTTTTGATTGTCCCTGTAATTAATCTATGCATCGGATTTTAATAATTATGCATTTTAAATTTCAGACGATTCGGTTGGGTAGTTTTTGCATTGTTATATGTGGACGGATGGACAGACGGACAAACAGACTGAACGACAACTATAGGTGCTACGTATTTACATAATTAGGAACGCATCTAAAAATTGTTTGAAAATAATCCCTTTGGATTTGAGAACAAACTTAATAAAAGGATAATATACGAAAACTGTAACGTTTAAGTAAATATCTTTCGAGAAACTTAAAATAAATGAATTATATACTTTTCAAACATACCTGGATTTAATGAATGCTTGAAAGAATTCGAAGATTTAAAAAAATGATCTCATATATCCATCTTTTTCATAATTTTCTTCTCTGAAGAGGATTTAATATTAGTAGTCATAGCGAAACGCACAATAAAAGAAGAAAACACCTTAGCACTACAGCAACTAACAACAGAAGCATGCGAGCATGTGTTTTTGTGTTTTTCCTGGAATTTGAGAGTTCAGCCCCGTTTCCAAAAAAAAGAGCAAGAAACAGATGTAACTAATTAAAACCCCCCAATGTTGCAGTATTGAAAAACCCGAGACGGACAGGAAATGACCATTTCTTTTAGCCTTCGGCTGATTTCCAATCGTACAAATGAATGCAGTCCTCTTTCAAAAGGAGTGACCGGTTTTCGTTAAAAGCTGATACTGTTATTATGTGCTGTTGGGGGTGATCGATAAGTAAGAAATAATTGTAAAAAAGCGAGAAAAGAGACTAAGTCTGAAAAATATAGACTTAAGACAAATGCAAAAAATAGACAGTTTAGCGTCCCACTTTGAGACATGTATAATCTCTCGAAAAAATAAAATTTTTGCGTTCTAAGATTTTTAAAAGAATCTAAAATTCTAGGGGGGGCCGTGGGTTGTCTAGCCCGGCCCACCCGGCCCCCCCGCTAGTTACGCCTATGAACGGAACCATTATAAGATCTCCCTGTTGTGTCTGTTTTTTGTCTATCGCAATTGCTATAAGGTAAGTTAGCCCCTCCTCTTCTGTAAAATTAATACTAAGTTCCAAATTAGCAAAAAGGAGCAATTACTAAAGCACAATATTCAGACCAGCATTTTCTCGAAGGGCATGCATACAGACATCCAGAGAGTGCAATCGCGTGTTTGTGCCATTTTCAATATTGTACCGACCAAAAGTATATGAAGTTATGCATCGAATTGAACCAAATTTTTTGTGTGAGTGTATGACTATGACTAATTGGTCCTCCCTGAATAAAAAAAAAATCCGCCAAAAGGGGGCACTGCAATAGCGAATTTTATGCCATTTTCAATATTGCATCACCTAAAAGTTTACGTTCTAGTAGTTAGTTCTAGAACTGAACTAAATTTTTGTATATGATTATTTTTGGTGAGGCAAGTAGGTCCTCCCATAATTTGAAAAAAAAAAAAAAATGGCTATCATTCTATTGTTTATCGGCTCGTGCAGAGACGGAAATTCGTTTTTATTCCGATTAATTGACTGAAGTAGAAATTTAAGATAAAAATCAAAGTTGGTATGATATTGAATTGTTATTGTAAAATTATTAAAGCATTAAAATGAGTAACTATTTTTTTTTTAAATATTAAAATGTATGTATGAGATTGAATAAAGTTTTGGGAATGGCACATCCATCTAGTTTCCATTCAAATGCCGTTTAGAGTTCTACATGGACTCGGGGCGGGTCGAGTCTGATCCTTAGAAAATATATGCCCGTGAAACTAGGGGAAAAAATACTAATTCAGGTTCGGCACGGAAAAAATAATATGACCCGGCAAGGTGCTTCTGGATAAAAGGCCCGAATATGGTCTGGAAAGAATAGCAACTAGGCCCGTCTTTCCCGAATGTTCAGAAAAAAGAATGGCCCTGTTCCAGACCGAAAAGAATGAGGCTCCGGCCGTAAGTCTTCCACGGGGTGTTCAGAAAGCAAATTTTTCATTCTTCGTTTTCTTGGTGTCTATTTATTCATTTATTTATTTATTTTGGCCACTTACGATGAGTAATTTTTATACTACATATAATATATCTAGCTATATTTAGGCATCTACGTCTACTACCAATGTTATGTTTTTATAGGAAAAAAAGTGTATAATATTCAAATATTTATAAATTACTGCATAAAATTTAAAAGTCATGAGTTTTTTCGGGTTTCACCCATTCCCACCCCTTACTTCGATTTTTCCCATTAACGAACTTAACCGAGATTTCATGCATCTGTTTGGAAGAGATTTGAGTAGAATTCTAAAAATTGTCGTGTCCATAAAAAAGTGATGTATAGATAGATTTTCAGAAATTTCGACAGGGGAGAGATCTCAATACCTAGTATTTCATACGAAATCTACCTAATATTCTTTTTGCGAGTTGGGTAGGAGTAGGATAATTCTTGCGAGTCATAGTTAGATCTTTTGAAAGTCGGGTTGTTTGCATTATCAAAAAAAGTTTGAGCACGCACAACTATGTTTCAGACTGGTAGATTGGAAGATCTGGGTTCAAACCCAGTCGCGCCCGTCTGCTTAATCGTTCGGAGTTTTCCGTAATTTGTTTTATTTTTTTTTTCACGATTGTACTTTTTATTTCGAATTTAATAAAAAATCTCCCCTCTCCACCTCCCCCCCCCCCTTCTTTTAAGTGCGTAAAAAGCATGAAGCAATTTTGACTACAATTTTGATTTTTTGTATAAAATAAATATTTCAAAAAATGTATACATTTTTTAACTTTTGTTTCACTGCAGTCATTTTTTTTTCATATGAAAATACGCTAATTTTAAATTTTAATAATTCGGGATCAAATTCTCACAGTTCAATGAATTTTTTATGAATGAAAAGCATGCCATAATTTTTCATGGGATATCCACCTTTCTCTTTTTAAATTTTTATATAACAGAAATATAAAATCCTGATAATCACATCACAAACACTTATATTTGGAATCGAAAACTTTCCCAAAATTGTTATTTTAAGGCTCTGTTCAGATTGCATTACTCTTTCTTTAAACTGAATTCTTGTAAAAAGTGAAGAATCTTTTGTACAAGATCCATTTGCGGTTTCTTCATAATAGAAACAAGGGAAATTAACAAAAGATTTAGGGGACAAGCAATATCCCCCCTACTTGACGGAAAGTATTTTTCTTTTGCCGGACAACCATCCCATTCCTGCAAAACTCATTAAGATCAAAAACACCGACGCCATAACAAACGAACCGACATCGCACTTCAAGAAGTGGTCAAATGTGTTTGCGCCTTAAAGGTCTCTTTTTAGGAAACAATATCTTTGTCGCCGGTCTCATGAAAGAAAATCCCACACTGTGCACAAGGATAGGAAGAAGTAATGTCCTGGTCCGGTGGTCCGGTCCTGTTCAAGGCCATCTTGATAATAACAGGCCGGGACAGCGTTTTCGCCGCTAGGGGAAAGGAGGGAAGGTTGAAATATATTAGTACCATGCTACATTAAGGGGTTTATATCTAAAGTAACACCGATATTCTTTTATTGTCATTTATTTTATAAATAAAAATAACATATTCAGAATCTGTAATTGCAAGTAACTGTCTTTACAGGTAAGCAAATAATTCATATTTTTTATATTGTTTTAACTAATATCGTGAATTGTTTTGGAGTGAATTACAAAATATTTAATTAATATTCAAAATTATGAAATTATAAAATTATGAAATCATCTTTATATAAAAAATATAATGGTGAAATTAATGATTAAATAACATTTAATTTAGAAACAAATTTTTATCAGCAATAATAATAATATATAAATGTCAGAAATTACAGCAGTAACATACAATTTTCTTATTTATTTAAAGATTTGTGAAACCTTTTCTTGTTTATAAAAAAATAATTTTTGTTATTTGTTTTTGTAAATTTGTTTTGTTATTTGTTATTTGTTTTGTTGTTTTACTAAAAAAAAAATGTAGAAAAATATAAATTTACTTCTCTTTATCAACATATAGGAAATCAATTCGCAGAAATTAGTACTCAATAAATAAATAAAAATTTTTAAAGACAAATATTAAAGATCTATTGTATAATTACAATAAAATATACAGCTTCGAACTTAGAAGATATTAAATGTCACCTCTATTATTAAAAAAAATAATAGTTAAAAGGCTATCATACAAATATTAAGCATTAACAAATATTAAACATTTAAACTAAAAAATCTATATAAATATACTAGTATGTTTAATGTATAAAATCATATCTTGATTTACTTCTACTTGGTTCAGAGAGAAAATTATTTATATTATGAACACAATTAATTTTTATCATTATCAATAATTGAACAAAGTTTTAGATAAATTCTAAAAAGACCATCTATGCGAATGAAAAGATATTGTGTAATCTAGATATATTTATTGTATAAAACAGCTCTAACAGAAACATTTTTAAATTTTTACTTTGCAATAGATGAAATACAATATCATTCCACTTAAAAAAAAAAAAAAATTAAAAATATGGTAAATGTATTACAATTGATGAAATGCAGTATTATTTAACTTAAAGAAAAATAATTGTGAATTTACTAATATTTTAATATGCAAAATTAATATCTTGAGTTTTTTTTTTTTTTCAATTTAAAGAGTAAGTAATTTAAATTACGAATACAATTGACTTTTATCAATGTTAATAATAAAATAAAGTCACTTAAATGAATTAAAATATATTATATTTAATGTATAAAACATCTCTAATAAAAAGGTTTCACAAATCTTTAAATAAATAAGAAAATTATATGTTACTGCTGTAATTTCTGTCATTTACATATTATTATTATTATTGCTGATAAAATTTGTTTCTGAAATAAATGTTATTTAATCATTAATTTCACCATTGTAATTTTTATCTACAAACAGTTTAGATATTTATATATTTTATTTTTATGAGATTCAGGAATTTCATAATTTTGAATACTAATTAAAATAATTTGTAATTCTCTCCAAAACAATTCACGATATTAGTTAAAACAATATAAATAATATGAATTATTTGCTTACCTGTAAAGACAGTTACTTGCAATTACAGATCCTGAATATGGTTGATAGGATTCATGTGATATTTCAAATTGTATCCTTGATATTAATTACATATTCCATAGCCGGATGTAATTGTACCACTAAATCAATTTTTAAATCTTCTAAACAATTTTGTGTATTAATTTGTATCTTTCGGGGGAAAAAAGCATGTTTTAATATAAAAAATATCAAAGCACGTGCTAACAACACACAACATAAGCCTGGCCAGGTGGAAATCAAAATGGGGTGAAGATTTCAAGTGATTTTCTACTTCCCTCCTTTGATCACGTGACTTTCCACAGAACAGCTGCTGTCCAAGCCCGGTATATCAAGAAAGCTCTGTCCTGTTATCTTATATAAGAACAATTATATACGGTTTACAATTCAAGGCGCCAACCCCCTAGAGTAGATACACTTGTTATATGAGCTTTGTTGAGCAGGCTGAAAGGCTACAAGTAATTGGTAAGTTTCTTACTATGCCCTTTTAAAAGGCTGGATTAAAAAAGAAAGAAAAAGCCCACTGCTGTTTTTAAGAACCTTTTAAGATAACAACAATAATCATATAACAATCGCAGCGCCGGTATTCCCTTTCACTTAAATTACTTTATACGACAAGGGTGGTCAAAACACTTTCAATCAATCAATTTGTTAATAGTCATGGTGACAGCCCTTGCTCCACCTTTAAACGTAAAACAATCTTTTTATTTTTATTTATTTATTTTTATTTTTTTTTCATGCAAATTTTGCTTAAATTACAAAGATTTTTTTCCCCAGTAAAAAATTTTATTGGCTTTAAATTTCAGCATCACAAATCATCTTGTATACAATGATTTCTTAATTATTTGCCTTTCTAAAATCAATATGCCTAAAAAATCTGTATGCATAAATATAATTAATATTAATACGCCCACTTTTTTTATGTCTAACACGATTACAAAGGATTAATGAAAGGTACTACTTCATAGAGGTCTGCACGGGCCCGGGCCTGGCCCGTGGCCCGTACCCGGCCCGGCCGGCGGAATCGTTCCGAATTTTCTAACGGGCCGGGCCGGCAGATTTAGAATAGTTTTTTCAACGGGCCGGGCCGGCAAAAAATTTGAACGGGCCAGACGGGCCGGGCCGGGCCGATAAAAAAAATTTTCGGGCCTGCCGGCCCGTTCTGAAGATTTAAGCAGAAACGATAAAATATGAGCTATTTTCAACGAAAATGGTTTTAACGAGAATAAGTATAAATGTAGCCATACTAGTTGGACAGCATCAATATAAAAATGCACAGTGTACCGACATCGGAGAATTACATTATGTGTAACCCATTTTAATATATTTTTAGCTGACTCATGTCGGTCCGAGATCACGCTTGCATTATTTTTCTACATATAGACTGGCCGGACCGGTACTAGACTTAATTATTGGCAGAAAACATGATTTGTAAAATTATTAACAGCGATAAAGAACTTATGTTAGCTTAGGCTTCGGATATATGCTTCTTGATGATTTTTAAATTAATTTCTCAATAATGCGAAAGTTTGACACATTTTCTGATTAATTTTAAATTGTAAAAGTATAAAAGTGATAAGCCTAACTATTAAAGGGATTTGGAATCGAATAGCGTTTTTCATTTTTGGTAAATAAAATACTTGTCTAACCTTGTTGAAATATAATAGTTTCTCAAATGATTGCAGATTTTTCTCCCTTCCCTTGCTATTGCTTCCGGAAATTCTATTCAAAACGCTAATAATGACAGTATTTTATTTGTTTGCAATATTCTTAAATTGCTTGTATCAAAAAATGGATCGATTATATAGTGTCTGAATAAAGATATCTGCTAATCTTATGCGTTTCTGAGAAAAAAAAAAAATGAATTTAGAAATGTATCAGAAAGGAGCTTCTTTGAATTTAAGAATGGATTTGAAATCTATAATAAAATGATTTAGAAATAGATTTATAAATCTTCTTTTATTAAACAACTTCAAAATTAACGATGTTTTTAGCTTTCTTTCTTTTTTCTTTTATTCTAAGCCATATTAATTTTTTAATGAATCTTTATTCGAAAGTTGAAAGCCTAAGAATCTAAGTAATCATTAATGTTGTTAATGTGTATTTGCTGTAAAATATACTGTAAAAATCATTCCATAGATATTTATGCAGTATTATTTAAAGGAATCTTAGTTATATGATAAAAATCTGAATTTTTTAGAAATCGTTGAAAATGTGACGGGCCAAAACGGGCCGGGCCGGGCCTACACTATAAAAATTTAAACGGGCCGGGCCCGGGCCGAACTTTTGTGTTTTACAACGGGCCGGGCCGGGCCGGGCCGAAATAACTTTCCTACGGGCCGGGCCTGGAAATTCCGGCCCGTGCAGACCTCTACTACTTCATGGACATTCTCTATCTCAATACGTGTGAATTGTTTATTCCATTAAAAATGCTTTTGACAGTTAAAATTGATGTTTGGCCGAAAAAAAGCGCACCTTTTTACAAATCACATATTCAGATAAATTTGATAATAATATATAGATCTTAGAATATAAACACTAGATTGAGATGATTTTTTGAAACTTCAGCGTCCTTGCTCGATCGGGACTGAGATGGGGAGAGGGGTCTTTAAAAGTTCTCAAAACTGTCATTGCCTCAATGAGGGGAAAAAAATTGTAAGGTGCAGAGAATTAGAATATAAACACTAGGTACTTTAATTTATTTTCCCTGAATCCCTTGTTCTTCTGTGGGGTGTGGTTGTGTGTGTAGAAGGGTGTCTACAAACTCCGGATTTATCTCTTATATTTATTTTTTTCTATTATTTATAATTTCATTACTTATAATTTTAATTATATATAATAATTTATATATTAAATAATTGTTATTTTTATTATTATTATAAAATAACATATTAATATTTTATTATAATTTATATTATATTTGTATATTTATATTTATACATGTATATATAATATTAATATATAACATAATAATAAACAAATAATAAATTAATAATGCGTAACATTAAATATAAATTAAATTAAAAATGAATATATAAATAAATATAATAAAACATTAAAAGTTACACTCATTAACAAAAAAATATTTAAAAAATGGCAATATTTTATTAACTTTTAGTAAGTTAATTAAAATAAATGTATAAATAAATAAAATTAAATATTAAAAATTAGTTTCATTAACAAGAATTAACTTTCAAAATGATAATACTTTATTAATTATCGGGCAAAATCATACAAGAATTTATCGGACATAATAAAAATAACTGTTTAAATAAATAAAATAAAATATGAAAAATTATGCTCATAAACAAGAATTTTTGTGCTCTTGATTTTTCGGTCGTTTTTTCCCTAGACTCTAGAAAACGTCCCGACAAAAGGTTATCATCTAAAGCCGTGATAAAATCGGAGCTTATAGACCCTCCCCCACTCTCTACCGAAGAAATATGGAGGCTGAATTTTAAAAATGTATAAGTATATATTACTATAAGTTAGTAAAATATTATCATTTTTTAAATAAATTTTTATTAATGAGTATAATTTTCAATATTTAATTATATTTAATTATATTTATTTATTGTATTTATTTATTTTTTATTTCATTTATATTTAATTTTATATTTAATTTATATTTATTTATTATTAATTATTTTTTTTTTAATAATTTATTTATTATATTATTATTTATTTACAATTATTATTACATTATATTAATATATTAATTATTATATGTTACATTACATATTATATAAATATACTATAAAATATAATAAATATTAATATTTAATTTTATAATAAAAATAATAATAAAAATGATGTAATATATAAAGTTTTATATATAATTAAAATTATAAATAACATTAAAAAATAAATATAATCGTAGATACTCCCTCCCCCCCCCCCACACACACACACAGAAGAACAAGTGAAACTAAATTTAAAAAATACATTTAAGTACCTAGTGTTTATATTCTAATTCTCCGTACCTTACAATTTTTTTCCATTGAAGAAATGACAGTTTTGAGATAACTTTTAAAAACCGTCTTCCTTCCGCCCCAATATCAGTAACAAGCGAGCAAGGACGTTCAAATTTCAAAAAATCATCTCAATCTAGTGTTTATATTCTAAGATCAACCAAGTGTATTATTAAATTATTTTATTATCAGACTTATCTAAATATGTGATTTATAAAAAAGTGCGCTTTTTTTCCGGTGCGCTGCGAAGGGGGGGGGGGAGCTTTAAAAGTTATCACAAAATCTGTCATTGCCTCAATGATAAAATTGTGTAAGATGACAAAGCAAGCATTAATTTCTTAATTTTGATCTGATTAATTGAAGGGTCACTCACAAGTCACAAGAGTTACGAACCCTGAGGGGGCGGGGGGAGGATGTCTACAAACTCAGAATCTATCTCTTATGTTTATTTTTTATATTAATTGTAATTTTAACTATATATAATAATGTTATATTACGTAATTTGTGAAATATATTATGAAAAACAGCATTTTGCAACAAAAGATGAAAGTCTCTTACTCATACTCAAGTACAAAATTCGAACAAAGCCATAGGCGTAACTAGAGAATTTTTCTAGGGGGGGCCACGGCCCCAGTTGGAAAAATTCTCTATTCTTTGGAAAACAACAATAGTGTGACAATGCTGTTTTATAGTAAACTGCTTGATAATTTCCAAACAATAATAATATTAGTAACTATACGGATGTGGCAATTCCAAAACTTTCTTTTTCTGATTTATTTTAAGATTCACCTTTGCTCTCAAACGCCCTAAACTGGGAAATTCTCTTATTTAGAAACTATATTAGATCCCATGACTGCGATTTTTTGATAAATGCAGAAAATATTACAAAAACTGCAGTCAAAGTTCGTCTTTTGAACCGAATTTTCCAAAGCGGGAGATCTGGGAACGAAAAAAAGGGGCATGCTGAGAAAATAATTGTCGATAAATCAATTTTTAATGAATTCAGAGAAAAATGAAGGCATTTGGCATCTTATACCATATCTTCAAAAATTATCTCAGCAAGTTTCATGTTTTTACTTTTACAAATGAATCTGAAAATGTATAGGAACGTTTTGAGCTGCTGAGAGAGAAAAAACATTTTTTCGAATACACCCTTAATGCGTCAAAGTTTACTACCTCAGGGCCAAAATTAAATGGCAATTTATCATCATTGTGAAGATTTTAAAGACATGAAATTCTTTGCATTATTTCTTAAAACAAGACTATTGCGGAAATGTGAAAAAATGCAACATAAAAGCGCTACCTGTTGGGCGATTCATACCAAAACATAAACAGCAACAATATTTATCAAGCTATACCTGAATGTGAAGTTTGGTGAAGTTCACTGATTAGTTCTTAAAATAGAGCTATTACAGGAATTGAGAAAAATTCAGCATTGCAATGCCACATAATGGGAGGTTGACAACAAAATATGAACAAAACTAGTTCATTTCATGGATTTACTGAATCTAAAGTTTGATAAAAATTCGTGCACCTGAGAACCTGAGATAGAGCTATTGCGCAAATCGTGAAAAATGCAACATAGCAGTGCCACCTGTAGAGCAATTTACACCAAAATGTAAACAACATGGATTCATGTTGAGAACTAACTGAATCTGAAGTTTAAAGGAAATCCGTGTATTAGTTATGGATATATAGCTGTTGCGAAAATCGTAAAAAATGCACCATAGCAGAGCACCTGTCGAGCGATTTACACCAAAAACTAATCAGTATCAATCTATATCAAGATCAAGAACTACCTGATTATAATTTTTAATTAAATTCCGTGCGATAGTTCTTGAGATAGAGCTATTGCAAAAATCGTGAAAAATTTAGCATACCAGCGCCTTTTGTTGAGCGATTTACACAGAAACCAATACAATATCGGTTCATGTTAAACTAACTGACTGAATCTGAAATTTGGTTGATATCCGTGCGTTAGTTCTTCAGATATAGCTGTTGCGTTAATCGTAAAAAAAAGCAGCGTAGAAGCGCCATTTGTTGAGTGATTTGCAACAAAAACTAATCAGTATGAATTTGTATTAGGGACTACCTGAATATAAATTTTTATTACATTCCGTACATTAATTCTTGAGATAGAGCATTCACAAAATTTATGTCACATATAGACAGAGTCAGATTCGCATATACACAAACAGACATTTTGTAAAAACTTGTTCTTACTAAAAACTAGGAATCTCTGATCCCTAAAACGGGTCAATCCGTCAAAAACCGGAATTCGAAAATTTTCACGAATCCAATATTTTCTTCCGTAAAGATAGAAAAAGGTAAAAATTGTTTTGTTAGAACTGATAATACTCAAAGGAAAGCTCACTTGTTAATACATTCCTGAAAACGTATAATCTATCAAAGAAACTAATTGGATGAAACTTTCTTCTGTTTTTAGTTGCTATCAGATTCAAAAAATTTACGAGCAACAAACTTTTCAACCGATTTGAACTCCAACTTTTTCCCGTTCAAAGAGAGAAAAAGGTTATAATTATTTGCACAATAGCAAGGATGGAATAGCAAGAAAAACAATGCTACTAGCACCAGCCGTTAATATTTATCGCCTATTCCTATCAATCGCTTATCTCTGATCCGTTGAAATGCTCGATGTACAATGAAAAGTCTCGGCTAGCAGAGATTTTTTTTGGAACTGCAGAAAAAAGTTGGGGGGCATTGCTGTTTGCTATCACACTGGGTGTTGTGAGGATATTTCGCGAAAAGTTGGAATAAATCAAGTATTGGCTCAAAAATCTTTCGAAATGTTGGTGAATCTAATAGTGGCTTTATTCATCAAGTTTTCGATTCAAAACAGTGGCTGGGGGAGATAAAGTTGCTTATAAACAACACAGTCGCCATTTTTTAAAAGAAATATATAAAATAGTTAATGAATTATAAGCAATTTTGATCGCATGTCAACCATTTTTACTCCTTTTTGTCGCTACCATGTCGCAAATTCGTTTCAAATCATCCACTGTGAGAATCGTCTTCTGAAAGATCTTATCAAAGAATGAAGAACATTTCTCACATACATAGCTTTTTAATCCTGAATCTAGGGAAAAAAGTTAGAGGAGAAAATGACATAAACTAAAAAAGCGAAAAAAAAAGTGACACAGGAAAAATTTTACTGGAAAAAAGGGACAAGGAAAAAAGTTACCGGAAAAAAAAGAGTGACAAGGAAATGATTTTGGGGATTTATTGGTTAAGTATGAAAGGGGGGGGGGGGAGGCTCTTAATTTAGGTAAATGGGTTTTTGATGCTAAATTAACTGTTTTGGTTCAATTTTTGGATATACGTTCATACTAAAAAGACGCTTGTTTGATTAGTTTGGGGAATGGACGATTACCCCCCCCCCCTCCGTTCTAAATAAGATGGATGAGTTTTTAAGCAGAATTATTCAACGTGTGTCAAATTTTGGATATAGGTTCTTTCTGACAAGGCTTATATATAGTATTGTGGTGTCGTGTCCTCGATTTCTCTTTATTCAGTTGGTTTATTTGTTAAGTTCATCAATAACACATTTTTAGTTCAAGTTCTTTATTAGAACTATAGATCAATTAATAAAAAAATAAATAAAACGACATTACAACTACATAGGAGCCACACTCCAATATTACATTTTGCTTAGCATATATAAGCAACCTTACATCTATGTACTCTCTAGTAAATTAACAGCACATGTCTCTCTTGCAACTACCTCCTTCCCTCTCTACGCTCAACAATCCCACCCCTCAGCTCATTGCCACTAGACCAGTGAAATCATTTCTAGTTCTTTGAGGTCAGTTGCAGCTATTCTTCTCAGTTTTAGAATGAAGATACTTTCACCCTTTTCACAATGGGATTTCGCTATCTATCTTCTGCCCAGATTAAAGTTGTCAGTACGTCGTCGCAGTATATAATGCCCCAAGAATTTTGGGAATTTAATGGTAAAGTATAAAAGAGGAACGAGGGATAACCTCTCTTAAATTAAATAAATGGCTTTTTACGCAGAATTATTCGATTTGCTTAAAAATTTGAATGTAGGTTCATTATGATAAGGGGTGTCCTTGAATAGTTATGGGGTTCTTCTGCTAATTAAAAAGTGGGAGGACAGGCGATTATTCCCCCCTTAAATTTGATAAATTGTTTTTATGCACAATTATCCGATGTATTTCAAATTTTAGATATAGGTTCTTTCTAATAAAATAAAATCCCTGAATAGTTTTAAGGGTTTGTTTACATATCCTCAATAGCTGTTTGCATTTAAAACTATGGTTTATGTTTCTGCATAGTATTTTTCAGTATTCTATAAATACCCTAACAAAGAAAAAAATATCCTGTTTTTATTGAAATCATTTTTTTTTAATTTAAATTTGTTTTTTAATTTTTTAAGCGTTCAAACACTGAAGATCTATCAAGAACTACAGGTTTCTAAACAATTAACTTTCTAATTACTAACATAAGCTATTAATAAAAAACTATTATTATTACTACAAATTAATGAATTCTCTAGTTATTCCTTCGTGACACATAACATAGTTTATACATTAAAATTTTCTAACATATATTTTTCTAAATGTTTTATATTATACTTTGTGATGTGTAATATGGGACATTTATTAGTAAAAATCCAGTTTTAAATGATAAATATTCGACGTAAATTAAAATGACAATTACAACAAATGATTTAGCATATTGATTTTTTCACAAGTAAAAAAAAAAATAAATAAAATAAATAAAATAAATAAATAAATAAATAAACCAGTTTTAAATGCAAAATGAATTGTAATAATTATAAGGAAAAAGGTAAAATGTGTTATGTTTTCTGGCGTAATTGTTTTCAATCATTAAATTAAAAAATAAAGAAAATTTCTTTTTATTTGTTATTTGCGTTCGGTTGCATTCAACTAGCTTTTTTATTTACTTGGGCATTTTTGCGACAAACCTTTACCGAGAAATCCCCTGATCGTCAAATTTCCTAAGAGATTAGCCGCCCGCGATATGTACCGGACATCCAAAATTTGAAGCAAATCTGATAATTCTGCGTAAAAAGCCATTTTTTTTATTTAAGGGGGATTATCCTCTGTTTCTCCCTCTATACTTAGCTATTAAATCCTTGAAACAATTCAGAGATTCACCTTATCAGAAAAAATCTATATTTAAAATTTTAAATACATCGGATAATTCTGAATAAAAACCGACTTATCGAATTTAAGGGAGAAATAATTGCTTGCCACCTCCTCATTTTAATAAGCATAAGAACCCCCATAACTAATCAGTAATATGTCTTATCATAATAAACCTATGACTAAAATTCGAGGTAAATCGGATAATTCTGCGTAAAAAGGCATTTATTTAACTAAGAGGGATTACTCCCCATTCTTCCCTCTTTATGTTTAGCAATTAAACCCTTAAAACTATTCAGGGATTTACCTTATCAGAAAAAACCTATATTTAAAATTTGAAATACATCGAATAGTTCTGGATAAAAACCGATTTATCTAATTTGAGAAAGGGGTAATTACCCGTCCCCCCTTTGTAATAAGCAAAACAACCCCATAACTAATCAGAGATACGTCTTATCATAATGAACCTATGTCCAAAATTCCAAGCAATTCGGATAATTCTGCGTAAAAAACTATCAATTTAATTTAAAAGAGGCTTCCCCCGTCTCCTTTTTTCTTAACAATTAAACTCCCAAAACTCTTCAGGCATTATAGTATACTGTGTATAATCCTTATCAGAAAAAACCTATATCAAAAAAAAAAAAAAAAAAAAAAAAAAAAGACAATGTTGTATAATTCTGCTTAAAAATCCGTTTAAGTCGAATTTAGGTCGGATGGGGTGGGGGGGGGGGTAATAATCATATGTCCAAAAATTGAACCAAAGCAGTTAATTCAGCGTGAAAAACACATTTACCTAAATTAAGAGCCTCCCCCCCCCCCATCCCCTCTATATACTTAACTAACGAATCCCCAAAATCAATTCCTTGTCACTTTTTTTCCGGTAATTTTTTTTTTTTTTTCGAGTCATTTTTTTCCCGCTTTTGTAGTTTATGTTATCTTTTTCCGGTCACTTTTTTCCGTTTATTCACTTACCTATTTCGTGCGTTTTTTAAAAAAGAATTAATAAAACAAGTTGGAAATTGCACATGAAGCCTAGCAAATGAGGTGCGTTCGTACGATAACGAAGTTTTAAAAATATTCAGATCTTGCTGTTATAGTAGGCAGTACTTCCGATATAGTATAGTGGTCATTTTTTTTTTTGTGTGTGCTTTTGTAAATATACATGGACATACAACTTTTATTACACCTCAGCAACGTATGCTATATTCATAAAAGTGAAATAGATGAATATAATTAAAACACGCCCCAAACAATAAATCCTCGTATATCATTATGTAGGGGAATATTTTTGAGTGGCCGTGTAAATTAATAATATATATTTTTTGTATAGCATAGATTGTAAAGACGGATGGATTGACAGACTGAACGACGAATATAAGTGTTAGTTTTTTATATAATTACGGACGCACTTAAAATTATTCAGATCTTGATGTAATAGTAAACAGTATTTCGGATACAGTATATTAGCCAAAATCTTTTGTGTGACCCTGTAAATACTATCTGCTTTCTTTAATACAGAAAATAACTTGCAACAGTCTTCAGCAACATATATCAATCTCATAAAATTTTAAATAGTTTATTACAATTAAAATGCTCATCAAACAATGTTTTCCCTATACCATTATGTAATGGAATACTTTTGTCTGGCTTTGTAAATCAATATCAAATGTTCTTTGTACCACAGATTATGCAAAATGTATATTATAATATGTACTCATTAGATGCATATCAATTTTATTGTGTACGAATGAGTGTAACATCATTAAAATGCATTCGAAACTTTTTCTCATTGACCGTAATATAACAGAATACTTTTGATTGCACCTGTGATTAATCTATTTATCCAATTTTCATAAAATTTGAAATTACTCGACAAAATTATGTAATAATTATATATTTTAAATTTCAAACATTAAAATGCATTTGAAACTTCTTTCCCCAGTGACCGTAATGTAACGGAATACTTTTGATTGTCCCTGTAATTAATCTATGCATCGGATTTTAATAATTATGCATTTTAAATTTCAGACGATTCGGTTGGGTAGTTTTTGCATTGTTATATGTGGACGGATGGACAGACGGACAAACAGACTGAACGACAACTATAGGTGCTACGTATTTACATAATTAGGAACGCATCTAAAAATTGTTTGAAAATAATCCCTTTGGATTTGAGAACAAACTTAATAAAAGGATAATATACGAAAACTGTAACGTTTAAGTAAATATCTTTCGAGAAACTTAAAATAAATGAATTATATACTTTTCAAACATACCTGGATTTAATGAATGCTTGAAAGAATTCGAAGATTTAAAAAAATGATCTCATATATCCATCTTTTTCATAATTTTCTTCTCTGAAGAGGATTTAATATTAGTAGTCATAGCGAAACGCACAATAAAAGAAGAAAACACCTTAGCACTACAGCAACTAACAACAGAAGCATGCGAGCATGTGTTTTTGTGTTTTTCCTGGAATTTGAGAGTTCAGCCCCGTTTCCAAAAAAAGAGCAAGAAACAGATGTAACTAATTAAAACCCCCCAATGTTGCAGTATTGAAAAACCCGAGACGGACAGGAAATGACCATTTCTTTTAGCCTTCGGCTGATTTCCAATCGTACAAATGAATGCAGTCCTCTTTCAAAAGGAGTGACCGGTTTTCGTTAAAAGCTGATACTGTTATTATGTGCTGTTGGGGGTGATCGATAAGTAAGAAATAATTGTAAAAAAGCGAGAAAAGAGACTAAGTCTGAAAAATATAGACTTAAGACAAAAGCAAAAAATAGACAGTTTAGCGTCCCACTTTGAGACATGTATAATCTCTCGAAAAAATAAAATTTTTGCGTTCTAAGATTTTTACAAGAATCTAAAATTCTAGGGGGGGCCGTGGGTTGTCTGGGGTGGGCCCGGCCCACCCGGCCCCCCCGCTAGTTACGCCTATGCAAAGCAAGCATTAATTTCTTACTTTTAATTTGATAAAGTGAAGGGTCACAAGAGTTACGAACCCTGAGTCTCCCCCGTGCTCTGAACAAAGAAATATTTTAAGGAACATTTTAAAAAGGAAATATATATTAAATTCTTTCAAATTTCTCCCTTGATTAAGGATGCGAATCTTTCTAAATTTTTTCTTGTACTCAAATCATAAGTACATAAATTCTGACACATCTATGAAGTCAATTTTAATCTTAGATGCAAGATATTTGCATTTGCATTTATTCAGTAGTCATGCGATTGAAATAACGGTTTTTGTATTTCAATAAAGAGAGAGAATCTCATGGGAAATCTTTGTAAAATTTTTGATTTAAAATTGTATTTCGGAAGCAATTGTAAATGCGGCAGCCAATGCTCTCTTATGACGGCATTTCTGTAATGTTTAAATCATAAAGCTTGGCTTAAAATGCTTTTTTTTTTAATTGATTTGTTGTTTTTATAACAGAATGGGAAATTCTTTAATGTTTGTTTGCCGAATAAAATGTGTAAATTGTATGTTTTTAAGTCACATGCTATCAAAGTCTGATAGCGTATGCGTATGTGCCCATCCGTTCTGTTTGTATGTAATGTACGTGCGTACGTACGTAACGCGATAACTCATGATAAATATATCCGACATACTTGAAATTTTGGACATAAGCTTTTCAGTATAAAGCGCTTCCCTGATTAGTTTTGAGAGTTCATTCGATAAACATAAGAAGAGGAGAGGGGGCTAATGCCCCTCCCCTTAATATATATAAATGGGTTTTTCATGCAGAATTATCAGATTTTGTTCAAATCTTAGGAATAGGATCATTCTAATGAGGCACTACCATGATTAGTATCGTGTATTCATCGGATAATTATAAAAGTGGGCGTAGGAATAAAGGGAACTACCCACATAATTTAGGTAAATGGTTTTTCATGCAGAATTAACCGATTTTTTTTTTTCAGTTTTGGAATACAGGTTCATAGGGGTAAGAAGCCTCCCTCATTAGTTGTGGTGCTCTTTTGTTAAGTATAAAATTATTACGGGTGATTACTATTACCTCCTCATTAAGTTAGCTAAATAGAGTTTTATGCAGGCTTGAAATTTTGGATGCAGGTTCTTTCAGATAAGTTGAATTTCTGAACAGATTGGAGGTTTAATGTTTATGTATAAATGTGGGAACGGGGACAACATTTCTTAAATAGCATAAATGGGTTTTTATACAGAATTATTCAACTTGCTCTGAATTTTGGATACAGGTTTATTATATGATAAGGCCCATCCTTGATTAGTTTTGGGGTTCAATGATTACGTATAGAAAAAGGAAAAGTGCGGGGGGGCTATTTCTCCCTTAATTTATTTTTCAAAGGGCATTATTATATAAAACTGCAAAATACAATTAGTGAGCGTAGCCTGTGAGCTCTATGCCATCAGTTTAACCGGACAATATTCTTTTTATTACATTATCAATGCAGTTTCTTTTCACTCACGAATGAAAATGACGTAAGAAAAGTAGCCATATTTTAGCTATGCGAAGAGCTTTTAATAAAAAAATTGTTTATTAAGAGATGTTACCCATCCACATACACACATACACAAAATAATAATAATAATAATAATAATAATATTAATAATAATAAATTACAATAAATTAAATAAATAAAAAGTGCTACGACTCTTCTCTAAATAGAGGGCTGGATCCATTCTTATATACATAATCGATCGTATTTGTTCGACAAATGAAAAAATATAATTGCAATTTAATAAATTTTAGGACAAATAAACCCTTTGTGCCTCGAGAACGATAATTTCTATTATGTCTCTAATTAATATACATAAGTTCTAAAGTATTTGGGACCTGAAGATTCTACTTTGGTTCTACAAATTCCATTTGTATTCATATTGTTCTTTTTTCCTTCCATATTCAATGAATATGCTATAAGTTATTAAATTCAATGGTTAATTTCAAATGGTTAATATTGTTTACTATAAATGGTCTTATATATATATATATATACACATATATATATATATATATATATATATATATATATATATATATATATATATATATATAATACCAATAATAAGAATTACAAATTACTGCACCGAAACCTACCCACATACATATATTGTAATTGTAATGCAAGGTAATAGAAAAAAAAGTTGTATTCATGTATTTATGGGTTTTTTAAAAGTTATACACACACAGATACCCATGCGCGTAACCAGGGGGGGGGGTGTGCCCTGGGTGCCCGGGCACCCCACCCCCTTGCTCGCACAGATCCCAGATTGATTATTTTAAAAAATCAAAATTTATAAAAGAAAAAAGAAAAAAAATGAAAGCACAGTTAGTTCAATTATCAAAACTAACAGTCTATGTTTTGAAATGTGATAAAAGAAGAGATCCAGATTCTTTTATTTTTTATTTTTTAAAAAATTATTTTGTTCATGTTTTTTTAAAACTAGAGTATTTATTAGAATCTGTATTAATCACAGTAAGTGAAAAAGTTGGTTTTATAATCCCAATTTGATTTCTTTTGTTTTTGGGAAAAAAAATTTAACGCCGTTCTTTTTCATGAACGTTTAGGCAATTCTATAAAAAAAAAAAAAAAAAAAAAAATAGCGTAAATTCTCGACACGGATAGAAACTATTTATATCTTTGCTTTTGTATGCTAAAGTCTAGATAGGAGCAAAAAAAAAAAAAAAAAAAAAAATTGAAAGGAAATACAGATGCGAAATAGAGATGATGATGAGACGGGCTCAGCCTGAGCCCGGGCCCGGCAAGGCCGTAGCTAAGGGGACGCTATGGGCGGCTCAGCCCCCCATAAATATTTTGAGCCCCCTTTCACAGTTTTGCAAAATTACTAATTTGTATCTAAAATAAGTGTTTCAACATTTCTTCATCCTATTTGTACATATGACGCTAACACGATTTTTAATTTTGCACCAGTTGTACACTCAAAATTTTCATCATCATATACTTTTCTTAGCATAAAGTGAAGTTATTACAGAAGTTTAATAAGAAACATAGTATTTAGAATGCGAATATGCACTAATTTATCTTTCTGTGTCAGAGAGAGAGAAAAAAAAATTATGAGTCCCCCCCCCCCCCTTATGTTCACTTCTAGCTAAGGCCCTGGGCCCGTGCTCAATTTTTTTTTAAGCCGAAAAATTTTATTTATTCATGCGTAGAAAAGATTGAAAGCATTTTTTTCACTTAAAATTGCGTACCTATTCCTTTTCAAGTCATTTCAATTCTTTTTTATCAAAATGTTGTGGGTAACTGAATGCTTGTTTATTTATTTTAGTATTTCAATTTTTAAGCATTTCATGCATTTATTCATTAAACACAAAGGTGTCCATCCAGTTAGCTTGTTAAAGGAGGAAAAAATATAAGAATCCTTTTAGGTGTGAAGTACATTTTTATTTTATACGGATTTTGATAGGATTGAATTTAAATTTTCATTTAAAAATTATATCTATGTAAGAAGTTTTTAAACGTGCGATATTACTTTTGAAACAATTTTTAAATACCATACAATTTTATTTTGTATATTTTTGGTATTGGGCTCTGGTGACAAAAAATCTTTCGGGCTCGGGCGGGCTCGAACTTAAAAACGTTGCTTAATTTCGTTTTCTGTGGCCATATTTTGACATTCGTACGGGCTCTTTTTTTTTTCTTTTTTTCTTTTTTTTAACCGGAACATTTTATTTATTCATTTGTAGAAAATATTAAAAGAATTATTTTCCAGTTTAAATTGCGTACTACAAGTTTAAGTTATTTTAATGCTACTTTGATCAAAATGACGGGGGGGGGGGGGGGGGGAGACTAAAGTCGTATTTATGTATTTTAGTATTTCATTGCAGTTTTAAATGAAAACTTGTGATGATTACAGACTTTTGTTTACGGATATCTTTGTTTTATATCTACCATGTTTTATCTGTGTTTATATATTTTTTTCTTATCCATTAGGTTTAGTTTTCAGCAAATTCTCATCCTTCTTCACGCAATGAAAAACTGCGTTGGGTCCTTTTTAAAATAAGTAGCACACAATTATATCGTCCGCAAATAAAAATCTGTCTAAAACGGAAATTCGATAGTTTTATGGGATTCCGTTTTATTAGGTTTTACTACATAAGATATTGTTTGTACCCAACGAATCACGGAAAAAAGCGCACGGAAAAAAGCATCCCGGAAAAAAGCGTCCCCGGAAAAAAGCGCACCGAAGAAAAGCGACCCTGGAAAAAAGCGCACCGGAAAAAAGCGTCCCTTTTTACAAATCACATATTTAAATAAGTCTGATAATAGTACACATGGTTAATCTTAGAATATAAACACTAGAATGAGACGGTTTTATGAAATTTAAGCATTTGCTCTATCGGGACTCAGATGGGCGGGGGGGGGGGGGGGGCTTTAAAAGTTATCTCAAAACCTGTAATTGCTTTAATGAAAAAAAATTGTAAGGTACGAAGAACTAGATAATAAACTTTAGGTACCTAAATGATTTTTTTTAATTCAGTCTCCCTTGTTCTCCTGTGGAGTGGGGCGGGGGGAGGGGAGAGGATATCTACAAACTTTGAAATACATCTCTTATATTTATTTTTTTAATATTATTTATAATTTGATTATTTTTATTATAAAATTACATATTAATATTTTATTATACTTTATATTACATTTATATATTTATATTTATATAATATATAACATAATACATAGTAATAAATATATTAATATAATGTAATAATAATACAGAATAAAAAATTTATAATAAATAAGTAATAAATTAATTATACATAAATATAAATTAAATATAAAATTAAAAATAAATGTAATTAAATATTAAAAATTATACTTATTAACAAAAGTTTATTTAAAAATGATAATATTTTATTAACTCATAGTAAATCAATAAAAATAAATGTATTAATAAATAAAATTAAATATTAAAAATCTAGTTTCATCAACAAGAATTAATTTTAAAAATGATAATATTTTATTAACTTATAGGACATAATAAAAATAAGTGTATAAATATATAAAATTAGATATTAAAAAATCTACACATTAACAAGAATTTATTTAAAAAAGGATATTTTATCACTCGCCATTACTGATACTATTGTCATATACCTCCAGCAATCTCCTACGTATCCCCAAGGGTACGCGTATCAAAGGTTGGGAACCGCTGTCCTACGAGAATGATATAAATGAGACATTTGTTGCCACTTTAGTTTTTATCATTTATTTATCCACAAGTTCAATATTTATCAATTCTTTGTCACTTTTTTCTGATCACTTTTTGCGCTCTTGATTTTCCAGTCACTTTTTTCCCTAAATTCTAAAAAAACATTCCGAAAAAATGTTATCGTCTAAAGCAGTGATAGATTTGGAGTTTGTAGGCTCACCCCCCCCCCCCCCCCCCACAGAAGAACAAGGGTGGCTGAATGAAATATATATATATGAGTTGATATTACTATGAGTTAATAAAATATTATCATTTTTAAATAAGTTTTTGTTAATGAGTATAATATTTAATATTTAATAATATTTATTTGTACATTTTTTTATTTTTTTTTTATTTAATTTTATATTTAATTTATAATTATATATTATTTATTTATTATAAATTATTTATTATTAATTATTATTATTATTATTAATCTATTAATTATATTATTAATTATTTACAATAAATGTATTATATTAATATATTAATAATTAATATGTATTATATATGTATAAATATATAATATAAAATGTAATAAAATATTAATATGTAATTTGATAATAATAATAAAAATAATAATCATATAATATATAAATTAATTATGTATAATTTAAATTATAAATAATCAAATTATAAATAATACAAAAAAATGTAAGAGTTTGAGTAAATTCAGAGTTTGTAGACAATCGCCCTCCCCCCCCCAACCACCACCACAGAAGAACAAGGGAGACTGAATTTAAACTAGTTGGATGTGTCAATCCCAAAACTTTCTTCTATCTCATAAGTACATTTTAATATTTAAAATAAAGCGTGTGACCCCAAAGTTACGCACTATCGAATTTCCTTGAACATTTGACCTAGCCTAATGAGATTCCGGTATCCGAAAAGCCTAAAACGCAAAATTTAATTAACATTCTGAGAAAATGAGCTTAGTAGTGCCTCATGTTGGATAATTTATACTAAAACCTAATAAGCATCTATTTATGTCAAGACCCAACAGAATCTGAAATTTGATGGAATTTCGTCCATTAGTTCTTGAGAAAAATTATGACAAAAAATTTACAAAACGTAGCACAGCAACACCATATCTTGGGCAATTTATGCTAAAACGTAAAAGAGCGTCTAATTATGTTATGGTGTAAAAGAATCTGAAGTTTGATGAATTTCTGTGCATTAGTTCTTGAGATATAGCTAGTTTAAAAAAAAAAAAACGTGTAAAATATAGCACAGCAGCACCATCAGTTGAAGGATTTATAACAAAACGTAATCATCGTGTAATTATGTTATATGTCATTTTGTAACAAAATCTGAAGTTTGATGAAATTCTGTGCGTTGGTTGTTGAGATATAGCTATCGGAAAAATCGCGCAAAATGCAGCATAGCTGCACCACCTGTTGCAAAGTTAATACCAAAATGTAATCAGCGTCTAATTATGTTATATCAGGTTGAGTCTAAAGTTTTGACCCTTTTTTTATTTTAATGTTGACAACAAATATTTACAAAAATACAAAACATTAGTGAGGATAGTAATCACCATTAAGTTCGACAATCTTCTGCCAACGTTTTGGTAGTTTTTCAATGCCTTCCTTGAGAAACTCTGGGCTACGTGAGTCGAGAAAGAGGTCAACCTCTTTTTTGACCTCTTCTGAAGAATTGAAAATTTTACCACTAAGGTGGAGTTGCAGATGCGAAAACAGATAGTAGTCGGAAGATGCCATGTCCGGACTATATGGAGGATGTGGCATTAAGTCCCATTCCAGCTTGTACAAGTTCCAATTCGTCCACGCACTGACGTGTGGCCTGGCATTATCCTGGTGAATCATAACCACCTTGCGTCAAAACTCCTTACTTCGCTTTTCCCTAATTGCTGCGTCCACTTTATGCAGCATGCTGCTGTACGACTCACTGTCGATGGTCTGGCCACTTTTTAAGTACTCCTTGTAGATAATACCGCGACTATCCCAGAAAACACAGAGGAGGATTTTTTATAGGTCAAAGTGCGCCTGGTTACGGTCCTGACCGGTACACCTGTTTCAGACCATCCTCCTTTTCGACTGGTGTTGTCGTAATAAACACATTTTTTATCACACGTAACAATCCGGTTTAAAAAATCACCCTTTCGGTGATATTCGAGCAAGTTTAGACAGATCCGTTTTCGTTTTTCTTTGTCATTTTGTGTCAGATCGTTCGGCAACCATAGATTGAATTTGTATGTCAAACAAATGTTTTTTAATGCTCGAATTATGGTTTTTTGAGAAACATTGAAGTGATATGCAAGTTCCCGTGATGTAGCATTTTGATCTTCATCGATGGATTTCCGCAATTCGGTCTCATCAATCACAGTAGATCGACCAGCACGTGATTAATCTTCGATGTCGAAATTCTTAATCTTAAAATTTTGATACCATCGTTTGACTGTACTAAGAGATACAATATCCTCACCTAAATGTGCACACATGTTACGGTGACATTCTGTCACTCCGGTGTTGCTACAGAACTCGTAGTAGATGATGGTTCGAAGCTGGATACGTGATAGTTCCATTTTCGAGGCTTCGTGGAGGTTACAGATGATAATTTTTCAAAACAATAAATACACAGTGTTGTAGCACACGTCTTCTTCTTTCGAAACCAGAAAACCGTATGTAAAAATGTCACTTAACTTGCGAACGCCAGCTGTTTTAGTAGCACTATTCTGCGAAAGGATCAAAACTTTAGACTCAAGGTAATATATTCTAGTGTAACAGAATCTAAAATTTGATGAAGTTCTCGGCATTAGTTCTTGAGATATAGCTATCGCAAAAATCGTGCAAAATGTAGCATAGCAGTGCCATCTATAGGGCAGTTCACACCAAAACCTTATCAGCGGCTAAGTATCTCAAGGTACTGCAGAATCTGAAGTTTGGTGAAATTCTGTGCATTAGTTCTTGAGATATAGCTATCATGAAAATCATGAAAAATGTGGCATAGCAGCACCACCTGCTGGCCAATTTACACCAAAACTTAATCAGCGTCTATGTATATCAAGGGGTCATAGAATCTGAAGTTTGGTGAAATTCTGTTCATTAGTTTTTGAGATATAGCAATCTTGAAAATCATGAAAAACGTAGTATAGCAGCGCCACCTGCCGGCCAATTTTCACCAAAAACCAATAGGCACTAATTCATATCAAGGTCTAACTGAATATAAAATTTTATTAAATTTCGAGCATTAGTTCTTGAGATAGAGCGCCCACAAATTTTTTGTCACATACAGACAGACAGACATACAGACAGACAGACGGACAGACTCACAGACAGACATTTTCTAAAAATAGTCAAAACGTGTTCAGGACCTTCTAAAACGTATAAATCCGTCGAAAACCGGAAGTCGAAAATTTTCATGAATCCAATACTTTCTTCTTGTAAAGATAGAAGAAAGTAAAAAATCATTTAAGTACCTAGTGTTTATTATCTTATTTTTCGTATCCTACAATTTTTTTTTTCATTGAGGCAATAACAGGTTTTAAGATAACTTTTAAAGCCCCCCCCCCCCCCCCCACCTTTGCCCATCTCAGTCCCGAGAGAGCAAGGATGCTCAAATTTCATAAAACCGTCTCAATCTAGTGTTTATATTCTAAGATTAACCATCTGTACTATTATCAGATTTATTTAAATATGTGATTTGTAAAAAGGGACGCTTTTTTCCGGTGCGCTTTTTTCCAGGGACGCTTTTTTCCGGGGACGCTTTTTTCCGTGCGCTTTTTTCCGGTGCGCTTTTTTCCGCCTACCGTACCCAACATATTCAGGTTAAAAAGTTTGGGCACCCCCCCCCCCCCCCGTTCAAAAGGCTGGTTACGCCTATGGATATACATATATGTAAGTATGCATATGTGTTTATTAGTAATATATTTTTATATACCTATCATTAATTGTTATATATATTTATTACCGTGCACTCATTCATTACTTTAAATTTGCTTTTAGACAATTTCGCTTTTGTCCGAAGCTGGTATGCAATGGAATTCTCTTATGTGACATAGCATAAATGAATAATAAATGTTTTGAACCCTAAATTCTATAGAAGATTGTTTTAGTTCAATCAGGAACGCATAACAATTTCATTACGCTTGAAAGGGGGAACATCATTACACGATGTTTGAAAAATTTTTTTCCACTGTCCGCAATATAACACAACACTTTTGTCCTGTATCTTCAAAAAAAAAAAAAAAAAAAAAAAAAGCTATAAATGCTATGCATTTTATTTTCATTAGCAATCCTGCATTAAAAGTCAGGAATTTATAAAATTACAGGACAATACGAGTATATTCGGCATAGTTGGAGTACGAACAGACGAACAAACAAACCAAAATTATGGGCATTTTCGAATATTTTGGATTGGAATGTGTTAAAAGAAAACACCAAAAAGTCAAAAAATGGCAAGATGTGTATGCTATGAAATGCTGAAATGCGCATTCACATTTTTCCCCTGGGGATTTTTTTTTTTTTTTTTTTTTTTTTTTTTTTATGCAAGTTGTTTGAAAAAAGTCGGAACAAATTATAAGAAATAGTAAAGAAATGTGGTATACAAAACCACGATCGCAATCCAAGTAAACAAAAATCTAAGTGATTGAATGTGAACATTGAATTGAACCCTGATATTCATAATACTTGACAGTAATTTAGACAATTTAAAGAAATTTTCAATCGACTTACCCTATTTACGATATTAAGAAAAATATTAGATATGCATAATAATTTTATCAACACTGTAAAAAAAAAAAAAAAAAAAAAAAAAAAAGGGTTCATTATATACTACTGATTTTATTTAAATTTCTGGAATGCAAACTTTTTGTTTTGGGTAGAGACATGGGCGTAAGAAGGGGGGTACTGGACCCCCCTAGAAATATTTTATAGTGAAAAGACGACTATTTCTTGAAAGATTATTTAAAAGTGTACTAGTGTTATAGATGATAAATAAAAATGCGAATAAAATGCAACATTTAGTTTTCCATACCAGTATTTAAATGTGCGTATGTGTGTGTAGGGGGGGGGGGGCACAGACTCAAAGTCATGTAAGTGACAAACAGCAAAACACATGTCAGATATGTGATGGATTCTGGTCTAGAACTATGGAGTTCTCGATATTTACATGACTGATGCGAGAAAAAAAGGAAAAGATACTGTATTGTACATTACATTCTGTGATAAAGCAACTGCTCCTCTTTTGTATAGACTGTCCTTGGAACTAACGAAAGCCTCTCTGTACGATCTTTTCCGAACCCCTACGCTTAAATTCTAGGAAACTACGTATATAAATCAGGTTCCCTCCCGTCTCAAAGATAATAATCTAACTACACTGTTTTGGAAAAGTTTTGCGCTTTCTCTGTAAATTATTTTTGAATAGAACTGGGAGCTACCATGTTATGTATAAAAGAACAGATAATGTTCAAGAAAAAGAGCAGTAGCCGTAATGCACGTATTGTTTTGCTGTACGTGTGTGGTGGTCATGGCTCCGGGGTCCCGACGGGGGAAGGAGGGAGGTCATGGTTCCTTTATTGGGGGAAGAGGTCACATTTTTTAACGAGTAATTTTTACATTGGAGATTGTTTATATATCCAATGTAGCTACTTTTCAGATATTTTGGAAAAGTTATATTCATTCGTAAATACAAAACGATGGCATTAATGAATGAAATTTATTTTATGAAATTTAAATATTTTATGAAATTTAAAATTTTTAAATTTTCTTATAAAGATGTAGAGTTATTTCAGGAAATGCTCATTTTAAAGCAACTTTTAGGACTTGACAGTTACAAAAATATCATAAGGGAGCAATTGTCTGTCGATGCCTGGAATTCAAACCCCATATATTAATGAAATTTCCTGAAAAAGGCTTTGTCTTTATCGAAAAATGGAAAACTCGAATCAATCATATTTTTCTTATTAATTGCATTTGCAAATTTTTTGCATATGAGATTTAAAAATAAATGAATTTATGGATATGTTAGAAATTAGGTACTTTGGATATAAGTGGAGATTTAAAGAATCGGAAAGTATCTCGTTATTGAGGAAATGGTGACTTTAAAAACATTTAATATATACTTCATTTTTAAAATATCTTTTGAAATTTTTCTTCATTCTGGAGGGAGGGAGAGGGGGGTCATGATCCTTATGACTCCCCCCCCCCCCCTTCCGCTTCTTGGAGCTGCTATTGTCAAATAGAGACTCCTTGTTTGTAGCTTTGAACCAGTTAAATGGGAAACATCTTTTGCTGTTTATACTTTACCTTGCTTTCTACATTATACATACATTAATATTTTACATGATGTTTTTATGCCAAATCTTCTCAGCTTTTAAATGTGTCGGTTAATTGTGTATGTTCGGTAGGGGGGAGTGGGGTAAACTCACAAAGTATATACATCTGATACATGTATGTATATAAAAATATATACATCCTTCATAGAATTGATGTATATGTCTTTCAAATGCATAAATAAATTAATTTGTATAAATTTTATAGCAACTTTAAATTAATTTAGAATTTAGTTACATCTACTAAAAGTAAATAAGATACATTTTTTCACTTTTAAAATTGATTTTTTAAAAGTATTTTGGAAGAGTTAAATCTTTTCTCTCAAGAATGAGTGACTTATGAAAAATATGAATCTACGCTTAAAAGATAAAAACTAGTTGGATGTTGCAATCCGAAAACTTTCTTCCATTTTATACATGTTAATACTTCAATATTCAATTTCACACTGCCAGATTTAAATGACCATCGATGCCCATCACCATCGATAGAATTCTAAAGGCATGAAATCTTAGGTTAACTCATATGAAAAAATTGCTTTTAATAAATTTCCAAACATTATTTGAATATAAAGTTTACACTTTTTTAAATAAAAATGGTTTTCAGTGTTGTTAGAAAGCTATCTAAAAAATACATATAAGTAGTTAACCCTGGTTTCCACTTATATTCAGCTCTCTGGGAGAACCGTACTCTATCAATACCTACATGATATTTTTACAAGGTCAAATAGGTGTGGGTTGTATTTGAATCCTCTAATATATTTAAAGTGCCTGTTGAAATTAGGGAGATTCCCCTGGAAGGGGGGCTTTCATAAGGATCTACACGATTCCGTAATTGGCGAAGTGAAGCTGAATTTTCAAATAAGTGGGGTAGCCAAAAAATTGAACGGGCCATCCGGGCATATACATCCAAAAATATATATACATTAGCGGGCCTGCCGACCCGATATCAAAATCTAAGTGAAGCCGATAAAATATTAAATACTTTTTATGAATTTGTCTTTTACGAGAATAAGTATAAATGTGCGTCACGAGCCGATGCTTGTTTGACAGCATCAGTACAGAAATATAATACTTCCACCATACAGACAAACACCGCGCATCGGACATGGTGTCTGTTTTTTCTTATTTATTTATTTATTTATTTTCTGCAAGCTCGTGCCTGCCCTTTTTTTCCTACATAGTCGAGCCGAGCCAGAAATGTACAGAAATGCTTTCAGATGTGTAGGTCTTTATGTGTTTTATAAAAATATTAAGAGCGATAATGAACTTTTGTTAAGGCAATCTTTGGAAATATAGGAGTACCTTAAGATGGTTCTCAAAGTTTACTGCTTAACAACGCAAAATTTTGACACATAGAGAACATATGGAATAAACATATGGAATAAACTGCCTATGACGGAATTTTCTTTTAAACTGAAAACTGAAAATTTCTTTTAAAGTTCTTTTAAACTGTTCATCCATGCAAAATGAATACAGTAATACGGTAGAAAAAATATATTAAACATTTACACCTGCTAAAAAAGAAACGTATTTTTTCTTTCCAATGCGGTTTCATCTTAGATTTTACTTTTACCATACATCATTTTTTAGATTTTTATGTCTCCATAACATGGAAGATAGATTAATAATACTAATGATAGCTGAAACATTTACATACAACTAACAAAGGTTCATTAAAAGTATAAACATCGCAGCCTACGGCACTTCTGCATAAATGGAGATTATAAACAGACTAAGGTAAGTTTTTTTCGCCAGAACTTTTCCGTAAGGGTAAATATCAATCTCTAGTAGAAATGTACTCGCGGTCGGGGCGGGTTCGGTGCGAAATTTCAACTTTTTTCCCGGGCCGGGCCAAGCTCTGGCCTTGTTTTTAGCTATTATGTCGGGCCGGGTCGGGCCTTTTTTTAGCTATTATATCGGGCCGCTAAATTTTCTCTACAAGCCGGGCTGGGCTCGGGCTGAAATTTTTATTTTAATATCGGGCCAGACATTTTTTTTCTATGAATCGGGCCTGGAAATTTCCGTCCGTGCATACCTCTATCTTACATATCGAATAATCAAGTGATTAGTTCACAAAATTTTGTAAATTTGGACAATAATATCCAAACATTAAAAAAAAAAAAAAAAAAAAAAAAAAAAAAGAACTTTTTAGTGAACTTCGTTCACTTTTACAAATGAGCGTGATTTGAACGCGTTCGTTTAAAAATTTTTGAGTTTGAACGTGAATTTAAATCACTTTTCAGAAATTGAACGTGAGTTTGAGTTAGTTCGTTTATTTTGTGAACGTGCCCAACACTGATCTAATTTCATAAAAATAATTCAAGTAGTTTTCAAAGAAATGGCTCTTAAATCTCGAATATTTCTGTTAGGATTGTATAAAAGTTTTTCTTCCCTTAACCTTTCAGCGGGAAAAATCTGTTCGTTAAATAATGAAATAATTGATTGACACTTGAATTTACAAACCAATTTTTGAGAAAATAAAAATGTACTTCTCTACCCTTTCGATATTAAAGAAAATTTTTTCTTAAAATATTCTTGGAGTCATTTATCAGTTTTGAAATTTAAAATAGGTAGTCACGTCCCGTCACCAACGTGTTAAAGTTTAATATCTAGGTTAATTTCCAGCAATTTTTTTTCAAAAACCATTGTTAACAATGCTTTTATACTACTACGATTTTATGTACATCAAACGCCCCTCAAATCCTTGGCTAAGCGCCCGCAAAGTCAAATTTGAATGTAACGGAAGCTGCGATTTTCCCAAAAGCTATGTGACATAGATTAATCACTATAGTTTTCTTGCAAAGCTTAAATAAACTTCTATTATCCCTATTTTTTCATAATTTTAGTTTCATCTGATTCAAAAATAGAGAAGGGAGGGATATGTTTTCAATACATTTTATATAATATCTCTAAAAATAAAATATTTAAAATGAAAACAAATGTATTTTTGAGTTCAGTTTTAAGAGAATTTTCGCAATACATATATATTTTTTTTTTCAAGTACTTTAATTAATCTTTACATTTTTCCAAATTAAATTTGCTAATTGTTAATAATATATAAATGAATTAATTAATAACATTTATTATTGCTGCCAAAATTTCAACTTTTCGCATTCCGTAATTTACAAGACAGATGGTTGTGACAGACGAACAGACAGATAGACACATGAGTGATCTTATAATGATTCATTTTTACTTTTAAAGTATAAAACCCTAAATATGATTGCTGTATGGATTTCTGTGTAATTAATTATAAAAAAATCTATTGAATTTTTTGTACAGATGCTCTTACACTTTTATATGAACTCTTAAAATGATTATATTTAAAATAATGAAATATTTGGCTACAAAGATGTTAGACGGAATTTAAATTGGGTACGCATTTGAAAAGAATTATGAGAAATATTAATGCAGACGTGGAAGGAATTGTAGAGGGTCAAAAATTACTTCTAATTATATCTACATGATCCTTTATCTGAGACTTGATAAAGTATCAATAGAAATTTTAATCTACATTGAGATTCAAATGATCTCATTTGAAAAGCTTTTAAAGAATAGAAAAACAATAAAAATTCAGTAAATGGATAAATTCTTATTTATTTTAAGAAACATTCTAAATTTCAGGTTTTTAAAAACGCGTAAATCTGTCCTCTAGAAAACTAGTTATTCGAGAATATCGAAATATAATAAAAGATGTTAATTTATTTTAAGAAATATTGTAAATTTCCGGTTATTAAAAGATGTAGTTCTGTCCTCTTGTCAATAATTACAATAGTAATAAAAAAAATTCAATAAATGGATAAATGTTAATTTATTTTAAGAAACACAGTAAGTTTCAGGTTATTAAAACATGTAATTCTGTACTCTAAACTGTAGTCGCCCTATTAATTGTAATACAATAAAAGTTAAATAAGTGGATAAATGTTTATTTATTTTAAGAAACATTTTTAATAAGAGTTTATTAAAAAACGTGAATTTGTTCTCTAGTTCACAAGTCGTCCCATAGATTTTAGTTTGTTAAAAGTTATGTTAGAAAAATATCGAAAAATAGTATCATAAATCTCAATTTAATCACGAAAAAACATAATTTCTCTTTATAGTATTTTAATTTATTATAACACTTAATATATTATAAGAATATTTACATACTATAATTTGAAACGCTAACCAAAGCATTATGTTACTTTTTTACTTTGCACGCATCTTTGACAAACACAGAACTATGTTCATGTTCAATCTATAAACCTTATTACACAGTGAATTACATGTATGCGATAGCATCTCTGAGGCAGTCCAATACCATCTTATCCACTTAACCGGCGACGGGTATGGGGAAATAGTGCTTTAACCCCCGACTTATCTCGGGGCAACCGGTGAAGTGGAAAAAATAATAATAAAACTGTATTTTTAAGAATTAAGATATTTACGTTTAAATGAAATTTAATAAACGAGACAGAGACTTTCGTAATGGTATTATTAGAATATCTACAAATTTCAGAGTGAATAACAAAATCGAAAAAAATATGCGTTTTACATTTTAAAAAAGCTTACACGTGAACTTTCTGATTAACTACTGATATTAGAGATAAATGTAAGAATATTAATCATATCATGATATTACTGATTGTATTAAAGATTTTATAAGATATTTTATGTGTTAAAAACTAACGAACTGGAAGTAAGATTTTAAGAATTCATGTAAAATCAACCATACATTTTAGAAATATTTTGAAAACTTAGAAAAAAAAAGTGACAGCCTTTAAGAAGAGATTACCGAGAGAAGAAGTTAAAAATATTAATTTTCTGAGAAAATATTGTAAATATCAGAATGTTTATAGACTTTACATTAAGGAGGGGAATTCGGAAAGTGAGTGAACCGCAGCCTTAAAAGTTGTGTTAGAAAAACATCGACAAATAGCATCGTATTTATTCATTTTAATCAAGAAAAAAACATAATTTCTCTTTATAGTATTTTAATTTATTAAAACACTTAATATATTGTAAGAATATTTACATACTATAATTTGAGACGCTAACCAAAGCATTATATTACTTTTTTACTTTTCACGCATCTTTGACAAACACAGAACTATGTTCAATCTATAAACCTTATTACACAGTGAATTACATGTATGAGATAGCATCTCTGAGGGAGTCCAATACCATCTTATTCAGTAGTATTCAAAAAAGCACATTAAGATTTCTGATCACGTCTGGGAATTCCCATTCCTCTCTGCAGATAGCCAAACGCTCAATGAATGGCTGTGACGAATCTCAGATTGCCAGTAATTGCTTCTTCTTGTTGACATTTGCACGCAGAAATAGAAACCGTCATACATATGTATGAGGTGATTACCAAAGCAATGCATACTTAGATAAGAAACAGAATTTCCTCCTGAAAAAAAAAATAATAATAATTCAACTGTATTTTTAAGAATTAAGATATTTACGTTTAAATGAAATTTAATAAACGAGACAGTGACTTTCATAATGGTATTATTATCTGCTATATATACAAGTTTCAGTGTAAATAAGAAAATGAAAAAAATAATCTTTCAAAAAAGATCTAAATCAAAAACCATAATTTGTAGATTAAAGGAAGAGGTCCGTTTGTTAAAAATAAAAATTGTTTTTAATGTTATAATCAACTGTATGGGACACCGTGCATAGAAAAGTCCAAGCGAAAATTGCAAAAATTCAGAAAGATATCTACTATATAGTGAGCTGAATTTCAATTGTCTTTAAAAATAAGTAAATGATAAGAGATATTCCCCAAACTGTTATTTATTCTTTTTAATTTTTATTTCATTTTTTTAATTCAGAAAACCGATAAGAAATTTTAAACATATTGTCACTTATCTTTTTTCCTCCATGATGATGATTCATAACGCCCTGGAAAAATAATTAGAATGAGCACTCTCTTGCAAAATCAAAATAAGGTTACGCGTGGAGATATACAGGGTGTCCGTCCATAATTAAATAACTCTACTTTAAAGTTGCCCACGAACAAAACTACTGTTTTTAAAGTTGCCAAATTTTGTGAAAGACATAAAGGACTGAGAATTTGTTTAATCAAAATAAATAAATAAAATTGGTCAAAAATTTTCCAGCGGTAGGCGATTATTAATACACTCGAGTCTCTCTTTAACGAAACTCAATACAAAGAATATCTCTATTTAACGAATTTTTTGTATGAACGGCCAATTTTTTTTCATTAAAACATTAAAAATAATCTCCATACAGCAAAATACTGGGTGTTTCGCTATACCAGACCGACAAATTTTGAGGGATGAATGTAGACATGAAAACAAACATTATTAAATAGGAAACCATGGGGCGCAAACGTCTTCTGTAGGAGCTAAGGCCCATTAAAGTTTAAGGTCCAAAATTTCAAACGATGATAAAAAACGGAAAAAAAGGATCGATTCGTATGCGGTTTTCACTAAAATCATTCTTTATATCACGATTTTTTTAGAAAAAAAATTTAAAGGTTACGTTCAAAAATTGTCGATAGAGGGCGCTTTAGACTTTAGATTAACGAACAACTACTTTTTACCGTTATTTTGTGCATGGGGTTGAAAATATTTTAAAGTTTAGAATTTAACTTAAATTTTAAGGCCGAAATCGGAAACACTGGCATCGGGTAATTAGAGAAAATTGAACTGTGAACAGATGGGGGGATTTTAAACGCTTATAAACTTAGGACAAACTAATCGATTTTATTGTGATTTGAGTCTAGGTCATTCCGTTGGTAATTATTTTATTCAAAATGACGTACAGCTTTGTTGTCCTCATTTTTTAATAGAGGGCGCTTCTGTTACAGCTCCGACATTTCAATGGCATTACTCCTGAGTGTTTTACTAGCAGAGCAACATACCTCCAGGAAGTGTTAGCGATGCAAAGACGACTCGGAATCACACAGGAATGTAAAGTTGGAAAGGCCTTTTTTGCGAGTTACGGTTGAAGGAAGCAGAGAAAAAAAAAACAGAAACAGCAGAGAAAGAGCAACACGTTAATGTGACAGAAAACAGTTTATTTAAATGTTTTACTACAAAAGGTGTTCGAAATTTCGATCAGAAGTAGTCCGGCATGCTTGAAAGCGGCGTCACGAGGAATTCCTCACGCTTTGAAAGATTCCTGGCATTTCTGATAGCGTTCTGGCATATACAGAAATACCAGCTGCGAGGTTTTCAACTGATGGTACGGGAGTCTCATACACCCAATTTTCCATTTGACCCTAGCAGAAGAAGTCCATACATGATAGGTCCGGCAATCTGGCAGGCCAATGAACCGGGCCACCACGACCTATCCACCATTGGCCATATGTTACTTTGAAGTACCGGCAAACTTCATTGGTAAAATATGGAGGAGCTCTATCGTGCTGTTCATCGTTCAGATACCTCATTCTGCTACCTTTGGAACCTGTTCGCGAATGATCATTTCAAAGGGATCGCTGCTCAGGCGCATTACCGTTTAGCGCCATCTACCACAAGGAAACCGCAGCGCCATCTACCGTCGCTGTCAAACTTGCCGGACTACTTCTGGTCATAATTTCGGACACCTTTTCTTGCAAAACCTTTAAATAAACTGTTTTCTTTCACATTAACGTGTCGCTCTTTCTCTGCTGTTTCTGTTTTTTTTTTTTTCTCTCTGCTTCTTTTAACCGTAACTTGCAAAAATGGCATTTCCAGCGTTACATTCCTATGTGATTCCGAGTCGTCTTTGTATCCCTAACACTTCCTGGAAGTATGTTGATCTGGTAGTAAAACACCCAGAAGTAATGGCATTGTAATGTCAAAGATGTGTTGGAAGCGCGGACACCAAAGTTGTACGTCATTTTTAATAAAATAATTACCAAGGGAATGACTTACACGCAAACCGCAACAAAATCGATTTGATTGTCCAATATTTATGAACGTTTAAAATCTCTCCCTCTGTTCACAGTTCAATTTTCACTACTTACCCGATCCCAATGTTTCCGATTTTGGGCACTTTAGAAAAATTTCAATCCCATGCACAAAATAACGGTAAAAAGTAGTTGTTCGTTAATCTAAAGTATAAAGCGCCCTTTATCGACAATTTTTGAACGTAACCTTTGAAATTTTTTTCTAAACAAATCGTGATATAAAGAATGATTTTAGTGAAAACCACAAACGAATCGACCCTTTTTTCCGTTTTTTATCATCGTTTGAAATTTTGGACCTTAAACTTTAATGGCCCCTAGCTCCTACACAAGACGTTTGCGCCCCATGGTTTCCTATTTAATAATGTTTGTCTTCATGTCTACTATCATCCCTCGAAGTTTGTCGGTCTGGTAGCGAAACACTCTGTATATATCTCCATATAACGATTTTTTCAGAATTTTTTCTTCGTTTTTTTAGGCAACGCTTCAGATTGTTTGTGAAATGCATTTATATTTGCTGTTTTCTGGTTTATTTTTCATAGTTGCACATTTCCACTTTATTGATCATGTCAGAAAAGAAGGTATTAACCCCCCCCCCCCCCTTACACATTAAAAAAAAAAAAATCTTTACGTTATCTTTGGAAAGGAAAATGAGGAATTTTATAAAATCTAGCTATTCAAAGTCACAGAAAGAAAGATTTACATTATCTTTAAAAAGTCACGCTTTTTAGTGAATTCTGAAGCTTACGATAGTAGACTAAAAAGAGAAATGGAGAAAAATTGAGGTGCGTAATAGTATCGAAGAAAATTTATTTCTCTTTGAATTTTCGGAGATGCATACCAATCTTATTTATACGTAAATTTCCACTAATATTAACATTTTATACAACATTGTGAACAATGCTAATGAAAGAGACAATGAATATGAAAAAAAAAACTTAAAACAAAACCAGAAAGAGAAATGATTATTGTCTTTGACGTTACAAGGGGATGACGTCAAATGGAATAAAATGTCTGTTTTCCATTCACATTTGCATTCCTTGTTAAAATTTAAAAAAATTTTAAAGTGCAAAAGCTTTGAAATCAGAACAAACGAAAATTATAGATTTTTTAGCACATTTTTGTTGTTTTACTGTTCTTTCAACTAAACAATTACTTTCTTGTTTTGAAATTGTTTAAATAAATAAAAAATAAAATATCGAATGTTTAGCGTTAACCATTTCAAAATCTTAATTTAAAAGCTCAAAAACATTTTTTATTAAAAATTAAACATTAAATAAAAAAATTTGCAATTTTCTCTATTCGACGAGTTTTTCTATATAACGAATTTTTCGAAAGAACAATGAATTTCGTTATATAGAGACTCGACTGTATATTACACATTTAATATTACGATAGTTTGGAAATTTTATAATTGTATTTACTAACTTAAAGTAAAGACAGTATTTCACGACATGTTTCTAGCATTTCATAGTTGGAACATGCTGTTTTACGATACGAGAAAATATTTATAATAATGAACATCATGATGAACATGTTTGGTTGTAACAAAAGTTGTTAAATTATCGTAAATGTGTGCTAAATGTGTAATTCGTTAAAAAGCGGCATTCTACTTTTTTTTTTCTTCCCTCTCAAACAAATTCGTTTACTTTTATTATGTCCTCCACAAAATTTTAAACAATAGTTTCTTCTGTAGACAACTTTAAAATGGGGTTTTTTAATTATGGACACCCTATGAATAAAATTTCTAAACTATCGTAATGCTAAATGTATAATTTATTAGAAATCGTCCACTGGTGGAGAAATTTTGAACTATTTTTATTTTTAATTTTATTTTTATTTTTACTTTTATTTTTACTGTTTATTTATTAATTTTTATTATTTATTTATTTATTTTTATTATTTATTTATTTATTTTTATTATTTATTTATTTATTTATTATTTTGCTTAAATAAATTCCCATCCCTTTATTATGCCTTTCACAAAATTTCGTAGTTTTTATGAACAATATTTTTGAATGCAGACAACGTTAAAGTAGGGTCATTTAATTATGGACACCTGTACGCTTATGTTGGAAGTTAGTAAATAAAAAATGATAAACCCCTTGTAATTTGTAGTACATCCTTTATCATCGATTTACTTTTAAAAGACAACTGAAATTTCACTCCTTCGCCGATATCTTTCTAAACTTTCACAATATTCAACTGTCATCATTTTTGTGTGAATTATCCTATATAGATTGCTATTGGTTTTGTTATAGTTAGCTCATGCGCCTTCGAAAATTTTTCATACAAACACTCGTATTAAATATTTGGTGTATTTATACATTATTATTGTAATATATATTATATTTATCGTACCACGATACTAAGTCAAGTTTTTAAGAAATGGTATTAAATTTGGTTGAAAACGCTGTATGCTACATATAAAAAATATAAAAAACGTTCTTGTTTTTTTTTTTTTTTTTTTTTGGGGGGGGGGGGGACTTTATATCGCCATGAACATACGCGCTATTCTTACTAGAGATGAGTTTGAGATCGTGTAACTTTAGAAAGTAGTGGATTAGAAAATAGTCGATTCGTAAAAAAATTCGGTTTTTGGTGGATTTATACGTTTTAGCAGGTTTTGAACGTGATTTCATGTCATTTAGAAAATGTCTGTCTGTCACTCCGACTGTGAATCCGTATGTGAAAAAAAAAAGGTCTAGCCGGATATGCATAGCGAAATGGTTCCTCTGACCGATTTCGGAAATAACATGTGTAGTAATAACAGCCATCATGAGAATACAATATACAGTATTTTTTGCCCCTGACTTTGAACTGCCCTTGAGATAATCGCGAAAGTATGCGCTGACGCTACTATTTTTTAAATGCTTTTTCCTCAAAAACTACAAAAATTAAAAAAATGAAACCAACACCAATTATTGAAGAATATATTATTTTACATTATATAAATATATTTTTAATTTTTACACACATTTTAACACATTAAATAAACAAAAATTAAAAAAAAATTCATTAATGTAGTAATTTTATTCTTACACCAACCAAACAATTATAGAATAATGCCTAAAATATGCACTTTTAACAAAAATGATTTCATGGAAATCGAAGATGCGTTTTTTGAGTTATAACAAAAATAATGTTAGCAATCTGTTAAAATATTCATAATTTTCTCAGATTTTATTTGAATAAATACGCTACTAACAATGCATTGTTCAAATCGGGACATTTCCATCCGAGCAGGATGCGCAGTTAATCAAAATAAGAGAATGTTTCATGCATACCACTTCTTTATATGTTTCTTTCCTGTTTTGATTTGAATTTTATTATCTTGAATGGAGGATAGGCCGGTGTTCAGAAACCTGCAAGTTTTAAAAATAGAGGGGGAGGGTCACCTGTCCACCATCTGATCAAGAACAGACATCCTTTTGCCTGGGTTGTTTATTTTATTTTTGTAGTTTTCATAATTAAATGCTTTAAATTTTCATATCCACTTTCTTTAAAAGTTTATAGTATATTTTTATCTATTGATTGATTAATTACATGTACATATATACACTGTCGGCAAAAGTTTGAGACCACACTAAGGAAAACGAGAAAACAAACTAAAACTCAATAACTTCTTGTTATTTTCAGACAAAAGTTTAATCGTCATAAAATATGTATCCTGAGAAATGAAATTAATCTAAATATATAGATAAATTATAATTATTCCTTTTGAAATGAATTTTATATGGTAAAAATAGCTTAATGTAATTTTTCATTGAAAAATTCTCCTTTACATTTTATATTTGATTTTACGAGTATCGGCATACGAGCAATAATTTATCAATTTTATCTTATGGTATGTTGTTCCAGCTTTCATTTAAATCCCACCACATGTCTATATCTGATGACGGTCATCGATCACGAATGTTTCCATCGATATCTTCCATAGAAGTTAAATCGGATTGAGATCAGGGTTTTGAAGATGCCACCCCATCTTTTTAAATATACCTTATGCTTTTTTATTTTCTAAATAACTCCTAATTAATTTCAAACTATTATTAAAGTTATTATCTTGTTGCAAAATAAACCTATCGCCAATGAAACTCAGAACTGACGAAATGGCATTTGTCTTGAGAATTGTTTTGCATTCTTCTTTTTTCATATTTCCTTGTATTCATACCAAATTTAGTTCCAAACGAAGAGAAACAACTGAGATGATAACAGATCCACTGCACCCAGAGAAAGGAATTGATTAAAACTACAAAACATGTTTTGTTGAGAACATTTTCGTTGCTTTAAGCGAATTTTTTAGTTAAAGTAAAAAATCGGTTTTGTTGCTCAGACAAAAAAAATGTTAACAATTTCATCAATTTTATTTGAGTCTTACTAAAGTCTTGTATTTTCAATTTGTACTTGCAATAAAATTTTTTTGTTTTTGCAAAATTTAAATTGGTGTGAAGTATCCATATCTCTCTCACGTATTTTTGCTTAATAGACTTATATAGCTATAAAGGGTTAACATAATTTTTAGATAATAACAACTTTTCTAATTCAGACGGATTAATGATATTATTATTACGTTATTATGTATTTCGGATGAAAATTGTGGATGAAAAATTCAAAAAAAAAAAAACATCAACGATTTTTTTGTTTTGTTTATTCAAACAAAATTTCCATTGATCCATATTTAAACGGAAAGATTTGTTGGACCAAACAAACTTTTGATGATTCAACCAAATTTTTCTCTGGGTGTGCTGTGCTTTGCAGATGACTCTACACAAGCTGGCAGCATGTTTTCTCAGACACAAAGTTGAACAAAATTCCTGTTCCAATCATTTCGAACTTGGATTTGTTATCCAAAGAATATTTAAAAAATCTTTTCCTGTCCGATCTCGATAGGTAAGGACCCACTGATTTATTTCTTCTCATTCTGCATTTTTAATAGTGGTTTTTCGGATGACAATGTGGCCAAACAAATTGGTATCTCTCAATCTCATTTTCACAGTAATGAGTGATACAGATTTATATCGAGATTTGTTTTATTTCATCGCGAATTTCTGTTACTGTTAGGCTTCTATTCCACTTGCTTGTAACCATAAGAAATTATCCTCGCTAGAAGTGGTTGCTTTCGGCCTTGCTGAACACGTTCGATCCTGATTACTGCCCGTTTCCTTGCATCGAATCATTGTGCGATGATCACATGTCTTCGATAATTTTAACTGAATAACAATCACATGTTCAGATTGTCTTTATTATTTATAAAAATGATGGCAAACTGTGTTTCAATGTTGATTTGCTGTATTTTCCCAATTTTTAAGATGTTTAGACAGAAGTAACCTCAAAATCACACTAAAGAAGAAAAAATGTGTAGAACTTCAACAAAATAGTGTATCTTAACAAAATCCACAAAATAATAATAATAATAATAATAGTAATAATAATAATAATAGTTAAATAAGAAATCATTAAAAGTAAAACAGAAGTTTAAATAAACACCTGAGAAGCTTTAAATAAATAACAATTACTCTACCTGAGTGCAGTTTTCAAAATATTTTCAAATTTTTTCGAGTATTTATAGATAATAAAAGGTTTTTCGAAATAGCCTCAAACTTTTGACCTGCAGTGTATATGTATATATATGCGTGTGTGTGTGTATATTTATTAAGCGATTGATTCTCTTAATACATCTATTAATTGTACAATTCAAAAACATCTAGAATCAAGAAAGGAATTTCTGCAATTGAATATAAAGTAAGATAAATTTTGATTCAAAGATATACTATATATGTATATGTACATTTATTTATTTGTTTTTACTACTTTTTTCTTTTTTATAAGTAATCAAATAATATTGCATGTAAGACAGACGGGTATAAACATATAACAGTATTTTAAAATTTAGAAAAAAAAAAAAAAAATCAGAAAAATAATAAAATTAACGATCTTCAACTTACGGCTACAAATGTCATATAGATTAATTATGATAAAAGCCTTTGAGTACTTCAGAAATTATGAAATTCCGTTACAATAGTGAACAAAAAGCAAACGTATCTATATCATTCCAAAAGGTCTTTATTTTTTATTGATACTTAGGAAATTGATCTAATATTTTAAAAGAGTTTATATGTTTGTGCTGGAATGTAAGATTTATCCATCCTATTTTCTTTTTGAAAAGTTTTCAAAAAGGTTTCATTTCTAAAAACAACTGATTACTTTATGAGTTTTCTTTTTTAAATATGTTTTTACACAATTTTTAATGTTTTATCACTGGAAAAACAATTTCCAGATTTACTTTTTTTCTATATGAAAAATGTTGGGAAAGATGTGCGTCTCCCTAACTTATTTATGGCTCATAAAAACAGCTTGCTGCCAAAATATTTTCTTCCATTGCAGTGTCTTATTTTACTTCTAAGAGCACAATTTAGAATCTTTATCATTATGAACAAAAATTTATTTCATTGTCTCTTTAACAAATTTACATAAGAAAAAAAATATATAAAATATATTTAAAAACACACATTTTCATTTTTCAAATTTTTCTTTTTTGTGCTTCAATCACATTGATTTCACGTTTTATCATTTGTGACTTTACCATTTTTTAATCCAAATAGAGCTATTACCCTTTCACGATGCTGGCCTATAAGTTTATCTATGACAATATTCACGTTCAGTTTTGTAATAATAGTATATGCATGGAAATTTGAAAGTTCCTTTTAAAAGTTCAAGGAATTCTCGCTTGTTTTTAGTTTATCCACTGAACTGATCAATATTTTTGAAAAAAAAAAAACTTCCAATTAATGCTATTTTTTTTCATATATTTCACAGAATTTTAAATCTTTTATCACCGGTTTTTTTTTTTTTTTTTTTTTTTTTTTTTTTTTTTTTTCAAAACAGAAATTTTTGCCTAATTGAATCAGAAAAATACTGGGATTAAGTATTGCAAAATTTACAATAAAAATATACTGGTGAGAATAATAAATCATGATTGGAATACGAAAGTCCGTACGTGGTAGAGGCAAATCATGATTGGGTAAAACACGTTGCCCTATGACGCACAGGAAAATCAAGGAAGCGGATACAGCATGCAGGGTTTTCAACCAACTTTATTTTCCGGAAATTTGAAACAATGCAACAGAAAGAATATTTTATAATTGGAATATGTTTGTGTGTAAAAGCTCTGTACAATCGCTGGTTGGCGTACAATCAGTTAGGGTAACTTTGTTTTATCTTTATAAAACTTTGATCCATTTTTCCATGGTGGAATTTTGACGAATTATTTCCATTAAGCTGCTAAACTCACACTAATGCTGCTATCTCTATTTTGAGACCAAAACTTTGCTGTTAACTCATATGATGTAAGGGATTTAATCCTTTTTCTCTTTTGGTCCAAAGTTACCTTAATAGGTCAAAGTTACCCTGCAAGCCTGTAATTTTTAGGGCTCTCTAGTTATCATTATCCACCCTTCTTATTTATAACGAATACTCCACTGAAGATCATTGCATCATTGCATGTCAAATATTTAATAGGCATTTGGTAAAGTAAATTTACCATATGTCGATTCGTAAGCCAATGAACATACCATAAAATATAAGATCTTGCTACTGAAAATATTTTCATGTTAATACACAAATTTTCAGTCGCTACAGCTAAATTTGACGCAGGATAGAATATTTTAGGTGTTTCTTCACTAAAGAAATTTGGACACAATTATCCATAATGGAAACATGTTCATTATGTTAATCGAACATTTCGCATAAACAGGATATTCACATTCACCACAAACTACGAATCCTTTATACAACAATAAGATTAATTACGGCGTTCCACGACTTTCCAAGCTTTCGTGAGTAATCAATCCCTACATTATTAGGTACAAAAAAGTGATTCCATATAATTAAAGAATTTATCATTTCTTTGCAACAACCGTGCGCAGATTTTAAACAATTCAAAATTCAAAACACAAAACATTCTTATTCCGAGACTCGTGTAACACGTTAAATAGTGACTGCGTAAGTTTACACTAGCGCAGTAAGACAGGCGTATCTGGCGAATAAGAAAGCCAAAGGAGCCGTTATTTGTCGGAATAAAAACGCAATCATGAAAAGGCCTTTTTTCCAATAAAGAACAGTAAAAAATGGCAAACTAAAAATGAAATTTGCATAAAAAAGTTTAAAATAGAAATGTAAAGTAGTACAATACACTGTAAAAAAAAAGGGTCGATCTACTAAAAAAAGTTTAGTGATCCTTGTAACTACTAAAAAATTTTTAGTAATCTTAGTCGGTTACAAGAAAATCTGTAAGAATTACTAGAAAAAAGTTAGCAACGAAGAGTGTTAATAGTTTTATATTTTTAATAACTATTACTAAAACTCACTTGGTGTGGCCTTGATACCACAGTGGTTATAGTAACGGACTCCGGACTAAAAGGTCCCGGGTTCGATACTGGCCACAGTCAAATACGCACCGAATGTATGTAGTGTAAGTACTCGTTAGTAAAGGGATTATGATAATTCTGTCGGAGCAGTTAGCAATGTTTGGTGCTGCCATCTATTGCAGTTTTGCCGAAAATCTTCCGCTTCAGAAGTCTGGATGCAGCTCGAAGGAACCTCCTGCCCTTCGGGCGCACGTAATGGTTATTAAAAATAATTTTGGAGCTATTACTAAAATTTGCTTAGTGGCTCATACTAAAAATTTTTAAGTTAGTTATACAAAAAATTCTTTTGTTCAGTTTACAAAAGAAATGCTTGTTTCACTTAGTACAAAAAAAAGTTTGTAATGGTTACTAAAAAATTCTGTGGAATACAAATTTACTAAAAAAATTTTAGTAATCTCTTTAATGTTTTTTTACAGTGTAGACTCTCTCAAATCCGCACATAATTCAAGGATGTAAACAATGTAACATTCAGTTCAGATGTAGGGAGAAAATTTGACTTTTTTTTTAAATTTTTATATCGATTCCATACATATTTTAATTTGTAGTTTTCGTTAATATAACTGAATTCATGTATTTTCATGAAGGAAGAATAAATTTATTTCGAAAAAAATATCAAGATATCACTGGTAATCACAACCTCTCGACCAAATATATTTATGTATTAATTAAACTCTTTTGGTTATTAAGTCTGTCTAGTCTTGGAATAAAACTTCTTCATTTTATGATTTTGATGTGAACTAGTAATAAGGTGGTCTGGGGTAATAACGTCAGTTACGTTAAAATTTTGGCGTAAGTATGATAGTAAAAAATAAGACTCAATTAATTTGCACCGTTTCTGTACGGGCCTACAATACAAATTTCAGGTTCATTTATGAATATTATCATGGGATCGCGTAACGCCAGGCGGGTCAGCAAGTATACATATATATATATATATATATATATATATATATATATATAAGGTACCCTGGGGTAATAACGCCATGCGTGGTAATAACGCCAAGTGCTAATATTATGCATAATTATGAAATAATCTGGTAAATGACACCCATGTGCTTTGCGCAGAAGGGTTTTGAGTCATATAAATCGCAAAAAACAGCTTCAAGTTAATTTGTTTCATTTTTAGGTCTTATTGTTTTTACAAGCAACTAAAATTAACGCTTGATCTAAAATTTGCGAGATACGTTTTGTGATGTGAAGAGTATTTTTTTTAGCCGGAAATACTTTGTTAGTTACATAAATTTGTAGTACATTTCATGGACTTTCAAAATGTTGTTGAAGATTTTGGATATCTTCTCGAGATAATTTGTAATTTAAAATGTACAGCGCAATAACTATAACGGGGTAATAACGCCAATCCTTGGCATTAATACCCCGGTTGATTCTCTACAGTGGTCGAGCTACATCCTAAATACTGATTCAAATAAACACAGTTAAACTGTGCAATGTTTCTAATAATTCTATTTAAGCGGTCCTTTTTAAGCAAAAAGAAGTTCACGGTCTGATATTCTTTTGCCTCATCCTTCCCCCAACACCACACCTTTACTTTTCTTACACTTTCACAAAAAAATGAACATTTTCAATAGCTTAAAATGCAATTTGTCAATTTCTAAGTTTGTAGAGTTTGTATTTTTAGAATTGGGCAATCTACATGCAATTATTCCATCTTATTTCATAGTTTTGTTTTCATGGCGTTATTACCCATATAGGTGGGTAATAACGCCGAATAACATTGGTCAAGAAATCACGCCATTACATTTTATGAATACATATCTGTTAAATTATTTTTTTATATAGATAGTCAATGAGTTGCTGTATCAAATCATATATTTGTTTGAAAAATATAAGTTAAAACTGAGCCGTAAAAATTGGTGGAACCTTAACGTGGCGTTATTACCCCAGGGTACCTTATATCTTTATGGGCAAATTTCATAAGAAAAATACATCTCATCTTCATAATAAATATCTTATTATGCATTATTGATTATTAACTTGACCTTTGAATAAAACTTCTTCATTTTATGATTTTGATGTGAACTAGTAATGTATCTTTATGGGGCAAATTCCATAAGAAAAATACATCTCATCTTCATAATAAATATCCTATGATGCATTATTGATTATTAACTTGACCTTTGTTTTTAATATTTTAATCATCTTAAAAATTATCTAAATTTTTATTATTTTGGTTTATTATTTTGTTTAGTATGTTATTATGTTGCAATCATTCATTATTGTTCCTATTTCATTGTTAATTGCATTCAAACGACAGTTTAAAAAATGTAAACAAAGCAATGACCTTCTGGTCATGACCCCCACCATGTTTTACAGTTCGTTTCAAGATTTTTATTTGAAGAGAAGCATTTGGCTTTCGCCATACAGTTTTCTTACCATCTGAGCCAAAAATATTGAACTTGCTTTCGTCGGAAAAAATAACAGTTTTCCAAAACTCTAGTGATTTGCTGACATGAGCTTTTGCAAATTCAAGTCTTTTCATCCTATTTGTTTCACTAATAAATGGTTTTTTCGAGGGGCTCTTCCTGGAATATTTGCATCGTGAAGAATATTTCTAATTGATTGTGGTGTAACCATTGTCCCCGACGTTGAAGCGACATTAACAGCCAATTCTCGAGCACTTAGAAAAGGATTTTTTGACGATTCTTTTATGATGGCTCTCCTTTGTGTGGTATTTAGCTTTCTTGGACGCCCAGTTCACGGCTTATTTATTGTCAAACCGGTTTCTTTTTTCTTCTTAATTACATAACGAACGCTAGAAAAGTTTAGATATAATTTTTTGCACATTCCTCGGTAACTTAATCCAGAATTGTTAAGAAATATAATCTTCTCACGGATAGCAACAGACAGTTCACTCGTTTTCGACGCCATTTGAACAAAAACTCCCCAGAATTCCTGCTCTAGTTAATATATTACGTAACTTTATAGTGCAGGGCTAACGTACTGCGGGACTGATATGCTAAACATTTGCATAATGTTCACATTTAATGCCTTTTTTACAATCGATGCTTCGTGTGTGCAAATACTTTTTGGGTATGAGAAAATATTAATTTATTTTTTTTAATGTGTAATATTACTGTTTAAGGAAAATGGGTAGTTACTTTTATTTTCTTTTTATTGAAATAAATGAATAATTAAAAGAATAGTATCAAATTTATTTTTTATGGTTATTTATGCAAAAAATCGTCTGCGTGCAAATACTTTTTTTGCTTACTGTATATAATTGTTTTTAACTATATACTATAATACGAATTTACTAGTTGTTTTGTTGTTGTTGTTTGTTTGTTTGTTTGTTTTTCTTAATTGCAATATAATAAAACCTGTGAAAATAGAATCGGTAGAGACACAGAAAATATTCGTTTTGCATGGGTTTACCTTAGAAGGTAGATATGTATGGCATTCAATCTATCGCGCGGTGGGAATAATTTTCCGTTTAAAATAGGACTGTTTCATAGACAAAGTCAAAACTTTTACTGTATATATATTTTAGTAGAACAAAAATTGTTGCTTTGAGATTTGCCCCACGCCTCCCAATTTATGTGATAATGTTTTCTTGCTCACGACCTCTTTAAAATGTCGTTACCCACTTCGCCCCCCCTCCCCAACTCTGAATTCGTCTGTCAATAAATTTGTTAATTTGCCACATAAAGAGTTTTAGAAATTCATTTGACATCTCTTCTTTTAGATCGCATTAAAGCAGCCCCAACAGGAAACTTTCAACTTTCAACTTCGAACAACTTAATGTGTCTCACTCCCGTTAAAGAATGTAGTGAACTGGTTGAGATGTCTTATCTGCAAACTTTCGATAAACAGCTTTGATTGAACAGCTTTAACTATCATGTGCAATGTAACTATAAGATTTTGTTTTGCGATGTATTTTATTATTAATTTCTGATAAAGATTACGTAATGTTTAAGTATTCTAATGATTAAGTAAGCTGCAAATAGAAAAAATGATTTTTATTATTATTATTTATTTATTACAGTGTTATTTCAAGAATATCTATATTATAAAGTGAAACTGTGTTTTCTTTTAAATATGGGTCAATGGAAATTTTGTTTGAATAAACAAAAAAATATTGTTGATTTTTTTTCCAATTTTTCATTCACAATTTTCATGTATCTGTGAATCTGTATCTGTGCGTAACGCATACGTCATTTTGCGAATGGCAGCACTTCCCCCTGCAATTTCAGTTTTTCAATTTTCGCCACTGCACATTTTACGCTTCTAAACATTGCATATTTTCAGCTTTTGCACCGTCGTATAGAGAAAAAAAATTAATTTTGAATGCAATTTGTTTGAAAACTGTATCTCAATTTATTTTTGAGATACAGTTTTTTAATAGTTTTTTGTACCAATTTTGTAATTGTGGCAACAGAATCACTCCATTTTCTCTTAAAGTTGAAAAAAGTAGAAATTAAAATGCGTAACACTGTCCCATACAATTTCCGTTTAGCAATTTTCGGTATTTGAAATTTTACACTTCTAAACATCGTACATTTAAAATTTTTACACCGTCGTATAGAGGAAAAAAAAATGTACTTTTAAATGCAATTTGTTTCAAAGCTGTATCTCAATTTATTTTTGATACATTATTTTTTTTATAATTTTTAGTACCAATTTTGTAATGGTGGCAACATAATCGCTCTTTCAAAATTAAAAACGAAAAAAGAATTAAAAAATTGAAATAAAAATGTGTCTGTTATAAAATCCGGTGAATTTCGGTTTTATTTCGTTTAACAATTTGAATAATTGAGTTTTATAGTATTTTGTTAATTTTAGCTTAAAATAATATTTGCTGGAGAGTTAGACTGACCAACATAAGATGTATTTTTTACTGCAACTAATTTTGTATATTTATTATAAATAAATAAAACAATTTCTTTTGAAGATTTTCTTTCGTCGTATTTTGACGGGTTCCACCTCGTAATAATAAAATCGGGACATTTCGAAAATTGTTTTCGTACAGTAGATTTTATTCATGTAATTTTTAAAATATTAAACCTTTTCTTGAAAATTTACTTATAAAACATTGAAATGGTGTTATAAAATTAATATTCTTTTTACTTAGAAAACAATATCAATGAATTAAGAATATATATAATATTAAAAATGAGGAATAATAAACATTGGAATAGTATATCTCATAATTATTGTTTGTATACGAAATAAACGTTTAATATTATGTGTGGTGTAGATTTTATATATAGGGAGAGCAGAAATTATTGAGCGCAATTCAAATCTCTATAAAACAAAGACAAATGAATGTAGGAAACGCTACTGTTGTTCAAATACAAAAAACATAAAAAAAAAAAAAAAAAAAAAAAAAAAAAAAAAAAAAATAGCCACAAGTTAATTTCCAGCAACATGGTGCACCACCACATAGAGGTACCATTGTTAAAGACTACCTGCAAGAAACATCTCCCAGACGATGGACTGATAGAAATGGACCAATTCTTTGACTCTCCATGGTCACCCGACATAACACCCCTAGATTTTTTCTTTAGGGGCTTGTCAAAGATTGGATGTAAGCAACAAATGTTGGCAAAATTGATGAACTAAAATAGGGGATCACTGAGATTATTGGAGGAATAACGGCTGAAATGCTCCGCAACATTTGGTGTGAAATTGAATCATGAAGCTCATGTACAACTTCTTAAATGTGTAAAATAAAACTGTTTGAAATATGCTTATAAATAAAATATCAAAAAGATTAGTACAATAATTTGTTTTTGTGCTATAGAACTTTGAAATGCTTACCGTGTATATGCATGGTGATTCATAAAGATTGAAACAATAGGTTATTTCCTTAAATATTGACAATAGAAAAATATTTCCAATTATAAAGTTTCATAAAAAAGGTTCAAATTTTAATGACATAATGAGAAGTCTCCATGGGGTGTCTCTTTGAGAAATACAAAAACTAAATTTTTATATGGTCCTCGTAGAGTAAAATTATTAATTAGGAAATTTCTCCTTATGCATTCCTAAATTAAACACAAAAATATTCATCTTGATAGCTGTAGAACTCGCAGAGATATTAAAATCCAAAATTCATGACTTACACCATTTAGCCATGCCTTTGAACAATTAGTTATTGATTCATTTTGAATACAAGATAGGGATTATCCACAAATTGTACATTATCCATATTTTTATTTTACATTAGCTGACCCACACGTTCTACCTGGGCCCGTGATAATAAACTTAAATGAACCTCGAATTTGTATGTTTTTACATCTTTAACTGATTTTGTTTGAATTTGCATTTTTTGTGAAAAAATATTAAATTGAACTTATTTTGAACTCTTATCTCTTAGGAATCGAACCAGTGACCAAAGTTTATTAGTGAGAAATTCCAGACTCAGATGTCTCCCATAGTGGCTCAGTGGTAGAGCAACAGTCCAGTACGCTGTGATTCTGGATTCTAGCTAAATTTTCACTCCAGTTGGATTTATTATATTTATTGTTTATATGTCTGTAGGATATTTGTATAAATCTTTAATGATTGAATGTAGGCAATATTTATGTGTGCTTCAATTACTTTAATTGTTTACTCAGCGCAATAATAACTATTTAAGGATATAAAAATTTTTATATAACTTTTAATATTTTGCAGTATTAATAATGACTACTTCATAAAGAAAGAAAAAGCATCTTTCTAGAACACTGAAAACAGTATCAGCATTATAACATTTCAATGATAACGAATCTGATCAAAAACAGGCTTCACGCTTTAACCTTTTGCGGAGCAGAGCGAATTCATTGCTTAAGTGTTGAAATTAATGACTGACACCGGAATTTGAAAAGAATTTTATTTGTAAATAAGAAAAAGCTATATTTCACGCATTCAAAATACCGTAAATTTTTTTACCAAAATTCCGGTGCCAATGTGGCGTTTGGGAATTAAAATTAAGTGGTTTCATAGGTACCACCGTGGCGCAAGGGGTTAAATGATTATTATCACACGTAAGAAAATACAAATTGGTTCACCAAAAGACCAATAAAAAGCGCCAAATGACAAAGAAAGATCATGTAGTTACACTATGCATTTAAGGATTAAATAAAAAGTCTAGTAGCAAAAAAAATACAGTTATGGATTACTTTTCAAGTTTCTGTAAAAGGAAAAAATTAGAGTAAAGTATTTCAATGGATTGTTTGACATAATTAGGATGTTCATGTTTTCAGCTACATTTAAGTTAAATACAAAAATATATATTTAAAAACAACGATCATTTGAATAAGTAATGTCATTTTTATTTGGTAAGCATATCACACCCAGAAAAAAGTTTTGGTGAATCAACAAAAATTTGTTTGGTCCAACAAATCTTTTCTTTTAAATATGGGTCAATGGAAATTTTGTTTGAATAAACAAAAAAATATTGTTGATTTTTTTTCCAATTTTTCATTCACAATTTTCATCCGAAATGCATAATAACGTCATTAATCCGTCTCAATTTGAAAAGTTTTCATTATCCTTAAATTATGTTAATCCTTTGTAGCTATGTAAGTCAATTAATGTGGTATGTATGTCGGCCAATTATCTACACTGTGGGATATAGGCCCTAAGGGGTGGGATGCCCTCCGTGGGGGTCTTTTTAAGGGAACCTAACCCGTATTTACGCAAGGTTCGAAGAAAACCACGGAAAACTTCGAACGGTTAGGCCGACGGTCGCGATTGGGTTCGAGCCCAGCACCTACCGTCTACCAGTTTGAGGTCAGAACCTCTCGGCCACTGGTGAGTCAATTAAACAAAATTACATGAGAGAGTTATGACTACTACACACCAGTTTAAATTTTGCAGAAAACTTTTGTTCGAATTACAAATTGAAAATACAAGACTTTAGTAAGACTCGAATAAAATTGATGAAATTTTGTTAAAATTTTATAAGAGTGTTAACAATATTTTTTTGTCTGAGCAACAAAACCGACTTTTTACTTTAACTAAAAAAACCGCTTAAATCAATCAAAATGTACCCAACATGTTTTGTAGTTTTAATCAATTCCTTTTTCTGAGTGCATGTATATTGTATATGTACGCTCTTTCTGTTTTCCAGCGTCTCTTTGCGATTGTTTTATAAAACTACATGAGTAAAAAAATAAAAATAAAAATTAAAATTAGGTATTAGTTCAAGATTGTTCTTTTATAGTCTTTGAGATAACATCAGAAAACCACAATATTTAAATTAATATTAACACAAGTGAAATAAAAATTTTGTCACAGTATTACAGGCCATTTAGTTATTATTTTAACGACCACATCATTTGCGCTTTTTAAAAATATTTACTGATTTCTTGAAAAATCTTAAATTCTTTCGAAAATTGGTTCAAGATAACATTTTTGGCAGTTAATTAGTCGAAAATCCACACTTTTACTTTAAATGTATGCATATCTTTCTAAAAAAATAGCTAGACATCGAAACGTACTTTCTTCAAGTTATAATATAATCTCGGTTAATTAGAGAATTTTCAGGAAGCAGAAATGCAATTAGGAATCATTTCTGTCAAAACGTTTGAGAAAAATATACTGTTTGAATACTTCATATAATCATCAGAGAAGAGACAGAAAAATGATGAAGTTTGAGATTTCAAAGTAAAAAATCCCTGTCGACTTGGCCTATAGGCGGAGGTAGATTTCGAAGAGTGCTCATTTCAACAGCAAAAATTAAAATATGATTAGAGATAAACTCAATTCTTGGTCGCTTTTGAAAATTTTTTAGTTTCATTTTTTCTGTAAGAACTGGTTTTATCAGAAGCATTTTAAGCGAAATTCGGCTCAAATGCTCATTTTGCCAACATATTTTGAAATATACTCTGACTTTATTAAAAATTTGACCAATACGGCACATTATATAGTTCCTAAAATAGAAAACACATTAGATTTAATCATTAAATTTAATCATTAGATTTAAACATTAGATTTAATAATTTAAGAATTGACGAAGTTATGGATTTTTGTCTTTTTTCACCTCCCTTTTTGTTTTCGTTTTTAATTTTCTACATCGGTAAGAAGTAGTCCTATCAAAAACTTGTAAATACAAAAGTTTTAGATAATTTTGAGACATTTATAAAAAACTTAGTTGGATTTGATACCTTAAGAATTGACGAAGTTAAGAATTTTTTTTTCCCACAAAACCCCTGTTTTTTTCACCCCTTGAGACCATTTTTAATTTTATCAAAAATCTGTCATGCATAAACTTTTTTCCTATTTTCTAGAAGTAATATAAACTTTAAACTGATTCGATTTCTATTTTAATTAAGAAGTTATGGCGTTTTTTCGGTTTTTTCAAAACCTCTCCCTATTTCCACGCCCTTGGTCCGATTTTGCCCATTAACGAACTCGACCGAGTTTTTATACCCCTAGATATTATGTATCACTTTGGTGGAGATTGGAGCAGAATTATAGAAGTTATCGTGTCTAGAAGAAAGTGAGATATATAGATATATAGATATAAAGATATAAAGATGTATAGATGTATAGATATATAGATATAAAGATATATAGATATAAAGATATATAGATATATAGATATAAAGATATAAAGATGTATAGATATATAACTATAAAGATATATAGATATATAGATATAAAGATATAAAGATATATAGATGTATATAAACTTTTTACTGATGGTAGTTTTGGGGTCTAGAGGTCATGATCGGTATAGATCTACAAAAATGTTTCAGAAATTTCAACATAGGAACGACCGCAATATATAGTATTTCATACGAAATCTACCTAATTAATTAGTAGCATATTAAATAGCATATAGACAAAAGATGAACAAGTTTTGATATATAGCTCTAGATTCGAAGAGTAACACAGCAGAATACTATTAAATTATGGAATTTTTTTTCTGTGGCTCTTTAAATGAATAATAAATGTTCTTTGCACCGCACATTCTACAAAATGTATGTTTCAGCGCAATTCATAAATACATATCAATTTAATTATACTCAAAAGCGTGTAGCACTTATAAAATGCAACTGAAATTATTTTTTCCCATTGGCTGCAATGTAACGGAATACTTTTAGCGGTCCCTGTAAATACTATGCATCTTCTATTGTACTGGTACAGGAAGCAACTAGTAGTAAACCTCAGCAGCGTACATCAATTCCATTATATGTGAAATAGTTTAACATAATTTAAATATTCTCAAACAATGTTTCTCTATACCATTATTTAACGAAATTCTTTTGTGTGACCCTATAAATGAATAAACATTTTAAAAATGTGTAACGATTCTTTTTTTAAACAAAGTTTTAAAAATTTCGTAAGTAATCCTGTATTTCTTTGCATTTTTATGTCTAGATTAAAGAAAAAGATTACATAAGCAGTTTTCAATAATTTAGCACTTTATTCAGTTACAAAAGTTAGAATAAAGTTTAGAAAATTTATTATTGTTCAAAAAATCTCATATTTTTCCTTTTATAGCTCAAGAAAACTGACTAAATTTTGTAGTTTATAATTTTATTCGATTGAATCTGTATATTCATTCTGAAATGCGTTTATTTACCCTGTTTTTTCTATAATTACAAGTGTTCACACATCTTACGTGTCTAAACGTGTTTGGAAAATTAAATACATAAAGAAAGATAAGAATTTTATTTTCTAATACATTCAGTTTGATTATGGTGTAATTAATCATTGTTGAACTTAAAATAGAGAAACTAGTGGAATTGATTGTGAAATTCAATGATTGTTTCGGCCGTAGATTTGTAAGAAAAAAGTTTGTGGCTTTGGATTCGTAAAATCAAAGACAATAGCTGCAATGGTCTTTGCCCATATGACGTTAAAGTAGGTACATAAAAGGAAAACACCAATAAGCGTGTAGAATATTTTAACAGTGCTTCCTCTTCGTCCAATAAACAGTATTTTTCAAAGGATTAATACCCACAGAGGCGTGGATTTTGCCATTCATGGAATCCATTCGTTTCCTGAGTAATATTAAAAAATAAGCTGATTGAAGAAAAACAATAAATCCATAGAACTTTTTTATTAAAATTCAAAACGTCATTAACATTGTGAGGTGATACCCTACACTAACATAATCTTCAATTTTACACTTCGGTAGTTAGTAAAGAAGTCTATTACCTCATATAACGTATCAAGCATTTATTGAATCTTCATTTCAATAAACGCGCAACACCCATGATGCAAAACATTAAAACTAGCTGTGTGTTATGCAGTTACTTCTGTCTGCCACACCAATCAAATAAAAGGGATGGTTTAAATAAAAGAGAGAATTTGGGCTCTATCGTACAGTCGTTTATATCGTTACAAAATGGGTATGGTAAGGGTTTATTGTACTTTGAAAAGATATATATTATGATAGTAAAATGCAGATTGCAGCATTTCGGAAATTAATCTCTAATTAGCTATTCACGATGTGTAGAGTTCACATGCATCGAAAATATCAAAATCTTATCGAAAAGGCGATAGCCGTTCAAAGGTAATTTGTGGCAAAAGAAAGAAGAAATTCCATTGGTTACGCATATAAGCATGCTAGTTACTCTTATAACCAATTAATTGAATAGATGGGATGCACGGAATGTGTCACATCACTCTGTTTATCGTTCATTGTTGTCTGCAAGATTACAACATATTGTCTGCCGCTAGATGCTTCACCTCTTTTCAATTATCTCTGATATGCGCATTAACTACTGCGTATAGTGAACAGACCTATACTTTCCAAAGTCATTTTACCTATCTGTCTTACCATACCAAATTTGTTACTTGTTGAGATACGAAATATCGCTATTTAAACACGCTTTTATTAACTTCACCTGTATGTATGTATGTAACGGAATCTTTGAATGTTATTTTCACCCACTTTAAGACATCAGATTAAACTGAAACTTTGCACACTTATTAAGAACCGGTGACAATTCAACAATTTAAAAAGTCGCCGCTATAAATCATCAAAATTAAAAACGCCGGATAAACGGATCAAAAGCAATTTGAAAAATTAACAGTCACCTGACATCCTAGACACACGACAATCACTGAAACACACATGAAAAGCGTAACTATGCAACAAAAAAGACATTTTAAACTTTTTAGTCCGACCTGATATATAAACGTGTGTTTTAGTTTTTAAAACTGCTTAGCAATTATTTATCCAATAATTCAAACATACTGTTAGCACATCTCCACACTTCAGAAAAAACACAGCTTGACTGGTTCATATAACTTTTAAAAGTGGAAGTCAGAAAAATTACCAAGTTGCAACTTTAAAAATCCGTAATCTACATAAAATTAAAAAAGAATAGTCAAATAAACTAGTAATTTTGATATATTTACATATCCAGAGACTAATACAGCAAAAATAAAATTAAAAATGCAGTTTAAGAATTTCTTAAACGGGATTTGATTTTAAAAACACAAAACTTCGTTTGTTTAAAATAACTCAATTTCTACTTAGTAACTATATAATTCTCTCTACTCTGTTATTTCTCATAAATCTAATAAAAAACATGAAAGCAAATAAAGAAATAAAAATGACCAGTTTGTTATACATTCAAGTAAAATACAAATGTCGTACTTTATGACTTCTAATGATTTATGTCTAACTTAAAAAATATATTATTCCATAAAATCTTCCTAGTGTTCTAGCATTTTATCTCGCTTCAAGAAGTTGAAACATAGTTAAGCATATTTATCACTGTACATAAAATGTATGTTATTATCTCATGAATAATTCTATACATTAAAAAAGATTTTAATTCTATACACATATTTCATCTTGTGGCTCAAAACTGTCAAATCCATGTTTTAGCCCGTATCATTTATTAACCGACTTCAAGGAGGAGGTTATGATTTCGACCTGTATGTATTTGTTGTTCACGCATAACTTTCGTAAATATGAACCGATTTTGATAATTCTTTTTTTGTTTGAAAGCGTATGGGGCCCATGTGGTCCCATTCGAATTTCAAAAAAATCTGTTGATTAGAACTTTAAAAAAAATTAAAACATTAAAATTCAATATCTTTTCGAAGCAATCGACCAATTAGAAACGTTCATTTTTCATTCTTTTATGTTACACTTACATAGACACACGATCTTTTCAAAGAGTGAAACTCTAACTGGACAAGGGTCACATTTTTCAACAGTGTGCACTGTAAAAAAATTGACCCTTTTGCTGCATCACCAGCTCCCGTTTTTATATAATATCTCTCTCTTGACCCATGAGAATTCTCCACAATACACTGTTAAAAATCTGCTGCATTTTGCTGCAACGCACTCCCTTGCTTGTATAGAAAACGGTTACTTGGCCGTGAAATGGAGCTTTCTCATTGGTTGGAATAGAGATATTATATACAAGCGGTGGAGTGCGTTGCAGCAAAATCAGCAGATTTTTAACAGTGTAGGCTGAAGTAATCGTTTTCTAAAAAACAGTGGAGTGACGATACAGCAAAAGGGACAAACTTTGTACATTGTACACTGCAAAAAAATTTGATCCTTTTGCTGTATCGTCACTCCCCCGCTTTTATAGAATATCTCTCGTTTGACCCATGCGAATGCTCCATGATACACTGTTAAAAATTTGACCCATTTGATGCAGCGTCACACTACAGCTTTTATAGAATATGTTTTTTATGACCAATGAGAATGCTCCATAACACAGTAAAGTAATCATTTTCTATAAAAGCGCTGGAGTGATGATGCAGCAAAAGGGTCAAAGTTTTTGTAGTGTAGTTGGGACAAAAGCGTCTGTAAAAGAAATATTTGGAAATCAAATGGTGTCACTCTCTTATAGAGGCAGCCAGGTATAGGTTATGAGTTTCAGATTCCTCGTCGAATACGCCACCGCTCATTTCCGATTACAGTGTCACTGTAAAAAATGTGACCCTTTTGGTGCAACGTCACTCCCCTGCTTTTGTAGAATATCTCTCTTTTGACCCTTGAGAATGCTTCATAATTGGGTGAAGTAATCGTTTTCTATAAAAGCAATAGAGTGATGATGCAGCAAAAGGGTCAAACTTTGTACAGTGTAGGATTCCTCGATATGAATATGACGACACATGGAGCACAGTATATAATTGGTTGAAACGATTCTGGACAAAAACGAGTCACCAAGCATCTTGTTCAGCGGGCAATTTTCGTCAATCTTGTTAACGTCGCATACGCGTACAATCGAATTCTTCCAGAAAATCTTCGTCAAATTCTATAATAAAAAATGCCTGGCATTGCAATGCATTGTTAAAAATTTGAAACTTTTGCTGTCACTTCATCGCTTTTATAGAATATCTTTATTTTGACTAATGAGAATCCTTCATAATACATTTAACTAATCGTTTTCTATATAAGCGGTGGAGTGACGATACAGCAAAAGTTTCAAATTTTTAACAGTGTAGTTGGGACAAAAGCGTCTGTTAAAGAAATATTTGGGAATCAAATGCTGTTACTCTCTTATAGAGGCAGCCAGGTATTGGTTATGAGTTTCAGATTCCTCGTCGAATTACCACCGCTCATTTCCGATGCCATTACTGCCTGTATAGGTATTAGATTGTTGCTGCTTATCGATTGAAGCATAGTGCGATTTTTGCTAAAATCTTTCTTTTTCCTTTTTCTTATTAAAGGAAGAGTACTTTTGACTGACTACACTAGAAAAGCATTTTAC